>CM076580.1:1345248277-1345603925 GCA_034641835.2 Pinus albicaulis
TTGTTAATTTCTGTACATGTTCTATGCCATTTCAGATTAGGGCACAACACTGAAGAAGATAGAACATACCAATAGATCGATAGAAGACAAGCCAGAACAGAGATAGGAAATGGTGACGTTACGGCGATCAGCAGGATGCTTCTACCAGCAAAGTCTTCAATAGGTCATTCAGCCAAACGTGTCACACATAACCCCAGAACAAACCAAACAAAGAATACGCAGCTCCAACGCTATCCAGAGAGAGAATTCCTCCACATCGATGTGTCAAATGAACTCCAAGTCTCTCCAATATATAGGAATCTTTGGGGGTGTGTGACACGTCCTTTAAGACATTTAAGTCAATATTTTATTCCAGGCCGACCCAGCACATAAGTGGAATAAATTCAAAGTACATGTTCTGCTCATCTGATCGAGATGATCTTTAGATCAATCTTACACCTCTCCGAAAGAGGAATCCAATAAAAAAAATGCGGTCTCCACATCATCTGATGAAGACTCCATCCTTGCGTAGCAGCAAGGGCTAGATCGAATGGTGGTATCTCGAGCCACAGGTGCAAATATGTCATCATAGTCTATGCCTTCCTCACAGGCAACGAATCTTGCCTTGAACTTTTCAACACTTCCAACAGATCCATGCTTGATCTTGTAGAGCCATTTCGAGGTGACAACTACTTTGTCCACATCCCAGACGTCATTCTTCATAATGGACTCATACTCTTTGTGCATAGCATCCTTCCAGACTTGATGCTTTACGACTTCTTTAAAGGATCCAAAGTCAGATTGTAGAATAGTACTCATGGCTGCTAGATACCCTTGGTATTTATATGGCTTCTTGGATTTCTTCCAAAATTTCCCCCTCTGAAGCCATATGTCTTTGAGCCATGAGGATCTTCTTTTGTTCAGTAATGATATTCGCTCAGGAGCATATACAGAGGTATCTCCCTCTTAATGTCAGCTTCTCTCTCGAGAGAAGACATATTTTAAATGAGGGCAACCCAGACACCAACTTCAAAAGGGGTCTTATTCTCCCATAGTCAAAGCCATCCAAACAGGCTTTGCTGATCATGGTTCAAGACTCCAACAACATGACTGAAGGCTGTAAAAAAAACTTTTCAAATCACACTTTCAAGTTTCACATAATGCTCCAATGCAAGACTGATATAGCTTACTGCTATTATAAATTTCGTAATCATGGGTGACTGTCTATGTCACTGTCATCATGATAGTGACATAGAATGACAGATTTAGCTCCTCCAGAATGCAGCTATAGAACCGTCATCACTGTCATATCGCTGATTTCGATGTTGTCATAATGGCCATACTGCCATATAGTATTGAAGATTTCAAATTCCATGATCATACATATTATGCCATATATCATGATTCCTCCTCTCATGACCCTGCACTGCTTCTTATTTTCCAGATCAGTCCATCTGCTCTTCTAATCACAGTGCCCAACAATTTTGCTGATGATGATCAATAATTTTCAGGCCATAATGGATACAAGTAGCCGAGAAATCAAAGCAGAAGGGACAATCTTATCAAACTGATCAGGAGACTGAATATGATTTCAGACCCCTGGAAGAGTTTCCTTCCTGTCATGGAGAAGATAAATGTGTGTTTTGAATAACACAATGTGTCATTTTGCTGAGGTTTTGGGGTGACAGTTCATTATGCTGCTGCAATCCAAGTTCCTCGAATTTTCCGCAACCAATCACTTCTCCAATAAGTCTGAGATTCACTGAATTTTGTAAACATAGGTATGAATTACATACTTTTCCGTGGTTGTCCTGCCCATAGCCTTCACTGTCAGGAGGACAAGGGTGGATGCTCCCTTCATCTTCATTTTTACAAACCAACCTCATATTTACTATGTTTCCACTTCATTTACATGTGCCTTTGAATATATTTCAACAAATTTATCACAATAATAAAAACTGCTACATCAGCATCCGTACCTTGTAAGAAGGTTCAGCAAAAAAAACTTTCGAGTATATGCTGGTTCACACTGAGTGACTGAGATGCTTAGGAATGAATGACATTCTGAGCCCATTCATTCGCAGTGATATCATTGCTATAAAAGCACCGAACTAAAGTCATTGTTCTAGCATCGAGATGCAATCACGGTCCTTTTGTAATAGTACCGAAATCTTTCTCCTGAGGTTATTCGAACAGTGTTTACTTATTTCAGAGTGTGATCTGAATTCTTCTACTATAATCTGCATCTTATGTCAGAGAGGAATGCTGAGAATGCCAATGTCTTGACTGAACAATTCTCTGCAATAAGCCCTAAGGTTCTGTCCGAAATTCTCCACAAATATACCCGAGACTTTATCTGAAATTCGATCTACTGTTCCTCTTCCATAGAACAGTCTGCATTTTAATTTAGAGATCGCTGAATATTCTGTTCCTTCAGACATCCACAATTTATCAAACCGATAAGCAATTTTTCTTTTCACAACCGGCTCAGAACTCCGATTCACCTTGTCTCGACCACAGACCATATTCTTGATCAACGAAATCAAAGACGCCTTGACATCGATTATTAGGCTTTTTGTGTTAGGTAATGACGCTGCCTACCCAATAAGCGGGGCTTCCGATCATATATCGTGGAAATTTAAATTCATCCACCGCCGGTTGCAGTGATTGAATTAGCACAGAAGTAGGTTCTGTTCCTTTAGCGAATTAGTTCGATACGCCGCTGAGACGGTGCAACTTAGATTTAATTTAAATCGAATTTTCGTGCGGAGGTTCAGACAGACCAACGAGCTTTACAAAAGCTTAGCAGCTCGTCGCACCAAGGACCGGCAAAATAATGGCGAGGACTCAAATTAGTAAGGGAAACCCGACTCTGGTCCTGGTAATTACGAGTTCCGCACAATTGATGAGTCACACTGTCATCGATATACCGACCATTGACTCGGGCCAATTGCGTTTTGATGGAATTATGATTGGTTGAATTTCTTTTGCCCAACAAATGGTTGGTCGTGACTCACAGGAACCACTGTATCTGACTGCAGCCTTGGGCTTTTTATCGGACCAACTCTGCAAACCAAGCACGATTGTGTTTGAGGATGAATCTCCCTCTTTATTCACGCCCGCCAATTCATACGATCTTGGCAGAGAGCTGTGATCCCGAATTTGTTCCAGCGGTGTGGCAAAACTCATCCGCTAGTGGACTCGAAATTATTCGTCCTCACTTTTCTGCAGCGGCATAAGAATACTTTCCCATGACTTTTGTGACCACTGTGCGCGAAAGATCCGTCCCGGCAGCGAACAACATCGATCCAGCGTGATGGTTAAGGCCGGCGTGGCGTGAACCGACGGGCATCCCTCCAAAATCATACTGTATAATTCTGTACACATCCACGACGGCCGCGTCGACACAGAACTCAACGCAGGCCGCAATCAAGCAGGGCAAGGCCAGCACCGTCTGATTCGACCATCACTCTTTCCTCGCTCTTTCTTTTTTTTTCTTTGGTCAAACGCAATCCGCAACCCCATATTAGAGAGTAGAGTAAACAAGCTCCAAATGATTCAGCCGTGTATCTTCAAGACTTCTTTTTCTCTTAAAACCCTCGTTTTGAGCGAAAGACGTGATAGTTACATCAACGGTCCTTTAACACAAAATGGGCATTGTCTTCCCTTGGCTCTGATACCATGTTAATTTCTGTACATGTTCTATGCCATTTCAGATTAGGGCACAACACTGAAGAAGATAGAACATACCAATAGATCGATAGAAGACAAGCCAGAACAGAGATAGGAAATGGTGACGTTACGGCGATCAGCAGGATGCTTCTACCAGCAAAGTCTTCAATAGGTCATTCAGCCAAGTGTGTCACACATAACCCCAGAACAATCCAAACAAAGCATGTGCAGCTCCAACGCTATCCAGAGAGAGAATTCAGAGAGAATTCCTCCACATGTGTGTGTCAAATGAGCTCCAAGTCTCTCCAATATATAGGAATCTTTGGGTGTGTGTGACACGTCCTTTAAGACATTTAAGTCAATATTTTATTCCAGGCCGACCCAGCACATAAGTGGAATAAATTCAAAGTACATGTTCTGCTCATCCGATCGAGATGATCTTTAGATCAATCTTACACCTCTCTGAAAGAGGAATCCAATAAAAATATTACGATCGTCATCGGCAGCTGGCGGGGCAGGCCTAGTTGTCAATTTGCTTAATGCTTTTCCATGCTAAGTGTGAGTTAAGTGTCCCTCTTCACCCACTTTATTTCTAGCATTAACTTTATTAAAGTAAAGTAGTCAAAAATTAATATTTCGATTAGCTATTTTGGTAGATGTCTAATATATTATTTTCCATGTATTAGTATGTTTTGTCTTAATAGCCATATTTTGCGTTATGTGGTACACTTTCCTGTTGAACGTGCGCATTTTTGCTTTTACTTTTCCTTTTAGTTGCTTCAACCTCTGAGGCATTGTTCCAAGCCTGACCCAAGGTGGGGGCAAGGGAATGGGGAGGCTAACCCTATGTGGACCTACAGAGGCAATGTGGACCCAAGTGGGAGAGATGATGAATGGGGGTATGGGGAATGGAAGGGGAGTAGTATATGTGGGTAAGGGAGCGAGACCACGCAACCCAAGTCAGGGTTTCCCAAGTAGTACCACCCTAAAACCAAATGGTTAGTAAAGGAGATCCTAAGGGACTAAAATCCAACGGTAACATCCAAAAGAGATCACGGGGACAAAAGCACAAACTAAACCTACTCTTTCCGCCGAATTCCCCCATCAATCCGTGCCCAGAAATGTCCATGATAAGAAAACCCAACACTCAATTACCAAATGAAAAGAAATAACTTTAGGTTCAAGAGGCCCACCTTCAAATATACGATCAATATAGATAGGTGAGGGACCACATGATTGGCTTAGGTGGCAGAGAAATGGCACAACGAGCTAGTTGAGTGTTGTAAGGGGTTGTTGGCTCCAGCTGAGGTCCATCATGGAGAAAAAAATTCTCCTAGGGTTATCACCCACGAAGTGGTGGGTAACAGGTCCACAATGAGTTAGCCCCCCCTCCCCTTGTCCACACTTTGGGTCGGGCCTAGAACGATGCCCCAGATGTTCGTGCAGCTAAAAAAAAAGTTAAAAGCATAATTTGGCCACTCTCAACAGGAAAAGTACCATAAAATGCAAAATATGGTCGGGACATACAAATTTAGCACATGGACAAAAGCCATCATGAGCTCTACCCCCTATCATAATGGCCATCACCCTGGTTCCTAGGGCCCCTATATTTCCCCCCTACTTCATTATGGAACCCATGTTTAGCCCAACCCCTGGTGGGAGATGAACTGCCCAACCCCTGGTGGGCGATGAACTGCCCAACCTTAAGGTGGTATTCACTACCATATCATTCACATCATGCTCTCATCCCTTGGAGCCCCAAGCAATTATAAAAGAAAAAAATCAATAAAACTTAGAAGGCAAAAGGCATATGAAGAAGGGTGGAAAAGAAAAGGTCGAGGTAATCCCCTGGAGCCCTAAGCAATTATAAAAGAAAAAAATCAATAAAACTTAAAAGGCAAAAGGCATATGAAGAAGGGTGGAAAAACAAAGGTCAGGGTAACTCATGTACCACGATTTCTCCCTCCTACATTCATAAACCCAAGTGTGGGATTTCCTATCATAGCTATCCTTGTACTGTGGCATCTGGCTCGAAGCCTTCACTTGATGCCCCACTTTGTTCCATCTTTATATCACATGACAGCTGCCACTTGAGGGATGTACCATCGACTTGCCACTCCCTTAGAGGTCGAAATCACCTAATAGGGTCCTTGGTTAACCTCCTTCTTGAACTTGGAGACACTTGTACATCCTAAAGCCCATTATGGAAGGGTATACCAATGTTTTGAAAATCTCGATCGGGATTAAATCGGCGAGGGGAAAAAATCGGAAAAAATCGTAAAAATCGAGTAAAAATCGGCACATACAAAAATATTCATTTTTTTTCAATTTTTTTAATATCTAAAGCATCCACAACATAAAATAAATGCATTGACACATAAATATGAAAAAAAAAAAAATTAATATATAAGACGTGTAATATCATGTCTAGTGCTACATCACACATAATAGTGAATCATGTCTTGAATACTAAGTCCTGAGTCTCAACTCAACCTCAAAATATCAACAAAAAATATAATAATGTATCTCATATCATGAGTCATAATGTTATATACAAAGAAATGCACCAAATAACCTATACTACTGATTTCCTCTGCCCCTCTTGCGAGAAAATGTAACAGCTTTCCCTCTAGACAAAGAAGCTGGCGGGGCTGGCAATGGACTCTGTTGTGCTCCAAATCCTGAAGCACCAGGAGCTAAAGGAGGCAGACCACGTCCTCTACCGGTAGCAGGGGTAGGTGGTGTCACCTCCTCCTCTTGTTGTTGCTCCTCCTCCTCCTCCTCATGAAACTCATCATTGATTCATCGCTACTAGAAATGGGATCATCAACAAGAGGTACATAAACATCATCTAGCTCAAAGTCTTCAGACTTGGATTGCTCAACCTTATAACATGATAGAAATTGAAAAAGTTTAACATGCCTAACCAATGATTTTGGTTTGAGTGAAGGGTTCATCTCCTCAACCTTAAAACGCGGTAGAAAAAGATTAACATGCCTAACCAGTTGTTTTCGTTTGAGTGAAGAGTACATTCTTGTTAAGGCCACGGTAGGGGAGTTCAACAATCAATACCACCAACATCAACAAAGTTCAACAATCAATGCCACCAACATCAAGGTTCTTAAAGGACTTCATACTCTTGATCAAATGCCAATCTCATACCCATACACATAATAGAATCAAATGGAAACAATGCAAATCCCCAAACCATGAAACCCTGAAAACCATTAAGTCTGCTGAATTTTGAGTGAAATCTAAAATTCTAGTTTCTCCATATGAAATCCAATGAGGTCGAAAGCACTCTTAAACATCCTGAGTCATTTCATGGTAATGTTAAAAATTTAAGTAAAAGGATGAAAATGAAAAATAAAGGAAATATCACTTTTACTTTAAGAATTTAACATTACCATTAACTGCCAACAGGGTGTGTCAGCAAAAATGACAAAAAAAAAATCAATTTTTGAACTTATAGGGTCGCTGTTTTAGGGGCCCACGATTTTACCAAAAAATCGCGATTTTTTCCCGATTAGCGATTTTTTCAAAAAATCGTGCAAAACATCGCCGATTTAATCGTTTTGCTGAAAAAATCGCCATTTAATCGCGATGTTCAAAACCATGGGGTATACCGTATGCCACTATGAAATGCCCACTTGGTTCAATGATTTGTAAACTCATTTGCTCAACTACACTAATGATTTGCTATATTGAAAGGCAAGAAAGCACATTGGATCTTATACAAGATTGCAAGTGGGTTTTCATCTTGGGGTTTGGTCTCGCTATATGAGGTCCAAGCCCTCTAGAGGGTCATATTGGCACTTGTAGAGTGTGAGTTGAGAGCCATGGGCCTCCACTATAACAAAGAGCATATAGCCACACCATGGGATCATTCAGTACAATCCATTGCTCTCTCATGTTCCACATATTTGTATTTGATGATGATGATGCACTTGGATTCTGGACCACCTTGCACTCTAGGTCATTTGCTTGGAGATCAAGGGGCCACCCCACTATATTTGGAGCCCTTCCACTCATTTTGGCACATGTTGGACTCCATTTGGCCTCTCAATGTCCCTCCTAGCTGTTGAAAAAAGTAATTAGTATCGGCCTTCATAATTGTATTTGAGACATGATATAATGTATTTGTCAAAAGAAAGAAAAATAAATATTATCATAAAAGAAATTGACTTATTAAAGCATGGGTTTCATGCTTGGGTCAATGGTTCATAGGTCAAAGCCTCTATTGCAAGCTTCTAGGGTTTATGTCAAGAGTCCTTGGCCTTGTCATTATGTAATAGACCATTCTCGGGGTTCTTGAGTCGAGAAATAAATTTATTTTTGTATAAAATAAGTCATTTAGGCCTCCTCCACCAAGTCAGCCTCAACTTGGACAAGTCAGCCTAATTAGAGAGGCAGAAACTATTATAAAAGTGCAACAACTTGACTCATTTGGAACACATCCACAACAAGTTTGATCTGCAGTTGTTGGAGGCAAAAAAAGGGTGCAAAATTCAAGGAAGAGGAAGGAAAACCTCGCAAAGGAGAGGGAACTCTTTGTCAAGCATAAGAATTCGAATTTTCTCTCTCCTTTTCTCACACGTGTGAAGTTGTTGAGTTGTTGGAAAAGCCGAAATTGTAGTATTGTAGTTGGGTCGAAATTTTGAAGTAATTAGGGCTCAAAATTCTAGATTGTTGTTGGGTTGAAGCTGTTGGACAAGAAGAGACTACCGAAATTTGTTGAATCATATTGGAAGGCTAACTTGCTGGAGGAGGAAGGTCTTTTGGGTCTAAGTCTTGGTCTATCTAAATTTGATTAGTGGAAGAGTTCGACTGGGTTTCCCCCTAGAGAGGGGTTTCAGCTCTGGCTGAGTGCCTACATCTGGTGTCGTTGATCTTCATGTTTTGATTTGATGATTACTTGATGAAAGAAAAATAAAAGAAGAACATAAAGAGAAAATAATAAGACTACAAGAACATCACAAGTAATAAGAGAATCTTTCTGCCTTTTTTATTTTCTAACATGGTATCAAAGCCACGTTGAAGAAGGAAAAAAAAAGGCAGCTTGAAGATCTATTGAAACAAAGGTTAAGGAGGAAGGAACAAAAGAAAGTTATTAAGGAAAGGATCATATAAGAAGAGAAGCCCACTATTTGTAGAAATTCTGACAACCTCAATGAAGACAGAAAACAAGCTAGAAGGAGCCTCCAACTACAAGGCATGGAAGAAGAGGATAGATCTTATTCTCGCTAAGCATAAAGTTTTGGATCTTGTTCAAGGAAAAGTTAAGAAACCTACAGATGATGCTGGAAAGGAGAAATCTAGAAAAGCCGACATCTTGGTCATGAATCTAATAGTAGATGGAGTGAAGGACAATCTAATCCCATACATAACCAATATAGATTCCGGTCAAGAAATGTATGAAGCCCTCTCCAAGTAATTCACCATCAAGAATATTGGTCAAATAACTAGCCTCAAGAATGAACTAAGAACAACTAAGATGCCGAAAGATGATACTGTTTCATCATATTTTGTAAGGATCTATAGAATAAGAGATGAATTCCAAGCCATAGATGAAGTTGTACTAGAGAAAGAACTCGTAATTGTTGCACTTCTAGGTCTTCTGAAATATTGGAGCTCTTTCACATCAGGAATTAGCAGTTGGAAAGCCACACCTCCTTTGAACAAATGTGGAATGCATGCAGTCAAGAAGAAGCCCGCATTTCATTAGTAAATAACAAGGAGGAGGATGAAGAAGACAACCCTCAAATGCCTACTCTACTCATCACAAGAAGAAGGGAGTATACAAGAAGTTCAAAGGACCAAAGAAGAAGATAGATCTATCAAAGATTGAATGCTACAATTGTCATAAGATGGGCCATTAAAAAATTCATTGTCCAGAAAATCCAAGGAATAAGAAGAGTGAAAGAGAACATGCGAATGTTGTTGATGAAGCTCCACCAAAGAAGAACAAGATAGAAGAATCTGAAGTCAAAGACTTATTTGCTAAAGACTCTTAGGGACATTATCCCTTGCATATCCTACTTTAAGTTTTGCAATGTTTTCTTTTATGGTTTGATTTTCATAGTTCAATACAAGGTTACTTGGGAGCGGGAGCAAAAGCGGGGAGCGGGAACAGGAGTGCTATTTTCAAAAGCTCCTGGTTCGGGAGCGTTTCCGAGAGCATTTTATATATATATATATATATATATATATATATATATATATATTGATGCATATATGTCAACAAAAGCATGTAGAATGATGAATTAGACATAAAAAACATACAAACATAGTTTGCACCATATAACATCAATAATCTAGTAGTTATAATCTTCATCAACCACGTCCATAAGTTAGAAACATACAACATATTGACTCTTGAGTCTCATGATCCATCAGTCTTAAAGTTTCAAGCTTTCAGAATTCATTATATAACATTTATCATCTTTGATTCATTGATCACCATAGTTGTACTTGTAAGCTAAGTGTAACCATTACAACAAAGAATATTTAACATGAAATGAAATGTTATAAAATGAAACGAAATGAAACCATAGTTATTAAAACCGGCCGGTTTGAACTAGTAATCGGTCAAACCGGCTGGTCAGCGTGCTGGTCGGTTCAAACCGCCCATACAACCTGGTTTGACCCCTGCACTTGGCCAAAAAAA
This sequence comes from Pinus albicaulis, assembly GCA_034641835.2. Taxonomy (NCBI): domain Eukaryota; kingdom Viridiplantae; phylum Streptophyta; class Pinopsida; order Pinales; family Pinaceae; genus Pinus; species Pinus albicaulis. The sequence continues at coordinate 1,345,258,596 of CM076580.1, forward strand.
CCGGTTAACCGGTCCTAACCGGCCAGTTCCGTCCTTAACTGGCCGGTCACTTCCTCTCCGCCTCCGCGGACCCACACACAGACAGCAAGGTGTTTTAGGGCTGATGTGTTGGTAAGGGGAGGGTTGTTTCCCTCCAAAAACACCCTCCCCAATCTTTTATAAGTAGGGGCGACCTCTCCTTTGTCTCACACCAACTCATTTGCTATTTGTGAGTTTGATTGAGATCTTGGAGAGTGTTGAGTGTTTGCCGGAGCAACGATCTTGGAGGCTTAGAGTTGGAGTTGGAGTTATCTTGGAGGCTTGCCGCTTGAGCTAAGTAGACTGTAGTAGCCATCATCCCTCCAAAAGGCAAGGATACTGCATGGGCTCATTGTGATATGATTGATGGCAAAATAATTTGTAGATATTGCCAAATATCTATTGCAGGAGGGGGTATTTACAGGTTCAAGCAATACATGGCTGGGATAGGAGGCCATGTAAAGCCATGTGGAGCACCAAATGAAGTAATAGGGCATATTAGGGCAGAATACCTTCAAAAGTTTGAGACTCAAGTCACTGAACCAATAGAGAAGTTTGTGACTGGAGCAGTTGCAAAGTTTGGCAGTCGAGAGTCAGGAGAATCAAGTTCAACCAACTGAGTTTGAACTTTGATCATGATTAGAAGTTTCAACTTTCAAGTGATAATGTTGATCATTAATTAGAATTTAGTAATATCATATATGTAGATTTGTAGTAGACTGTCATTGTATTATGTAGGCCAATGGCCTCAATGCTCATAGCTTGTAGCATTGTTTTTGGACTTTATGGGTCATTTGGTGTAATATTCCCAATTAGCTTTGCTAATTGGAATATTTCATTTTTGCTTTATTTTGCCGCTTTAGCTAGAAATAATAAATAAAGTGAGAAATAAGAGGTGTCACCTCACTTAGTCACCTCACTTTATAATAAAGTGTTCTTTTCCTAGTAGATTGACGTTGTAACTTAGAAAGGGGGCCTTGGGGGTCCACATGAGTATGATGGGGGAGGCATCAGGCTGACCCAAGGTAAACTGCGCAAGTTAAAGGAGAGTTAAGTTTTGGAGGGAGTTTGGCATTATAAAAGGAGAGGTTCTCACCTCATTTGGATCATTCATGATTTGATATTATTATTGATAGCTAGACTTCTGTCTGCTTCAGCACGCCGGTTGTTTAGTCGGTCTGCAGCACTGTTTAGTGCATGAGTGTCTCCGGTCGGAGATCTCACCCTTAGCCTCGGGGGACTTCGAGTGCCTGCCCTGGTAAGGTTCTAGTTTCACCCTTAGCTTCGGGGGACTTCGAGTGCCCGCCCTAGTAAGGTTGTTCTGAGTACATCTTTCAGTTTCAGTAGCAGAGTAGCAGCAGATTCTGGTGCAAATCTGGAGAGGGAGAAGCCCTCTTGTGGCTGCGCAGTTCAGAGAAGGAAGGACGTTGTCTCATCAGGAGAAAGGACGCTGATCAATTCAGGAGGGTAAGGACGCTGTCCCAGGGAGGACGCAGTCCAGATCTGAGCAGAGAAAACGCTGTCCGGGAGGAGGAAGAACGCTGATCAGCCTGGGAGTGAGGACGCTGTCCATTTCTGAAGAGAGGGTTGCAGATCTGAAGGCACATTGATAGATCCAGCCTTGGAGAGGGTAGATCTGAGCAGATATTTGCAGATCTAGTTTTGTATGTTGCAGATCTGGAGGTTTAGCACTAGATCCGGCTTGGGAGATTGCGAAGTCCCCGAGGGAGATATTAGCGAGATCTAGTCCGGATGCGAAGAGATAACATCGGATCAGCCTTAGAGGCACACGGATACGAAGAGATATTGTCGGATCCGGCATAGATACGAAGGTTTGGTAGCGAATCTGATATAGGAGGGCCCGCGAATCGGGAGGGATAGGACGCGAATCGATTGGAAGCAGTCCGGCAGTCTGAGCATTCGGAGAAGCGGGCCACATCGGGTAGGACGCAGATCTGAGGAGCAGGCTTGTGTGAGGGGGCTCAACAGCGTTTTCCTAGCATTCAGTAGCTGATCTATTTGTCTGGAGGTTTGGTGATTGGTGCCTCATCTATTTCTGCGCTGTCACTAGCAGAGACAGCGTTTTCCTTTGGGGAGGGTTTGCAGCTTGAGATCAGCCATTTTCCCGGGCTTCAGCACATTACGCTGTCCTTGTTGCAGCCATTTCTTGTTTGAGAGGGTCTCCACTTGCCAAGGGCAAGGATAGGTGCATTTACTCTGATTTTCTTGTGCTCCTCTCTATGTACTTTCAGATTAATAAAATGGCTCAGTTTTCTGGAATTCTATGTGTCATTATTCAGTGATCTGGTTCAGCATTGTATTTTCTTTATCTGTCTGGCATATTTCTGTTTATTACTGGTTATTTCCCTTTGGGAATATTACAGTGGTATCAGAGCATAATTCTGGCTCAGCCTGTGGTCTATGACATCAGAAAAGAAATCATACAGAGCAATAGCAGTTGCAATTCCAGAAACGCAGTTGGAAAAAGGGCCAAAATAAAAAGGGTCAAATTTTGAAGTTTGGAATTAGGAAAAATGTTTTCTGGGTTTTTCTGGGTTTTGGACAAGGATCACCTTCCCAAATTCCTGGAATTTTCTGAGTAGTTTTCAGTGGGTAAATCGAAGGTCGAAGTTAAGCAGCAGGTATGGTTTTGCAGCCGCCATGCAGTTTCTGAGGAGCCTGTAGGCACCTAGCAGAAAATGCCAATGACAGGAGATGTGAGCCCAGCTCAATATGCAGCCGTTTTTGCAGATTGGCAGAGCCTGGGTCAGGCGTTCAGGGATGCTCTTCCCTTCGATCGCTATCTCCAGTTCAGATGTGGAGGCAAGGCCCATGAGCAGGAGAAGGGACGTGGCTCCCACCGTGATAGTCACCGTGCAGCGAGTAAATTCCATTTGCCAATGTTTGATGGTTCACAGAAGACTACGGCAAAGTCTTGGATGGAGAAATTGGACATCTATTTTCAGCTTAACCAGATGTCAGAGAAGAAGGCCATTAAGGTGGCAACATTGCATCTGGATGGTGAGGCCCGGGATTGGTGGTTCCATGGGATGGTGACACTCGGGCATTCTACAGTGACGACATATGCCGAGTTTACTCGGAGGGTGGTAGAGCGCTTTGACAGGAGGGATCCGGATCAGTATTTTGTTGTTGAGCTGACCAAGCTCAAACAGACTGGAAGTGCAGAGACATACATTTCGGACTTCTTGAGGATTTCGGTGCTGGTACCTGATTTATCTGCAGCTCGGATGGTTCGCATGTTCGTGGAGGGGCTGTCAGAGCCACTTCGTGGCCTAGTCCGGTCGAACAGACCGGCTACCCTTCAGGATGCCATCAGCAAGACTCGGGACTTACAGGATGTCTTACCCAGGACTCGGACACCTTATCCCCAGAGACAGGCCTTCCGGCCTAAGGGTAAGGACACGAGGGCTCCGCCTCCCAAGGCGAATCCTGGACGAGGGCAGTTTGATGATGAGGCCAGGAGAGAGCTGAGGAGGAAGCGGGTGTGCTTCACTTGCCGGGAGCCATGGGCACCAGGACACAGGTGTGCGGCAGGGAAGGCACACTTCATTGAGATCTTCTCCGAGAGCAGTGGGGAAGAGGATGAGGGAACACAGGATTGCAGGGAGTTCGAGGATACACCTAGTGGGACACAGGACTCACCATCATTAGAGACTTCCTTGACCGTGCCGGTTGATATCGTAGTGGAGGAGATAGAGCCTACCCCGGTAGAGCCATCCATTGAGGTGATGACTGGAGCCGTGTCCGAGTCTTCGGATGGTAGCAGCACACGACAGATGGGTGAGGTATCAGGAGATATATCCATTATCGATGAGGCACTAGGGGATACAGAGGTATCGGATGATGGTTGCAGACAGCGGTATCATCGGCTTCGGACGGACCTTCGAGTTTTGAGGGAGAAGGCCGCGTCAGTACGAAAGACCATTTTGTTGCAGGACCAGGAGCTGGAGGGTGTGAGAGTGACTTGTGCCCAGTCGGCGACCAAGTTGGTCCGCATTGGGGAACAGCTGGATTCCCTGATGGTACAACTTGAGGGCACATTGCAGCATCAGATCATTCCCCTTCAGGTATGCATGGATGGGACTAGTAGTGTTGTTGGGTCATCTCTTTCCGTTGGAGAGAGAGAGGCAAAGCCACCTAGTCAGGTCTCATATGTTGACTTGGATGGTGGTATGAGACGATCAGAGTTGCACAGGATACAACAGCCACGTGTTGAGATTGGATGGCGAGAGATTTTGAGTTGGTACTCGATGGAGCGGGCTATGGAACACAATGATTTGGTTCCCTTCTCACAAGAGCAGATAGAAGATGGAGGACATCTTCGGATGGATAACATCTCTCATGCTTGTGTTGGAAATCCCTTGAGCCATACACATCATGATGGGAGGTTTTTGCCTACCACCTATTTGATTCTTGATAGGGTCTCATTGATCCTTGAGAAGTTTATATTCCAAAATTCCATGAAGTGCAAAATCAGAAATTTGATTTGGGAGGATGGTAGCCCTCATGGGAGGAGTACCAGGATGAGGAGAAGGAGGCATCCACAAGTGATTGAGTGGATGGGGATGATGAGCGAGGAGCTAGGAGGCTACTTGCAGATCTGTGATACCAGGCAGCAGGAGGCTTGGCTGCGCTGGTTACTCTTGAGGGAGTTTGGCCATCACTTGTACTTGCAGATCTATGATACCGGGCAGCAGGAGGCTTGGCTGCGCTGGTTACTCTTGAAAGAGTTTGGCCATCACTTGGCAAACACTCTTCCTAAGAGTAAGGGGTTGGGGAAGAGATGGATGGATACTTGCTTCATTGAGCAGCATAGAGTATGGATGCATGGTGTTGATGTGTTACTCATATCATTCATTGTGTCTTCATCACATGAGTTGTTTGATGGAGGTATGGAGAGGCAACACAATTTCTTGTTGCTTTGCTTGGGAGAGCAAGGGCAGATTTGCTCCCACACTTTGCATGATGTTGCAGGAGGAGGAGATGGCACTATCTCCTTGGTCTTTGATTGGGAAGCACTTCCATCTTGGGAGGTATTCCATATTTGTTGCAGCATTATTAGAGGAATCTTTGACAAGGAGCATGTCAAAGAACAGAGTCTTGTATTGACAGGAGCTTATTTGCATAAGCACACAGCGCTGTCACCTTGGAGCAGAACATTATGGATGAAGTGTGCGCAGCAGAGATATGGTGGATCTATAACCCATAGGTCCCAGGATCACTTCATATTTGTTGCACAAAGAGGAGGTAATGATGATAGAGATATCTATGGCATATTCTTCTTGACTTGGGTTTCCAAGCATGAGGAGGATTATCTTCTTGCAGCACATGGTTCATTCTTCTTTACAACATGCCAAAACACTATGGAGGACTCATTTGCGGATCCATGTGCCATCTTACTTCCAGCATATGGTCAGATTTGTATGGGAGGCTTGATTATGAAAGAGACACATGAGCTGAATGTGCCTTTGAGTATTTTCTGCACCACATGTTCTAATAGGAGCATGGGAGGAGGCATGGCCACCACTACTACATATGTGTTCTCTTTTGATGTGGGCCATGAGATTGATATTCATCCATTGTACAGCCATGGGCAAGTGTTTGGCTCTATGTTGTTGTCATATTCAGCCATTTACTATCCATTAGTAGATGTGATGGATCTTGTACATTGCTTGCCATGTGATTTTCTGAGGTTGCAGTGGATGAGACTGCGCTGTATCCTTGTGAGGGATTGTTTGCATTATGTATCCTCATGTAACACCCTCAGCAAACATCTCATTAGGATGATCCATGAAGCACATGTCCTATTCTTCATGGATGAATTGTTGTGGGCCAGCTTGTTCTTCGTTGTTGGAGGGACCTTCCTTGGAGGATTGTTCTTCACTTTGCCATTGGAGGGCAATGATTTTGCAGCCCAAGATCAGACTTTCAGCCCACCTTCATCACCAGAGCTTGAGGTGGAAGGAGATTTTCAGGAGTTGCCTTGTCAGGAGGTGGCTCATTTGGTTTGGATGATCGCTTGGGGAGGGAGGATCCACATGAGAGAGATGTTCCTCACTTCATGCCTTGATTGGGGAGAGGTGACGAGTTGGTTCACAATTGATGGGCCAGCTTACACAGTCATAGATGCAGAGCAGCAGCAGTCATGGTCTTTAGTCATAGCCAGAGGCAGTGAGCAGTCCGAGTCATGGAACTTGTGCGATTATTGGCCACAGTGGCGATGGGATCCGGGAGGTCTATTGATTGGCTGGTACCACGAGAGGCCAGTTTGGGATCCTGGCATTGAGATATCCCTTCATATCAGGGTGGTGCAGGAGACAGAGAGGTTCCAGTGGGACCCAAGCACATTTTGCAGTATTGGCAGGGAGCATCAGCTAGACAGTAGGCTTGTTCAAGCGTTGCTTGAGGACAAGCAATTTTTGCCGGATGAGGATGCCACTTGGGAAGGCGAGCAGATTTTACAGCATCCATCACTTCAGTTGCTTGAGGACAAGCAACGTTTTGCCGGGGGAGACTGTATATTTCATTTTTGCTTTATTTTGCCGCTTTAGCTAGAAATAATAAATAAAGTGAGAAATAAGAGGTGTCACCTCACTTAGTCACCTCACTTTATAATAAAGTGTTCTTTTCCTAGTAGATTGACGTTGTAACTTAAGAGAGGGGGCCTTGGGGGTCCACATGAGTATGATGGGGGAGGCATCAGGCTGACCCAAGGTAAACTGCGCAGGTCAAAGGAGAGTTAAGTTTTGGAGGGAGTTTGGCATTATAAAAGGAGAGGTTCTCACCTCATTTGGATCATTCATGATTTGATATTATTATTGATAGCTAGACTTCTGTCTGCTTCAGCACGCCGGTTGCTTAGTCGGTCTGCAGCACTGTTTAGTGCACGAGTGTCTCCGGTCGGAGATCTCACCCTTAGCCTCGGGGGACTTCGAGTGCCTGCCCTGGTAAGGTTCTAGTTTCACCCTTAGCTTCGGGGGACTTCGAGTGCCCGCCCTAGTAAGATTTGTTCTGAGTACATCTTTCAGTTCAGTAGCAGAGTAGCAGCAGATTCTGGTGCAAATCTGGAGAGGGAGAAGCCCTCTTGTGGCTGCGCAGTTCAGGGAAGGAAGGATGCTGTCTCATCAGGAGAAAGGACGCTGATCAATTCAGGAGGGTGAGGACGCTGTCCCAGGGAGGACGCAGTCCAGATCTGAGCAGAGAAAACGCTGTCCAGGAGGAGGAAGGACGCTGATCAGCCTGGGAGTGAGGACGCTGTCCAGTTCTGAAGAGAGGGTTGCAGATCTGAAGGCATATTGATAGATCCAGCCTTGGAGAGGGTAGATCTGAGCAGATATTTGCAGATCTAGTTTTGTATGTTGCAGATCTGAAGGTATAGCACTAGATCCAGCTTGGGAGATTGCAGATCTGAGGAGATATTGGCAGATCTAGTCCAGATCTGAAGAGATAACATCAGATCCAGCCTTAGAGGCTGCAGATCTGAAGAGATATTGTCAGATCCAGCATAGATCTGAAGGTTTGGTAGCAGATCTGATATAGGAGGACGCAGATCAGGAGGGATAGGACGCAGATCTGACTGGAGGCTTCAGACCCAGCAGATCTGAGCATTCAGGAGGCAGATCCATCAGGTAGGACGCAGATCTGAGGAGCAGGCTTGTGTGAGGGGGCTCAACAGCGTTTTCCTAGCATTCAGTAGCTGATCTATTTGTCTGGAGGTTTGGTGATTGGTGCCTCATCTATTTATGCGCTGTCCCTAGCAGAGACAGCGTTTTCCTTTGGGGAGGGTTTGCAGCTTGAGATCAGCCATTTTCCCGGGCTTCAGCACATTACGCTGTCCTTGTTGCAGCCATTATTCTATTTGAGAGGGTCTCCACTTGCCAAGGGCAAGGATAGGTGCATTTACTCTGATTTTCTTGTACTCCTCTCTATGTACTTTCAGATTAATAAAATGGCTCAGTTTTCTGGAATTCTATGTGTCATTATTCAGTGATCTGGTTCAGCATTGTATTTTCTATATCTGTCTGGCATATTTCTGTTTATTACTGGTTATTTCCCTTTGGGGGGATATTACACACTCGGTGCTTCGGGACTAGATACATAACCAGGGGAATCTATCCAGGTGGGACAAGAATGGACTCAAGCTTTCAACCACTCTAGGTACCATCAGGCTTACTTGCTAACCATCAACCTAGGGAACTAGGTGTGTATCCAATGTCGGAGCTACATGACAAACGCTACCCTCCCTTGTCAGGATCTAGACATCAACCACACAAGTCGTCCAGATGTCCTTCCAAGCATCCACCATTAGATGCTTCATCTCTCCTTATCAACCAATTCTGTAATATCAACTAACCCAAGCATGCTGCTAAATTATTCAAACTTCTTGTTCGGAAGAGACTTCGTTAGCACATCAGTTACCTATTCATCTGTCGAAATATATTGTAGCTTCACGACCCCATCTTGTACCAAGCTCCTAATGTAGTGGTACTTGTTGTTGATATGCTTCATCCATGCATGGAATACGGGGTCTTCAGGCATCTTGATGCTGCTTTGTTTATCACAATTTATTATGGTAGGATCTAGCGGCTTTCCAAATAAATCTGGCAAAAGTTTCCTTAATCAAACAACCTCCATTCCTACTTCACATGCAGCAACATATTCTGCTTCAGCGCTACTTAAAGCAACAGGATCTTCTTTTCTAGTCATCCATGAAATCATTACAAATCCCAAGCTAAAACATCCATCAGTAGTGCTTCTTCCATCAGTCTCACTACCACCGCTATATAAATTGGTAAAACATATTAACTTAATTTCCCTTCCATCGTACTTTAAACAGTGATGTATCATGCCACATAGATATCTCAAAATATGCTTGGTAGCTATCCAATGTTCATGACGAGTCTCCAACTAAAATTGACTAAGAACATTTATGTCAAAACATATATCAGGTCTCGTATTTACCAGGTACATCAGAGAGCCCACCAACTTACAATAGCTAGTAGGATCAACGAGACTAGAGTCAGAGCTTCTTAACTTCTTGAGATTAGTGATCATGGGAGTAGTCATAGACTTGGAGTCCATCATACCAAACTTCTGCAATATCTCGATTATGTAGTCAGCCTGACCCAGATATATCTCTCTTGGTTTTTGCCAGACTTCCAAACCCAAATAGTAATGCATAATTCCCTAATCTTTCATTTTGAATTCAGTTGCTAGCATTTTCTTGCATTCTTGTATTTTTCCCTCCACACCTGTAATAAACAAACCATCCACATATAGTAATATCATGAAGGGTTCATTCTTCACCAACTTAATGTAGAGATTTGAGTCTGCAAAACTTTTGACGAACCCAATTCTTAAGAGATATGCATACATTCTTGCATACCATTCCCTCGGAGCTTGCTTCAAGCCATATAGGGCTTTCTTGAGTCTGCAAACATGTGTATCCTTGCTATTTACTTTAAAACCTTTTGGTTGTTCATGGTACACTATTTCATCAATGGTTCCATTTAGAAACGTTGTTTTGACATCCATTTGATTGATATTCCATCGCATAGTAGCAACTAGTGAAACCAAAGATCTTATAGTGGTATACCTAGAAGTAGAAGCAAAGGTTTCTTCATAGTCTATGTCTTCCTTTTGTGAGAAACCCCTTAAAACGTATCTTGCTTTGTACTTGTCTATGCTTCCATCAATTGCATGTTTGATTTTGTAAATCCATTTTGAAGTGACAACTGATTTGTCACTTGGTCTAAGAACAATTCCCCAAACCCCATTCTTCATAATGGATGGGTATTTTTCTTGTGCCGCCTTCTTACATTCTTCTTGATGAGAAGCTTCTTCAAATGTAGTTGGTTCAGCTTCTATCAATTTTGTCATATATGCTGCAATCTTGAACATCTCTTTGTCTTTTGCTTTCTCTAAAGGTTCCTTTCGTAGCTCCATGTCCTTTAGCATCTTCAAGTGTAGCTTTTAACCAATTTTGCCTCTTTCTTGTTTCGAGAATGATCACAAGTTGAATACGTCACTTGATCCTTTTACTTCTTCTTGATTTGCAGTTGTCTTATCATGATGCTCTTCTTCAAACAGTGGTATATCTTCGTCATTAGAATCAATTGAAGTATTCTCCAGGCATGATTCTCATCGAATATAACATCCCTGCTCACTTCAATTTGTCTTCCTTCCCTGATGTAGGTTCTATATGGCTTTGAAGAAATTGTGAAATTTTCAATCTGAAAACTATACAGTTGGAGAGATAGATTTATTCCTGCTACTTATTATTTGACTAAGTTATTTTTGGAAACTTCTGGCAAATATCGAAATAAACACTACTGCAACATTCACAAATATATATGCAAAGAAATAAACAGTAAAAGACATAAGCACAAGAACCAATCACATGTACACAGTTATTTTTGGACAATTGTCCCCGGAAAAACCCAATGCAAGAAAATCGGTGCAGCAGATGAGGGTTTTATTAAATTCTTCAGCAAATGATTTCTTTACAAGGAATAATACTTGCAGATAAAATCTGAAACACCTGAGATTGGATTCTCGGCTCCTCCCGACAAATCTCTCACACCCTAATCAGCCTTTGTTATCTCTTGGGCCTGTCTGTGTGTTTCTCTACGCAGTCCCTGCACTGGACTGCGTAAGTCTGCGTAGGGTCTATGTGGGTTCACTACGCTGCAGCCCAGAGCCACCTCCTGTCACCCACTGCGTCCCTCTGTCCCTGACCTCAGTCACTCGGTGACTCCCTCCTCCTTCTGATTCTGCAAATCTCTGACCTGCAACTCTCCCACTGAGATCAAATTCACTTACTTCAGAATTGATCTCCTTCGAGTACTGAGTGTATGCTCGACTTATCTTCCAAATGACCCTCAAGCCTTCTTTTATAATCTTCTCGTTGGTGAATCAACTACCCATATTAGAAGTTTAATCAATGGCTAAGATTAGAACTTGACTTGATCTTTGTTTTCTACAAGATTCACATTCTAACTTATTAATACCCTTTAATTATTTCATTTCCCTAAGTTTAGACTTAGGGTCTTCATTAAAATAATTAATTATTTTAATAAGTCATGAACCGAGTGGAATTTCGACAAACGATTTATGGATTCTTTGGAATGTTGATGTCCAAGCCTCCTTGCAAAGCTTGAGACTTGGAACACTTTCCGATGCTACAAAAAACAACACTCCCTCTTAACGAGGAAAGTGTTCCAACAACATGCCTACTGCATGCTGCTCTGCTTTGAAGCACCCTTTGCGTTGTTGATCTCTAGACGCCCCTCATCTGTTGTGTTGCTTCTCTCTCTATTACTGCCTTTGACACTGCCACTGTCATTGCTGCATCTGTACCACAGCTCCCTCTGAATAATGATCCTATCCACTCCTGCTATTGGAATGGGTTCTTGATCATCCCCATCTTCTCTCGGAAGTAGACAAACTTAGTCTTCCCCAGAGCTTTTGTAAGAATGTATGACACATGTTCTCCTGTTGGAGTGAACTGTAACTGAACAACTCCAGGTTGTACACAGTCCCTGATGAAGTGACACATGATGTCAATATGCTTCGACCGATCATGAAACACAGGATTTTCAGAGAGCTTGATGCAACTCTGATTATCGCATAAGATATTGGTCACTTCCATTTTCTCCTTAAGTAGTTCCACTAGTTGTTTTCAAAGCCATATGGCCTCAAACGAAGCTATGCTAGTTGCCATATATTCTGCCTCTGCTGAGCTCAATGCCACATACTTCTGTTTCCTGTTGCACCAGGAAGTCATTCCTGATCCTAAACTGAAACAATAACCACTGGTACTCTTCCGATCTACTGAACTCCCAACCCAATCTGCGTCCGTGAAACCACTCAATCTGACATCACTGCTACAGATGTACTTCAATCCAAGCTCGATTGTTCCTTGAAGGTACCTGAGAACATGCTTGGTTGTTGCCCAATGAGCCCTCTTAGGTTGTACCATGAATTGGCTGAGGGTATTTACAGCGTAATAGATGTCTAGCCTAGTGTTTACCAAATACATCGATGATCCTATGAGCTGCCTATATGTAGGATCAGCCTCATCATCTTTGGACGTGTCGATTTTCTTCCAGTTGGTGATCATTGGAGTTGTCATGGGCCTACAATCCTCCATCTAGAATCTCTTTAGAATTTTTGTAGTGTATCTTCCTTGACTATGAAATATCTCCCCATTCTGCTGCCAAACTTCCAACCCCAGAAAATAGTGCATCCGTCCTACATCCTTCATGTCAAATTCTTGCAGTCTGTGATGAGCCTTTGATGATCTTGTCAAGAATAGATCATCTACATATAAAACCAATATCAGAGGCTCACTCCCTACTCTTACATAGTAGAGATTGGGATCTGCGTCACTCTTGACGAATCCCATTTTCTGCAAGTAGTTGTCATTCAACCATACCAGGCTCTGGGAGCTTGCTTCAGTCCATATAATACTTTCTTTAGTCTACACACATGAGTCTTCTGATCATGCATCTCGAAGCCTTCTGGTTTTTCTATATACAATTCTTCCTCTATCACCCCATTCAAGAACGTCGTCTCAACGTCCATCTGATGAATTTCCCATCCCATCTGCGCAGCAAGAGATATCACGGATCTAATAGAGGTGTATATGGCTACTAGGGCGAAGGTTTATTCATAAACGATCCCTTCCTTCTGAGCATACCCCTTAGCAAAAAACCTGGCATTAAATTTCTCGATGTTTCCATCTGCAGCATACTTGATCTTGTAAATCCACCTTGATCCTACAATTGATCTCTCCCGAGGTCTGCGGACTACTTCCCAGACATCATTTGTCATGATGGAACTGTACTCTTCCACCATTGCATCTACCCACACCTGGTGCTGAGCTGCTTCCCGAAAACGGGAAGGTTCTCTGACTTGAGCAACCAAGGCTTCATACCTCTCAGGTTGCTTACGCTGTCTCTTCTCATTTCGGGGGTCTCCGACAAAATCCTCTGCATCTTTCAGAATCTGCCATAGCTCCATGCTCGTTCTTCCATTGGGGTGGGTGGATTTACCGGCTCTCCCTCTTGCAAATCCTCGGGAGACACATCCCATGGATCCCCATGCCTTGGAGAGGTAACTGAATTTTCGGTCGCTGGTTGTTGGGGCTGAACCAGCAGATCCTCCTCAAATTGCGTAGTAGAAGGCAACTCTCAAGATCTTCTAAAGGCCTTCTCCTCCATGAATTTCACATCCCTCCACACTACGAGTTTCCTGCTCTTAAGAATGTAGATACAATATGCCTTTGCGTTCTCACTGTATCCTACCAGATACCCCTCTTCTGCAGTCATTTCCAACTTCTTCCTCTTCTCACTGGGTATATGACAGTACATTTTACTGTCGAAGATCCTAAAGTGACTCACTTCAGGCTTACTGCCATTGAAGACACTTTCTGGCGTGATCTTTCCAAATGTTGCGTGAGGAGTCATGTTCTGAACATAGACAACTATATTGCAAGCTTCAGCCCACAGAAATTTGGGCATGTCTTGGTCGTATAGCATTTCCCTTGTCGCTTCGACAATAGTCATGTTCTTCCTTTCTGCCACACCATTCTGCTCCGGATTGTATGGAGATGTCCACTCACTTTTGATACCTTCCTTTGCTCAGAACCCAGTGAATTCCTTATCTATGTATTCACCACCATTGTCTGATCGCAATACCTTGATCCGCTTTCCTGTCATATTTTCACCAAAGCCTTAAACTCTCTAAACCAACTGAAGATTCCATCCTTGGTCTTCAAAAAGTAGATCTAGGTTTTCTTGGAATGGTCATCAATAAAGGTGACAAAGTACTCAGCACCACTAAGAGATCTAGTGGACATTGTTCCACAGATATCTGAGTGTATCAAGTCTAATACACCCTTGGCCCTATTGTTGCTTCTTTGATATGCTGCCTTGGCATACTTTCCCAATACACACCCCTTGCAGACATCATCCCGTTTTGTGCTCAGCTCTGGAACTCCTGTGACAGTCTTCTGGAGAATTTTTAATGCACCATGATGCAAATGTCCCATTCTTCTGTGCCATAGTTCATTTAGGTCCGTTTCATCTGTGCTGCCAACTAGTGCCATTGGGGACTCAAGTTGCAACTTGTAAAGTTTATTGCTTCTTACCCCGATGTGTGCCTTCTTCCAACTGGGGTGTTTGAAATAGACCTTATTGCCAATAAAGTAGACATCATAGCCTCAGTTTTGAAGCTGAGACACTAAGAGCAAGTTCGTCCCCAATCCGGGCACATGAAGTACATTAGTGGCCCGGATCTTACTTCCAACCTCGGTCTGAAATACTACGGTACCTCTCCAAATAAGAGGACATTTTGCTTTATTACCCATGGTTATTTTAAAACTCATCTGCTCCTCTTGATAGTCGGAAAAACATTCCCGCACTCTCGTCATGTGAGCAGAGGCTCCACTGTCAATATACCAGACATCAGAAGAAGCAGTTCTTGATACGCAAGCAAATTCTTCTTCAAGTCTGGATGCCAGAATAGAAACATCGTGATCCATTTGTTTTATCATGCTTCTTTCCCTCCCTAGAGAACTACATGAACTCTTCTACGTTGCTGCTGCAGCAGTAGACTTCTGTCCACTAGTCGCTTCTCCATTTTTGCTACTCATCTTTGGCTCTGATACCATGTCAAATTTTCAATCTGAAAACTATACAGTTGCAATGATAGATTTATTCCTCCTACTTATTATTTGAATAAGTTATTTTCAGAAACTTCTGGAAAATATCGAAATAAACACCACTGCAACATTCACAAATATATATGCAGAGAAATAAACAGTAAAGGACATAAGCACAAGAACCAATCACATGTACACAGTTAATTTGGACAATTGTCCCCGGACAAACCCAATGCGAGAAAATCAATGCAGCAGATGAGGGTTTTATTAAATTCTTCAGCAAATGATTTCTTTACAAGGAATAATACTGGCGGATAAAATCTGAAACACATGAGACTCGATTCTCAGCGCCTCCTGACAAATCTTTGACACCCGAATCAGCCTCTGTTATCTCCTGGGCCTGTCTGTGTGTTTCTCTGCGCAGTCCCTACGTTGGACTGCATAAGTCTGCGTAGGGTCTGTGTGTTGAAAAGTGTAACTAGGATCGTTCTTCAAATTGACTATGAAATTATGAATTTATGTAAAGAAGAAGACAAAGATAATAAAATGTATATTTGTTCTACTTGCTTCATGGGTTTCATGAGCAAGATTTTATTATAGGTCAATAGCCTTCTTCTTAATGTCTATTAGGATTTGTCTTCAGTTTAAAAATGTAATTAAGAGTCATGATTATGAAGTATTTAGTCTGAACAATGTCTCAAAGACCTTGTGAAAGAAAGGCTCATAACAGCCATCAAGACAGCCCTCATTCAACGTTGGAAATGATAAAGTCGGCTTATATTCACTGTTGAAGTTGGCCTAAAAGTTTGTTGAAGGGTCGGCCTAAAAGCCAGAGAGAGCACTATATATATAACATGACCTGCGGTTCATTTGTAACACAGAAAACTGCGGATTGTTCTTAGTCTAAAGTGCGGATTTCAGAGGTAAAAGATTGCATATTTTCTCTGTAATTTCCACAGTAAAAGGTGCGGATCCATCTGAGTAAGAAGTGCGGTCTTCTAACTGGAAGTAATACGGGTCTCTCTAAGGCTGTTGCAGCATAAAGGAAACATGAAACATGTGCTAACAAGTTTGAAGAAAGGATGTGGATCAGCCAATAGAAGCTGCGGACTTCAGGAACAAGTAAATCTGATATATATACACTTAGACAAGGGTCTGTTCTCTCCTCGCATAACTTAGGAAGGTTGAAGGTGTTCATAGCGTGATGGAGAACTTCTACAAGTTCAGTTTTCGGTACTATATCTCTCATCTATATAGGAATGCAGAGATACATCTGAAAGGTTCGGTGCAGAAGTATATATATCACTGTTTTGGGTATCAATCGAGACAAGAAGGAGCTAAGAAGGAACCTAGGTGGAGTTGAGGTAAAGTCGAGAAGTAGAAGGAGAAGCCAAGGACTTAGAGACCGAGTTCTCTAATGTTGATGCAGGTCAGTTCACGTTGGTGAAGAAAAGAATGATCAGCGTTGGAAGAAGACTTAGAAGCAGTGACAAGGTCTTGGAGGTATTCATAGGTCAACGGTCTGAGTCTTGGTCATTGTACTTGTCATTTGAAGATCTATAAGAAGAATTTCTTACGGGTTTTCTTCTCCAAGAGGGCGAGGTTTTTGCCCTTGCTCGAGGAGCCTAATTGTGTGTTTCTTGTATTTTGGCAATTGACTTGATGAAAGACTAAATAAGTTAAGAAGTAAGCTCACAAGTAATTATCTAGTAAGAGAATTTGAATTAATCTCCAGCCCTCCAAATTCTCAACGTGCTATCAAAGCTAAGGTGCTAAACACAAGGACTACTTGACAAAGAGGTCACTTCGGGAAGCAAAGATCAAAGTTTGGGTTGAAAAGACAAATCAATTTACAAGAACGATTCTCAAGCTATTTCAAAGATCTTCTATCTCATTCAAAGGATCAACTCATTCAAGACAATGTGAGAAGAGGACATCATATTTTGAAGATATCCTTTATCATCAAGGATCCAAGAACACCTACATTAGAGATTTCAATTTTAGAAGAAGCTCCTGACTTTGTCATCATCAAGGAAGCTGCAAGCCACTTTACTCAAGTAAGTATCTATGACCTTACTTACATCTGTCAAGATGACTTATTGTAAAGAGAGCAACAGGTTGGTTAGGTCATCAAACTTGAGTGCATGGAAGAACAGGACAGATTTGAATTTAATTGAAGACAAAGTTGTGGACTACATTGAAGGATCGACAATTCAACCACCAAAAGAAGATGCTCCAACTCATCCCAAGTACATGAAGGGAGAAATCAGAGCCCAGAGGATTCTCATAGAATCCATTAAGCACTCACTCATTCCCTATGTATCAAAATTAAAGTTTGCTAAAGAAATATATGAGAAATTGGTGGAGCTATTCTCTGTGAGTATTGTAGGAGAAGCAATCTCTCTTAGACAAGAACTATATAAAATTAAATTGTCAAGAGAAGAAGGAATCACTTCATACTTTATGAGGATTTCTGAAATAAGAGATCAACTGCAGGAATTGGGAGAAGTAAAGTCTGACACTGAGATGACTATAGTGGTGTTGAATGCTCTACCAGAAGAATGGGGAAACTTCACATCAAGTTTATACGGGAAGAAAGAAGCCACACCATTCCATGATTTATGGTCTCTATGTAAAATAGAGGAAATAAGATTCGGTAAATTTGGTCCTCAGCCTTTGCAACGATATCCAGGAAGAAATGAAGATTCGGTAAATTTGGTCCTCAAAATAAAAGAAGATATATGGACAAACTACGATGCTTTGCATGTAATGAACTTGGGCATTATAAAAGAGATTGTCCTAAATCTGAAAAGGACAAGAGAAAAAGGGAAGAACTTGATGCAAAGAAATCTAAGAAAGAAGAAGTGAGGGATCTCTACTATGATTGAGATCATCTTCTCCTTTAAGTTGGTTGTAAAATAGTATGATAGCAAGCAATGTATATTAATAGCATCATGATAGAAGCATGGTAGGAGCTCTTGGTAAAACAGCTCCTGGAAAACCTCTCTGATAACAATATTGATGGAAGGCAGTCATCAAGATCAAGGGTCATCATGGAAACAGTTGTTGACTTTTTCCAATGGAGCTCTCTATGAATTCACTAATTAGAAAGAAAGCGGAACGGTTTCATCAAGAATTCTATGCTACAGAATTATGGGATGTGATGACATATTGATGAAGCAGATCAAGGGAATGAAGCTCTTCATTCTATTGAAATTGCTACAGGATGACTCAAACGAAAAAGGTATGAGGTATATATATGTATTTATATGCTAACACTGGATGCTGTGAAGTCATGTCATATGGTTGCAAGTAATGGACTTCTATATTTAGAAGTATGATCTATGGAGGAGGATCTCTCTCGGTGCACTGACAGATGAAATCATCTGTGCTGCCAACTAGTGCCATTGGGGACTCAAGTTGCAACTTGTAAAGTTTCTTGCTTCTTACCCCGATGTGTGCCTTCTTCCAACTGGGGTGTTTGATATAGACCTTATTGCCAATAAAGTAGACATCATAGCCGTAGTTTTGAAGCTAAGACACTAAGAGCAAGTTCGTCCCCAATCCGAGCACATGATGTACATTAGTGGCCCGGATCTTACTTCCAACCGAGGTCTGAAATACTACGGTACCTCTCCAAATAAGAGGACATTTTGCTTTATTACCCATGGTTATTTTAAAACTCATCTGCTCCTCTTGATAGTCGGAAAAACATTCCCGCACTCTCGTCATGTGAGCAGAGGCTCCACTGTCAATATACCAAACATCAGAAGAAGCAGTTCTTGATACGCAAGCAAATTCTTCTTCAAGTCTGGATGCCAGAATAGAAACATCGTGATCCATTTGTTTTGTCATGCTTCTTTCCCTCCCTAGAGAACTACATGAACTCTTCTACGTTCTTCAGCTGCGTGATAGACTTACGTCACCTTCAATTAAGCCTCCATTTTTAGCTACTCATCTTTAGCTCACTCTACATGGTATTCAATCTGAAAACTATACAGTTGCAATGATAGATTTATTCCTCCTACTTATTATTTGAATAAGTTATTTTCAGAAACTTCTGGAAAATATCGAAATAAACACTACTGCAACATTCACAAATATATATGCAGAGAAATAAACAGTAAAGGACATAAGCACAAGAACCAATCACATGTACACAGTTAATTTGGACAATTGTCCCCGGAAAAACCCAATGCGAGAAAATCGATGCAGCAGATGAGGGTTTTATTAAATTCTTCAGCAAATGATTTCTTTACAAGGAATAACACTGGGGGATAAAATCTGAAACACATGAGACTCGATTCTCAGCTCCTCCTGACAAATCTTTGACACCCAAATCAGCCTCTGTTATCTCCTGGGCATGTCTGTGTGTTTCTCTGCGCAGTCCCTACGTTGGACTGCATAAGTCTGCGTAGGGTCTGTGTGTTGAAAAGTGTAACTAGGATCGTTCTTCAAATTGACTATGAAATTATGAATTTATGTAAAGAAGAAGACAAAGATAATAAAATGTATATTTGTTGTACTTGCTTCATGGGTTTCATGAGCAAGATTTTATTATAGGTCAATAGCCTTCTTCTTAATGTCTATTAGGATTTGTCTTCCGTTTAAAAGTGTAATTAAGAGTCATGATTATGAAGTATTTAGTCTGAAGAATGTCTCCAAGACCTTGTGAAAGAAAGGCTCATAACAGCCATCAAGACAGCCCTCATTCAACGTTGGAAATGATAAAGTCGGCTTATATTCAGTGTTGAAGTTGGCCTAAAAGTTTGTTGAAGTGTCGGCCTAAAAGCCAGAGAGAGCACTATATATATAACATGACCTACGGTTCATTTGTAACACAGAAAACTGCGGACTGTTCTTAGTCTAAAGTGCGGATTTCAGAGGTAAAAGATTGCATATTTTCTCTGTAATTTCCACAGTAAAAGGTGCGGATCCATCTGAGTAAGAAGTGCGGTCTTCTAACTGGAAGTAATATGGGTCTCTCTAAGGCTGTTGCAGCATAAAGGAAACATGAAACATGTGCTAATAAGTTTGAAGAAAGGATGTGGATCAGCCAATAGAAGCTGCGGACTTCAGGAACAAGTAAATCTAATATATATACACTTAGACAAGGGTCTGTTCTCTCCTCGCATAACTTAGGAAGGTTGAAGGTGTTCATAGCGTGATGGAGAACTTCTACAAGTTCAGTTTTCGGTACTATATCTCTCATCTATATAGGAATGCAGAGATACATCTGAAAGGTTCGGTGCAGAAGTATATATATCACTGTTTTGGGTATCAATCGAGACAAGAAGGAGCTAAGAAGGAACCTAGGTGGAGTTGAGGAAAAGTCGAGAAGTAGAAGGAGAAGCCAAGGACTTAGAGACCGAGTTCTCTAATGTTGATGCAGGTCAGTTCACGTTGGTGAAGAAAAGAATGATCAGCGTTGGAAGAAGACTTAGAAGCAAATAAATTCATTAGTTAAAACAAAAATTCCAAAAATTACATAAACAATTAATATATATATATATATATATATATATATATATATAGACAAATTACGTACCAACTACTTGACGATTATTAATTCTGTTATATTCCAACTTCCACAACCGAGGTGTCATTCTTCATGGTTTTAATCCAGTTTCTTCTTTATCATTGAAAAGATGTTTTTCATTAGTACGATACTTATGGTTCCTAGAGAGGAAGTGCCTAAACTCATCAAACACCATCTTTCCTAAGTCTGGCGAATGACGATACTTCATCTTAGGGCCACAAACTGGACATGCAAATCTACCCTTTGTTTGAAGACCTGCAATAGATGGATCAATAAAATTATACTATGAGATCATTTTTAAAACATGCAATATGGTATATGTAATTTAGATAATTATGTATTATATTAAAGTGCAACGAAATATTACATACCACAAACATGTGTTAGTCCTGGGGCATCATGAATTGTTCATACAAGAATTCCACGACATTGAAATCTCTTCTGCTTGATTGGTTTAGTGATGTCATACATAGTGATGCCATGCCATAAACTTATTAGCTCATCGATAAGAGGCTCAATATATATATATTTTAGAATTGGCTAAACTAGTTGTTAGGATAACGAATAGTTTGATTTTTAAAATTAACAACATAACTTCCAACATGATCCTCATAAAACTAACTTAACCCATATTGGTCTACTGTCAAGTTTGATATTTCAATAATTTTTTAGATGATTTTCATGAAACTATTAGAGTTTTTGTTTAGCTGGTTTAAATTTGACTTGAGATTTCATGTGAACCTCATGAAATTAATTTACCAAAAAAGAAATTAGACAAAATTCTAATGTAATTAATTTTATTCACCAATCTAATAACTTATTTCAAAACTATATAAAAAACTATATATTTAAAATATAATTGTTAATATATTTGAAATGCAGTGTGAATTCTATAATAATTTTAGATATTTATTTTTCAAAATTTTTATTCTATTTTATATTTATATATAAAAGTAAGTTAAAACTCTATTTAAAAAATATATTTGAATGTGAAATTATTAATGTGATGTTTATTTTGAAACTATATTATAACATTATATGTAAAAATAAATTTATATTTATATATTACTGAGAAAAAATATATTTAAATGTGAAATTATATTAAAATAATTTGCATTTTAAATTAAAATTTGAGCTAATTATATGTATGTGTTTGAATTATAGTTTAAACAATATGGAGAATTTTTAGATACATAATTTGTTATATATATTTTTACATAGAAATAATTTAAAACCATATATGAAAATGTTTGAATGAAATATTAATGCATTAACTGATATAGGCACTCTCAAATGAAATGACCCAACTCGAACGCGCTCGGTCGGACGACCTCGCATGGCGCGACATGGCGTGCCCGATCGAATGATGCCACAAGGGAGCAAATAGCAAATGGGCCACCCGAACATGCACGAGGCACCCGGGCGGTCACAACTTTACAAAACTGATACGGGCGCCCTCGAACGAAACGGCCAGACCCGAACGCGCCCGGTCGGGCGACCTAACATGGCGCGACACGACGCGCTTGACTGAAAAATGCCACAAGGGAGAAAACAAAAAACGGGCCACCTGAACGTGCACAAGGCACCTGGGTGGTCACAACTTAGAAAAATTGATACGAGCGCCCTCGAACGAAAAGACCCGACCCGAACGCGTCTGGTCGGGCGACCTCGCATGGCACAACATGCCGTGCTCAAACGAACGATGCCATAAGGGAGAAAATGGAAAATGGGCAGCTTGAACATGCACAAGGCACCCAGGTAGTCACAACTTAGCAAAACTGATACGGGCGCCCTCGAACGAAATGACCCGACCCAAACGTGCCCGGTCGGGCGACCTCGCACGGCGCGACACGACGCACTCGACCGAATGATGCCATAAGGGAGAAAATGATAAACGAGACGGTCGAATGTGCACAAGGCACCTGAGCGATCACAACTTAACAAAACTGATATGGGCGCCCTTGAACAAAACGGCCTGAACCGAACGTGCCCGGTTGGGTGACCTCACACGACGCGACACACCTCGCCCAACCAAACGATGCCACAAGCTGGGAGAAAATGGAAAACAAGCCACTCGAATGTGCACAAGGCATCTGGGCAGTCACAACTTAGCAAAACTGATACGGGCGCCCTCGAACGAGACAACTTGACCCGAACGTGCCCGGTCGGGCGACCTCCCACGGCATGACACGACGCGCCCGATCGAACGATGCCACAAGGGAGAAAATGGAAAACAGACTGCCCAAACGCACAAGGCACTCGGGCGGTCACAACTTAGCAAAACTGATATGGGAGCCCTTGAAAAAAATGACCCAACCCGAACGCTCTCGGTCGGGCGACCTCCCAAGACACGGCGCGCCCGACCGAACGATGCCACAAGGGAGAAAACGGAAAACGGGCTGCCCAAAGGTGCAAAAGGCACCCAGGTGGTCATAACTTAGCAAAACTGATATGGGCGCCCTCGAACGAAACGACCCGAATCGTACGCACCCGGTTGGGGGACCTCACACGGCGCGACATGACGCGCCTGACCGAATGATGCCACAAGGGAGAAAATAGCAAATGGGCCACCCAAATGTGCAGAAGGCACCTGGGTGGTCACAACCTATAAAAACTGATACGGGTGCCCTCGAACGAAATGGCCCGAACCAAACGCGCCCTGTCGGGTGACCTCACACAGCCTGACACAACCCGACCCAGTCGGACATGTTCCTTGGGCACCCTCACATGACCCAACCTGACCCGACCCTCTCGAACATGTTTCCTTGGGCACCCTCATGGTATAACATGACCTGACCCAACCCGACTCGAACGCATTTTCTTTGGGCGACATGACACGACCCAACCCGACTGGACCCACCTGAACGTCGAAGGCACGAGGGAGAAAACGACAAATGGGTCGCATGAACGTGCACAAGGTACATGGGTGGTCACAACTTAGCATTTTTTATACGACCTCCCTCACACGATTTTACCTGAACGAGTTTCTTGTGGCGCGCCCCTCACACGGCACGACTTGAACCACCCAAACAAAGGGCGCACGAGGGAGGAAACAGAAAAGGGATCACACAAATGTGCACAAGCAACATGGGTGGTCACAACTTAGAATTTTTGATACGACCACCCTCATACGACCCAACCCAACCTGACTCGACCCGCCCGAACGCGTTTCCTTGGGTGGCCTCACATGACACGACCCGACCAGACCCAACTCGATCCGCCCAAATGCATTTCCTTGGGTGGCCTCACACGACACGCCCTGACCCGACCCGACCCGACCCGACCTGCCCAAATGCGTTTCCTTGGGCGCCCTTAATTACAATATGACATGAACCGACCTGACCTAACCCAAACTCGTTTCCAGCTAATTGGGCACCATCACATGACTCGACCCGACCAGTACGAATGTGTTTCCTTGGGCGGCCTCACACGACAAGACCCGATCACCAGACCCAACCCAACCCGCTTGAACACGTTTCCTTGAGCGCCATCAGTACATGACTCGACTCGACCTGTACGAACATGTTTCCTTGGGCGGCCTCACACGACATGACTCGACTAGACCCAGCTCGACCCGACCCATATGAATGTGTTTCCTTGGGCGGCCTCACACGACACGACCTGACCAGACCCAACTCGACACGCCCGAATGCGTTTCCTTGGGCGGCCTCACAAGGCACGACCTGACCCGAACCGAAAGGTATAGTTGAACGATCGAACGATGCCACAAGGGAGAAAATGACAAATGGGCTGCTCGAATGTGCACAAGGCTGCACCTGGGTGGTCACAACTTACCAAAACTAATATGGGTGCCCTCGAATGAAACGGCCTGACCCGAACGCGCCCGGTCGAGCGACCTCACACAGCGCAACATGGTGCGCCCAACCGAACGATGCCACAAGGGAGAAAACGGAAAATGGGGCCGCCCGAACATGCACAAGGCACTCGGGAAGTCACAACTTAGCAAAACTGATATGGGCGCCCTCAAACGAAACGGCCCGACCTGACCTGAACGCGCTCGGTCGGGCGACCTCACACGCCGCCACACGGCGCGCCTGACTGAACGATGCCGCAAGGGAACAAATGGAAAACAGGCCGCTCGAATGTGCAAAAGGCACCTGGGTGGTCACAACTTAGCAAAACTGATACGGGTGCCCTCGAACGAAATGACCCGACCCAAATGCGCCTAGTGAGGGAACCTCACATGGCGCGACATGGCGTGCCTGACTGAATGATGTCACAAGGGAGAAAATGGAAAACGGGCCGCCCGAACATGCACAAGGCACCTGGGCGGTCACAACTTAGCAAAACTGATACGAGCGCCCTCGAACAAAATGGCCCGACCCGAACGCGCTCGGTCGGGTGACCTCACACGGAGCGGCATGACGCGCCTGACCGAACAATGCCACAAGGGAGCAAATGGAAAACGGGCCGCCCGAATGTGCACAAGGAACTCGGGCGGTCACAACTTAGCAAAACTGATATGGGTGCCCTCGAACGAAATGGCCCAGTCGGGCGACCTCACACGGCGCGACACGGTAAACGATGCCACAGGGGAGCAAACAGCAAACGGGCCGCCCGTACGTGCACAAGGCACCCGTGCAGTCACAACTCAGCAAAACTGATACTGGTGCCCTTGAACGAAATGGCCTGACCCGAACGCGCCCGGTCAGGTGACCTCACACAGCGCGACACATCGAACGATGGCACAGGGGAGCAAATGGCAAACAGGCTGCTTGAACGTGCACAAGACACTCGGGCAGTCACAACTTAGCAAAACTGATACGGGCGCCCTCAAACGAAATGACCCGACTCGAACACGCCCGGTCGGGCGATCTCACATGGCGCAACACGGCGAATGATGCCAGAGGGGAGAAAACGGCAAACGGGCCGCCCGAACGTGCACAAGGCACCCGGGTGTTCACAACTTAGCAAAACTGATACAGGCACCCTCGAATGAAACGGCTTGACCCGAATGCGCCTGGTCGGGCGACCTCACACAGTGCGACACGGCGCGCCCGATTGAACGATGCCACAAGGGAGAAAACGGAAAACGGGCCGCCCGAATGTGCACAAGGCACCCAGGTGGTCACAACTTAGCAAAACTGATACGGGCGCCCTCGAAAAAAATGGCCCAACCCAAACGTGCCGGTCGGGTGACCTCACATGGCGTGACACGACGCGCTCAAACAATTAACGATGCCACAAGGGAGAAAATGGAAAATGGGCCACCCGAACGTGCACAAGGCACCGGGGTGGTCACAACTTAGCAAAACTGATATGGGCGCCCTCGAACGAAACGACCTGACTCGAATGCGCCCGGTCGGGTGACCTTACACTGCGCGACACGGCGCGCCTGACCGAATGATGACACAAGGGAGAAAATAGAAAACAGGCCACTTGAATGTGCACAAGGCATCCGGGTGGTCACAACTTAGCAAAAATGATACCGGCACCCTCGAACGAAACGGGCCGACCCGAACGCGCCCGGTCGGGTGACCTCACAGGGTGCGACACGGCGTGCCCCAAATAACGATGCCACAAGGGAGAAAACATAAAACGGGCCACTCAAACGTGCACAAGGCACCTGGGTGGTCACAACTTAGCAAAACTGATACAGGCGCCCTCGAACGAAATGACCGGACCTGGACGCGCCTGGTCGGGCGACCTCACACGACGCGACATGGTGCGCCTGACCGAACGATGCCACAAGGGAGAAAATGGAAAACGGGCCTCTCAAACGTGCACAAGGCACCCGGGTGGTCACAACTTAGCAAAAATGATATGGACGCCCTCGAACGAAACGGCCCGACTTGACCCGAATGCGCCCGGTCGGGCGACCTCACACAGCGCGACATGGCGCATCCAACCGAACGATGCCATAAGGGAGAAAACGGAAAATGGGCCACTTGAATGTGAACAAGGCACCTGGGGAATCACAACTTAGCAAGACTGATACGGGCGCCCTCGAACAAAATGGCCCGATTCGAACGCGCCCGGTTGGGTGACTTCACACGGCGCGACACAATCACCAAAAATAACTCCCAAACCCTAAACCCTAAGATTGTTACTAAACACTAACAACACTTGCCTCCTAAACGTGGCAATACCGACAGTTGACACAACTATCGCAATACCGACCCTACTTCTAACTGTCGCAATACCGACGGTAATCTCTGTAACATCACAATACCGATGCTTTGCCCCAAACCGTTGCAATAGCGACACTTTGCTCTATGTAACGTCACAATGGCAACACTTTTCTCTCTGTAACATCAAAATAGCGTCACTTAGCTTCTATAATGTCGCAATACCAACACTTTTCCCCCAAGCATTGCAATAGCGACACTTAGCTCGAAGTGTCGCAAGACTGACACATTTCTCCAATTCGTCGCAATTCCGACGCTTTTCTACAAATGTCGCAAGACCAACACTTACCTCTAAGTGTCGCAATACCGACACTTGTCTCCAAATGTTGGTAAAGCGACAGTTGTGGGCGGAATTTGAAAAATTGATAAAATTTGGGGAAATTTCTGACATTTGATCAAAAGTGTCGGAATTTCCGCCAAATGTATTAGTGGGGGCAGCTTGATGAAGATGAAATCATTGAATGAGTCATTCAGAACCAATCCCCCACTGACAGCCTACTTGAAAACCTAGTCAAATAATCTGAAAGCCACCCTTGGATGAAATTTCACTCACTTGATTCAACCTCTGAAACCAACAAGGCTGTGAAATTTGGCCCATATAAATCTCTAAAAATTAACTCAAACCTCTCAGATAGAGAAGAAGAGCAACTATGCCAGCTTTTGAAAGAAAACCTAGATGCATTTTCTTGGGACTACAAGGACATGAAACGGGTGCATCCCTTAGTGTGAAAACATCATATTTACATTAAGGAAGGATGAAAGCATGTGCGCCAACCCCAAAGGTGGATGAACCCAACTCTAAAATAAATAGTCAAGGAAGAGCTGCAAATTTTTTTGGATGCAGGTTTCATTTATTCTATATCAGACAGTGAATGGGTATCTCCTCTTGTTCTAGTCTCGAAGAAGAATGGAAAATGGTGAATCTGTGTTGATTATTGGGAACTCAACAAAGACACCAAGAAGGACCATTTCCCTTTTCCATTTATAGATCAATTCCTGGATGACCTTGTAGAAAAAAAGTTATTTTATTTCTTAGATGGGTTTAGTGGATATAACCAGATCTAAATTAGCCCTGAAGACCAAGACATGAATAATTTCACATGTCCTTGGTGTACCTTCGCTTAGAGAGTCCTACCCTTTGGGTTGTGCAATGCCCCAACTACCTTGCAAAGAGCTATCTTGAGAATTTTATCTGAGCTAGTCCATGACTTGGTTGGAATCTACATGTGAAATTTCACACCCTATGGGGATGACTTCCAGGAAGCTCTCTCCAATTTGGGAAAAGTATTGAGAAGGTGCATTGAGATGCATCTCTCCCTGAGCCTGAAAAAGTGTGAATTCTTAAAAAGATCAGGAGTAGTATTGGGACACTCAATCTCCCAAGAAGGAATACAGGTGGACCCAAACAAAATCACCATCATCAAAAGGGTACCTGATCCTCAAAATAAAAGAGATGTCAAGATTTTCTTAGGTTTAGCTGGCTACTATAGAATATTTATCAAAGGTTTCAGCAAGTTGGCTTCACCACTATTTGGTTTTTTGGCCAAAGACTCTGAGTTTACCTGGTCCAGTCTCTGCCAAGAATCTTTTGAGCTCATTAAGGGAAAGTTAACTACTACCCCCATTCTTCGAGGGCCAAATTGGACTTTTCCCTTCCACATAGACATAGATGCATCAGACAAAGATGTGGGGGCAACCTTGGGGTAGTTAGAAGAAAAACTACCTTATGAAATCTATTTCATTAGTAAGAACTTTTCCAAGGCCAAACTCAATTATACTATCACAGAGAAGGAAATGTTAGCCATTGTCCATGCTTTAAACAAATTTAGACATTATATCACTGGCTATTAGGCCTTTGTACACACTGACCATGTAGCCATCAAATATTTAATGAACAAACTTGATGTTAATACTAGAATCATTAGGTGCTTGTTACTATTACAATAGTTTGGCCTAATCATTGTCGAAAAACCTGGAAATGAGAATGTTGCATATTTTTTTATCCAGGTTAGCTCTACCTACAGATGAAGAAGAAATGGTGGATGACCAGCTCTTGGATGAACACCTCTTATCTATATCAGCACTCTCTCCATGGTTTGTTGACATAGCTAATTACTTGGCTGCTGAAAAGTTCCCTCCTAACCTCTCATCCAAGGAGAAGAGAAAGATCATTAGAAAAAGTGCCCCTTTCACCTGGATTGGGGGAAATATCTTCAAGCTAGGCCCTGACCAAATTCTTGGAAGATGTGCGAGGGAGGAAGAATTTTTTGAAATCCTTTCTGCATGTCATGATAGCCCTTGTGGAGGCCACTTTGCTGCAAAAAGGACAACCTTTAAAGCTTTGCAGGCAAGTTACTATTGGCCTACCCTTCACTAGGATGCCAAAAGATACACTAGTAGGTGTGACTAGTGCCAAAGGATGGGGAAACCTACACAAAGGGATGAGATGCCTTTGCACCCTCATATGGCTCTAGAGCCATTCGACAAGTGGGGCACCGAATTCATTTTACCCATTGATCCACCATCTGCCCAAAAAAGGTATATCATAGTCTGCACTGACTACCTGACAAAGTGGGTTGAAACAAAAGCCGTAAAGGTAGAAACCGAGGAGAAGGTAAAAGAATTTATGAGAGATAATTTTTTCTACAAATTTGGATACCCCATAGAGGTAGTCATTGATCAGGGGGCGCAATTCACATCTCATCTCATTGAGAATCTTCTGAGGGGGCACAAGATAAAGCATAAGACTTCCACTGCCTACCACCCTTAAGTAAATGGCCAAGTGGAAGTGACCAATATAGCCTTGGAGAATATCCTCACCAAGGTTGTGAGAAGCATTAGAAAAGATTGGGTGAACAAATTGGTGTAAGCTACTTGGGCCTACAACACTACTTGGAAAACAAAAGCAAGGTTCACTCCTTATGACTTGGTCTATGGGAAGAAAGCACTGCTTTCAATTGAATTTGAGTTCAACACCTTAAGGATGGCATCAAAGTTAGACATGGATATATCAAAGGCCCAACAAGAAAGGTTGTTGAAATTAAATGGATTGGATGAGTTTAAGATGCAAGTAGTCCTTCACACAGAAGTGATTCAGCTGCAAAGGAATGTCTGGCATGACAAGCACATTAAGGAGAAGACCTTTCAAGAAGGAGATTGGGTGTTGCTGTATGATTCAAGGTTCAAGGATTTCAAAGGAAAATTAATGAAAAGATGGCTCAGACCATACAAAGTGGAAAAATCATATGATAATGGTGCAGCTTAGATCAGAACCATAGATGAGGAGGGGATTCCCCTACTTGTCAATGGTTACATGCTTAAAGCTTACAAAAAGCCCCTATCTAGGGCTGACTTTATAAATTCCATAAATAGGGAGGTGTATGTCATGGGAGACTCCATAGTTTCTAGAGCCTCCCCCTCATAGAAAAAGGAAAAAAAAAGAGAAAAAAAAGAGGCATGGGTGAAAACCTCTCTAAGGCACCCAAGGACAACTCCAGGGTTGAAAACCTCCATGAGGCAATCCTGGAGCAAAAAAAGAAAAGAAAAGAAAAGAACAAAAAATAAAATATCCTTGGGTGAAAATCTCTTGGAGGCGCCCAAGTCAGGTTTGTGGGTTTAAAACCTCTGCGGAGGAATCCCACTTTCCTTAAAAAAAAAAAAAAAGGAAAAGAGGAAAGAAACACAAGGAAAAATAGAAAGATAATACCTATGCACTCATTATTTTTTTGCAAGTTATTGATAAAATATTTTTTTTGGATCCAGAGGAGAAGATTTTCCTCACTTCTCCCTCTCCTCTGCTTAAACACTCCATGAACCACTCCAGCAAGCACCCATTCATTCATTTCACCTCACAGGTAGGCAGAAAATTACATTTTTTCGCCTGACTGTAATTGCTATAGGAAAGTAGCGACAGCTACAGGATTCTTGTAGCACTACAGGAAACCCTGTAAATTCTACATGAAACTTATTTATCAGGGAAGAAGCTCTCTCAAAGGTTTATATACTTCAAAAATAGCATGATAATTTTTTTTTTTCCTATGCCTACCACTCCTAACCCTCACTTTGCTCCCTGCACAAAGATTCACTCCCTAAACCCTATGTTGCACCACTAGCAACGAAATCATTTATACCTTGGCATGAACCTCTACCATTAATTCTACATCAATCCATTCATTCCATCACTCCATCCCTGACCTCCATAAACCATTTCACTTCAGCCCTATGCAATCTGGAGCCCCAAGAAGTGGAAAGAAGGTTGCTACAAGAAGTTGGAAATTTTCTTGTAGAAATTATGTGTATGGTACAATAAGGACAACAGCTGAAGATTAGTTGAGGAAGATGGCTTCAGAGGACCACCAGCATACTCTAGGAGAGTGAACACACCAACCAAGGCACTTGAGGACCTCCATGCAACACCTGCAGGAAGAAAAGACAAATAAAAGGTTAAGAATCTCACTCATAAAACAAGTAGCTCACTCAGAAAAAAAACAAAAAAATAAAAATACAGCAAGAGGAAGATCATGTCTACAAATAAAAAATATAGCTCCTTGCACCAGATCATGTTTGCAACACACCAACACTAGGTAGGATCAGGTATGGCCCTTCACCTCTCGCTATGCACTCATAATGATCAAAATATTTTAATGTCGAGGTTCAGAGACTTAAAAGGAAAAAAAAAATGTGGCCATCTAACTTGGCGACCTTCGTAAAGTTAAACTGAATGAAAATTAAAGAGTACATGCCACATAGGTGAGTCAAATTATTCAAGGGGGAGTGAACAAGGACAAGGAGGTGGTTTCGAGGGTGGGGCAATGATTAACTAGAGTGGGACCAATGGTCCCAAAGAGGAAAACTCGTGCTAAGTGCAATTGAACACCCCACTCCAAATTTGGGTAAAAATACCATAAAGGTAAGTTTTTACTCATTATATCCACTTCTCTAAGCATTTAGAGAGAATTGGGAGAAAAAGAAGCCAGAGGAGCCATTAGAGAGAGAAGCATAGAGTCTGAGCTTGCATGCACCATCGTTCTACAGGAAACAGTGGAGTGCTACAAGAAATTACACAGGAATATCAACAAGTATACATAGAGAAAAACAGAGTCACCTTTGGGTGAAATTACTTCCTAAGGCCACCATCTCCCAAGAAAAAACACTCGAGGACAGAGGGAAGTGGTTTCCACCCTCAAGAATTGCAATTTCTCCATGAAATTTACACACAGTCAGTTATAATTTTGGAATTAAATGGTGAAAATTTGAATATTTTTGAGACCATAATCTCCAAGACCTCTTCACAATTAACTCTCAAACAAAAAAAAAAATCTTACCACCTTCCTATCACATCCATAAAAATGGGAGGAGGATTTAACAGAAGGGAGCCCATTGATATTAAAAGAATAAGACAACATACTCAAGTAATGGATATTTTTAGAAACCATCGATGGCTAGGTTTATTTGAGATTCTGAAGGGTTTTGATGAGGAGATAGCTCGAGAGTTTGCAGTGCCTCTGCAATCATACTCAGAGGAGAGAGCCACCATTGTGGTTAGGGGCCTAGCTATCACACTTTCACCTAAACTAATTAGTAGAATCACCACTTTTACCTTAGAAGTTAAGTGGATTACAGAAAGGATTACAAGAACTAAAGCCAAGAAAAGCTTCTTTCTGCCTGGAGACGAATACATTTAGGACAAGAATGGAGTGAGGAGAGAAATCCTTCCTTACCCCTGGGATGAAGTAGCCTTCCATATCATGAAATTAATTTCCTATGAGGGAAGACTAAATGTAGTATATGGATACCATTTCAGGTTTTTGAATGAGATTATATTTCAAGGAAAACTCCCTCTAGAACAAATATTGAGCATCCCTCATTTCCTCTTGAACTCAATAACTGACATGAGAAAAAAGGTGAGGGAAAGGAAATACCAACATTTGGCTCATAATGGCCTTATAAAACTGATAGTGAGTGATGATTTGAGAAGATTAAACCTCCCCGTGTCTTGGTCCTCATTCATAGACATGGATAGGGAAGCCTTCATAGCCACCCAAATGGGACAAAGCTCTACCTCTAGTCTTAGAGAGAGGGAGGTAGAAGAAAAAGAAGAGGAGGCTGAAGATGAGGAATACAAAGAAGAGATGGAGGTTGAAACATAAAACACAGAGAAATTAGAAACAGAGAAGGAAGAGACTGGGGGGGAGAAGGATGAAAAGAAAGAGGAGAAGAAAATATTGGACCCTATGATAGGCAGTGATACCTCCCCTCAGCACACCAACATATCACCAAACATAAAAAAATCAAGAAGTGGCTGCTACCCTTGCCACTTTGAGCACATAAGTGAAAACAAAGAGGAAGAGACAAACAACCATGTATTTTAGGACTAGGAAAAGCCAAAGGGTGAGGCAAGGGAAACCATAGAGTCCAACTAAAATCCCTATTTCCATTGAGGAGTCACCCAAGAAGGATGATGAAATCAAGATAGAAGAAGGAAATGTTCAAGAGGTCACCTCACATGTGAGGAACCCTGCGACCTACATAAGAATACATTCAACAAGGTTTGCATCCCATACACATCTAACAACCCACATGGACCCTCAAAAGATAGAAAAAAGGAAAAAAAAAGTAAGAGAGGGTTCTTCACAGGCAAAGCATAGTTTTCTATAGGAAACTCCAGCAGGCCTAGAATTAGAGAAAGAAACCTTGGATGAGGGAGAAAAGAAAACCATGGATGGGAAAGACGCCCAAGAAGTTGAGGAAAAGGCACAAGATGAAGGGAAAGATGCAAAAGGGGCGTGGCGGGGGGGAGGGGGGGGGAGGGGTGGAGGTGAAGTAAAATATGACAAGGAGGAGCCCACCTCACCAAAACCTGTCCTCAAAGATGTATCAGTAGTGTCAAACCCTAGCCCTCAACCAAATCCTAGCTCCTACTATAAATTTATTGAAGGGGGAAGATTGATTCCTCATAAGTTTACAATACCTTTATTCTATCAATTGGAAGAGGAAAGGGCACACACTCATCATTTGATGAATATTACTACAACCAAAGGTGTGCATGACATAGGGGTCATGGAGGAGAAAGTGACCGAGTTGGGAACATGTTTTTCTGATGTTAGGCTCAGAGAATCGATTTTAAAAGTGAAGCTTCATAAGGACCAAGCATATAATGCAAGATTGTAGGATCAACTTGAGCAAAAAGACAAACAAATGGCCACCATGGAAGATTTGTGCATGGAGGCTATCCAACATAGATACCCATTACATGCCTATGCAGTATACCTCGAAGAACAGTGGCTTCTATTTCAAATAAGGACACTAGCCTCTCATGGATCCTTACCCTTTCATAACTCCAGAAAATTCATTGAATTTTGCAACCAGTCAAGTATGGCAGACAAGGCAAAATTAATTCTACATTCACAATATTGTGTTGAAAAAATTGATCATTTGGGACCCTAATCCTAGAATGGGAAACATGCAGTTAATGGCATTAGCCTCTTGGATGGTTAATGAGGAATCCAAAGCACAAGAAGTAAGGAGGGTCATGATGAGAGAAAACATGGAGCCTCTACACATTAGATCATAACTATTCAGCCCTAGGGGAGTCATCAACAATCATTTCAAGATAGAAAATGATGATGCACTTGAAGAAAAGTACCTCAACACACAATCACAAGTCATGGCTCATTTTGATGATGTTTCTTGATTTTTGGGAGATGAATGCATAATGGCTAGTCAAAGGATATGGAATAGCCTCCCTCATAGTGTTAGAAACATGGAATACCACACAATGGAAAGATTGAGAGGTGCCCTAGAAAGAGCACCACTATACAAGAGGGCCATGCAGGCCAAAAAGATTCAGTGGCTTGGTTTGAAACTCGATCCACCCTTGCTACTGGCATTGAGTGATGGAAAAAACAAATATGAGTAGAAGAAAGAATGAGAGGAAGAAGAAAAGAATGATGGCTTTTACCCTCTTGAAGGGAATCCCACACTTCTTCCTTGGGAAGTCAGAGGGTCCATTAAAGCTTTGAAATAAATTCATAAAGACGACTAAGTTGCTCAGAGGATGAGCAACCAATTGGTAGGGGGTGATGATGAGCTCCATCATTAGGTATAATTGGAGGGGTCAATTGTCACCTTTTTAGCCTTATCAATTCTCTCTTTCTCACATTTAAATTATATTATGGTCTTATGTTGTTAGTGTAGATGGTGATTAAGGCTTGTCATACTTCGAATGATTAACATGAGTTAAATGCAGGATAATCACGAAGATATTGCACTTTTGATGAAGAATTTCCAATTAAAGCTCGGAGTAAACAATAAGGAGAGATTATAGGGGGGTTGGTTACCTCCTTAATTCCCAAAGGTAGCTAAGGGATATTCGAGATTCCCTCCAACAGATCGAAATCAAAGACAACCAAGCAAGTGGGAGATCAAGTGCACCAAAGCTCCACTTCTCTTGCAGTCAAAGAAGAAACATGACCTACTTTTTAGGGAGATATTGATAGCTACCCTCTAGGTTAAATAGGGCTGAGCAAGAGCTCATTAAGATTTGAACTTTGAACGAAGCTAATAGACTCTTAGCTCTTGTAATAGGTTTTTGAGGCTTTTATGATTATTTCATGAGACTATTTTCTGCAATAAGATGAGTATTCATTTTTTCCTTCACTGATTTAGTTTTAGAGGGCTAGGCTCGTGGGTTAGGGCCCAATCCATTGGCCTTAATCTCTCTTGTGTATTCATGCTAATTTTGTATTTCATTGTAGCTAGTTGCTTTATGAGTTTTTATCTAGTTTTCTTACCTTCCAATTCACTGATTTTAGTTTTCTTCCATTTTTCTTGATGTAGTTAAGCTTGCATAAATTTTGGTAGAATAGTTTATAAACTCATAAAACTATGTGTCTAGCTTCCCGATCTCATCTCTTCCATTGGATCTTGAGGAGGGCAGACCTTCCCCACAGGCAAAATTTTCTCTTTGGTTTATGATTTCTTGGAAATAATAATTAGGCTGCTATAGTCTCATGAACATGTATAGAAAATTGAGTTAGATTTCTGTGTGAATGCTAAAGTAGGTTTGTTTTCCCAATTCAACTCATCTTTTCCCTTTCCTTCATCATGAATTTTCCAATGCTTGTTTCATGAACAGGTAGTTTTCTTGTAGGTTAAAGTAGCACAAAAAAGGAGGACTTCACCAGCACCCTTAACATCATTTCTCACCCATCATCAACCTTATTTTCATCAAATTGCCATCAGCCCTGTTTTTAATATTTTTCACCTTCACACCGTGAGAAACCCTAGAAGTGAAATACACGCTTCTCAAGAGGTTCTAAGCTTGGCCAAGGGGTTTGCCACCTTCCATTCATTCAAACCCACCTTCATTCCACATCCTCTATGCTTTTCTCCACGATTTTTGGCCTCAAATTTCCCTCAGATTGTTTCCTATAGCAATTCAGGACTTTCCTGTAGCACTACACGAAACCTGTAGCAGCACCTATAATAGCACTAGTGGGCCTCTTCTTAAGCCCATAAACCATCATCCACCTCATCTAGACCTGCCAAAACCACCCAGACACTTTCAACCCTGCAACCATGAGTTCAAGACCTTCCTAAACCACCTTAGTGATTTCTCCTCCTTGTTGCAAAAAAATTCATTTACAAGCATAATTAGGTCATGATTAGATGCATGAGTAAAATAATTATAGTTATAACATGAAGTAGACAGATTGTGTTTAGCCATTTGTCCCAAAAATGTGCGATTAAGTTAGTCTTCTTTTTTCAATTTCAATTTAGTAATTTACTTCATGAAAGATGCATAGTTTTCTTCCATTTCTTGCCATAGCTTAATTTGTACATTTGTTCCATTGCAGAGTAGCTAGATTTACTTTATGGCTATAGAATAGTTCTATGATTACTAATATAGTAATGGATTTGAATCACTTGTATCCCTAGGTCTAAATTTAGAAGTGTGATAGACTTCATTCAGAAACCCTAGAAATAACACCCTTTCGTAGGACTCAGAAGAGGATGACATGAGTAGAATGCATCTACTGTGTATATAGCACTGTCACCTCCAAGTCTGTACGAACCCCAGGTTGATAAAGTAAAGTAGAGAAGCCTCTGGGAGTTTCAAAATTCTTGTTGCAATACCAGGGCTCACCAGATGGTGTGAGGTTACGTGGATATATGGATGTAGATTGGGAGGGAAGTTTAGTGGATCAGAAGAGCACATTAGGGTGTTGTTTGAGTGTTAGATCAGGGGTTGTGTCTTGGTGCAACAGGAAGCAGAAGCCCCTAGCACTGAGCTTCATAGAAGCAAAGTACATGACAACTAGCATGGCCACATGCGAACCTTTTTGGCTTTAGGAGCTAGTAGTGATCTTGTTCAGTCAAAAGATGGAGATGATCAATATCTATTGTGATAATTAGAGTTGCATTAGGTTCTCTAAAAATCCAGTGTTTCATGATAAGTTGAAATGTATAGACATATGATACCATTTCATCAAATATTGCATGAAGTGTGGGGAAACCCAACTATAACATGTTGCCACAGAGCAAAAAATCACATATATTCTCACGATGGCTCTAGGGAGAACCAAGTTCGTCTACTTCAAATAACTGATGGGTGTAGTGGAGAACACCTTCATCGCTAAGAGGGAGTCTTAATTTTTGGTAGCATTAGATAATTGTTCTAATCTCTAAGGTGTTAGAGAGGCTAAGGAACACTAGATCTCCAAAATCGAGAAATTTTTTCAGGAGAAAACACCTAGGTACCACTCAATTAAATTAATTGATTAATAATTAAAAATTTCCTAAGTCTAACTTAAGAAAATTGAATAATTAATTTGCATTAATTGGGGAAATTTGTTTTTCTCTAGAGACTTCCAAAAAAAGTGATTTAATGGAGTCTAAAATGATATGAGCCATCTATCATGATTATATCTTGTCGTTGATGCTCCAATGAGAGATTATAAGAGTAAGTCGATGGGATGGAGATATATATACAATTGTGAATCAATGGAGCAAGGCAATGTGAATTACCTAATGCACAATATTCAATGAAAGTAGATTTCAAGCTAGTGAAGCATCAGCGAAAGGGTTTCAAAAGAATATTGGAGAGAGGATTTATAGAGGAGATTTCCATAGAGAATTCCAGAGTCAGAGAGAGGGCTGAATCCATAAGTAGGAAGGTTGTACCAATTGGTATGAATTCTCCACTGTGTAGATCTGGGAAAAAAATAATTTTGCAGTTGCCAAGAATCGGTTCCAGAAGGTAGAGCGAGCTTGTCTAGTTCTAGTACAAGATCACCAAAGGAGTGCAGGACTAGAAAGCTCAAGATCCAGTTATCCATTGCATATTTTTAGCAGCCAATGTGCAAAGTAGAAGGGAGTTCAAATTGCTGGAGCAGGCTGAGTTGGGCTTTACAGAGGAAACAATGAGTTTCTAGGTCGATTTGCTAATATGAGTGGTGGAGAGAAATTTTCAGAACCTTTCCAGTGTTTGGTAGGTAGATCGTTGTACTCTCTAATTTTGTTAAAGAATAATAAAATAAATCCTCATATGTTGTACCACTTTTCCCTTTTAGGGTTTTTCTAGGGACGTTGAGTCCAAAATATTGGTGTCTATTTTATGTGTGTGCATCAATTTCTTAGTTCTTGATTTTATATTCTGAAGTGTATTTTTATTGTGAAGAATGCTTTAGTGATTTATTTGCAATTTTCTATAAACAAAAAAACCGCTAATCAATTAGAATAATAAACTCCATTTGGTGCATTTAAGGAAATTTCACATTCTCTAAAGGAAGAAATAGGAACACAAGAGTTTTCACTATTCGTAAGTTTGTCCAATTTGATTCCTCTTATGTGTGGCTTGTACTCTTCATCAAGAAATATGATTCCACTACTTATATTACAATGAACAATGTGGGGATCACAATTACAATGAAGCCATGTGAGTCCTTAAACCATGCACATACAAAAAATGAATTTCATCACCAAATCAAGTGTATCATGTTTTCCTACATGAAGGCAACTAATAAGTGTTCCCATGGCCATGTATTTGTAGACCAACAACCTCCACCTACGATGCATTAACCTAGATGTGGAACAAATTTGTGGCACTTCAAGTGGGTTAATGCATTCATATAACATTTGAAATATCTTGTACTTTGTGAACATGAATAGAGTCCTTTTACTACCAGCCTAGATCCATCTTAACTCCAGATCTATCAAGCACCGAGAGGGATCAAATCTCTAGAGGTGTAAACCTCTTTTTTGAGTGCAAAACTTGAGGAAAGGTTTTCACCTCTAGAGATTTGAACCCTCTCGGCGTGTGATAGATCCAGAGTTAAGATGGATCTAGGCTGGTTTCAGTCGTGTGCTGCCAAGGAAAATCTATCGAAGATATGATTAATTTTATCAATAATATGTAAATATATCAAATATTAATATAATCATTTTAAATATGCTAAATATTTCTGAGATTAACTTGGTCATTTTAATTTTAAATTTTCTTAGTTACCTCAGTTCGTTGAGATGATAAATATTGTTAATAACTATAATGATGAAAAATGATGAAATATTTTTTTTGAATGCAAAGTGAAAATAATAGTGTTGAAAGATAGAAAATGTGAATAATAAGAATGTACTCATGTTACAAATAGTCTTCATTGTGATCAATCTCAAACTATTTTCTTCTACTATTCTTATTGCCACCCTTGTTAGTTTTGTTATATTTTCATATTGATTATATGAAAAAAGAAAATTTAAATCATAAACCATTTAAATCATTAGCTCGAGTTGCTGTAGTAAACATGATACCTTGTCTCTCTTGCTCTCCAATATTAATAGGTTTTAAATTACTATAACACAAAAATCATGGTACATTGTCAATAAATTTGTGTGCTTACACTAAAATCAATGCATATTGTTAATCCAATCACTTTAAAATTAATGTACCGTCATATATCCAATTACATCAAATCATAAATCAACATATACATTGAAATCAATGCATTTAATGCAAGAAATCAAATAAGATTAGAAAATAACTTCTACATTGAAATCAATGCACCTAATGCAAGCAATACAATAAGATTAGAAACCAACATCTACACTGAAATCAATGCATTTACTCAAAGCAATCAAATAGGATTAGAAATCACCATCTACACTGAAATCAATGCATTTAGTGCAAATAATCAAATAGGATTAGAAATAATCTACATTGAAGTCAATGCATCTAGTGCAAGCAATCAAATATAATTATAAATTGACGTCTAAATTAAAATCAACACATCCAGTGCAAGCAATCAAATAGTATTAGAAATCACTACCTACACTGAAATAAATGCATCTAGTGTTAAGTAATCAAATATCATTAGAAATAAATATCTACACTAAAATCGATGCATCTAGTGCAAATAATCAAATAGGATTATTGCGCCGAGAGGCACAATCTACAGCCCCGTATAATCCCGATGTTGGGTATGTCACATTCTCAAAAAATAATAACCTAATCTTGAATTTTATATAGCTTGAATATTTAGATTATATATAACTTTTTTAACTTATTAATGGGTTGAGATTAACTATTAAAATACAATTATGTATTATTTATATAATTTGAATGGATAGTGAATTATATAAGTGAATCTGAATGGATAGTAAATTATATACCTGAATTTGAATGGATCATCAATTTACCTTTAACAAAAATTTTACCACATTGAATTTCCAAATTAAGTAAAATTTTAAACATCTTTACTCTTTACTAAAGTCAATACCATTTCCTAAATCAAAGGAAAAGAGTTAATTCAACACAAACAATCAAAATCCAAAATCTTTTAATATATCTTTTAATTAAATATTTGTAAAATGAATCTTTAAAAAGAAAACCCATATTCTATGGATAAATTAAAATATTTAAAGACATAAATATTTCCCCATCAAAGTTGCAATATTTTAAAATTTAAATAAATAAAAATATAAATGAACATGAGGTATGGTAAATAAATAAAACAAATTTTTATACTTACTCCAGAGCTATGGTAAATAAATAAAAATTATTTTTATATTTACTCCATAAACCTTTTTATATTTAAAAAAAAATAAAAAAAGGTTTTATTTAGATGAAGCCTATGGGACAAATTAATATTGATACCATGGGCCAAATACCATATTTATAAAATAAGTATGGTAAATAAATAAATATAAAAGAGGTATAAAGAGGTAAGGTAAATCAATAACAATATATCAAATAGGATTATAAATAAAAATATAATTATATAACAAGCCTATGGGCCAAATACCATAGTTTTCTAAAAGAGGTATGGAAAATAAATAAAAATATAAATAAACCAGAGGTATGGTAAGTAAATAAAACCTATTTTCATATTTACTCCATAATCTACTTTATATTTACGAATATTTATGTTCATTAGTTTACATAACTAAGAAGAAATAGAGAGAGAGAGAGAGAGAAGTGGAGAGTGAGAGAGAGTGATAAGGGAGATATGGAGAGAGAGTGTGTGTGTTTAGGGGTGAGATAAAGAGACAAAGTAAGATGTATGGAAAGAAGGGGGGAGAGAAGAAGAGAGAAGGAGAGAGGGAGGGATATAGTAATGTAGTTGGAGAGAGAGAAGGGTGGAAAGAGAGAGAGAAAGAAAGGGAGATGGGGGAAGAGAGAGAGAGAGAGAGAGAGAGAGAGAGAGAGAGAGAGAGATGGGGGAAGAGAGAGGATTGGACGGAAAATAGAGAGGGAGGTAGGAGAGAAAGGGAGGGAGAGGAGGAGGGTGATGGGGGAAGAAAGAGTATTGGAAGGAAGAGAGAGAGAGAGAGAGAGAGAGAGAGAGAGAGAGAGAGAGGAAGGACAAGAGAGAGGAATTGAGAGAGAGGAGGAGAGAGGGATTGATGGAGAGATGGAGTTGGAGGGGGAGAGATGTAGGAAATAAGAGATATAGAGAGTGGGAAGTGGAGAGAGAGAAGGAGTGACAAGGGAGAGACGGAGAGAGAGTGTGTATGTTTGGGGTTGAGATAAAGAGACAAGTAAGGAGAGATGGAGATAAGGGGGGGGGAGAAGGAGATATAAGGAGAGAGGGAGGGATATAGTAACATAGTTTGTGGGTGAAGAGAGAGAGACATGGAGAGAGAGATGGGAGAGAAAGGGAAAGAGAGGAAGGAAGA
Organism: Pinus albicaulis; assembly: GCA_034641835.2. NCBI lineage: Eukaryota > Viridiplantae > Streptophyta > Pinopsida > Pinales > Pinaceae > Pinus > Pinus albicaulis. The sequence goes on from CM076580.1 coordinate 1,345,300,159, forward strand.
GAGAGGATGTGAGAGAGTGGAGAGACGGAGGGAAAGAGAGATGGGCTTGGAGGGGGAGGGAGAGGGAGGTAAGAAGAAAGACATAGAGAGAGAATTGTGGAGAGAGAGAGAGTGAGTGATAAGGAAGATGGAGAGAGAGGGAGAGAGGACAAAAGGAGGAAAGAGAGATATTAGCGGGGGAGAGGGAGAGAAGGGGAATATAGATATATATATGGAAGGTGAAGAGAGGGAAGAAGATAGAGATGGAGAGAGGAGGGGATTGACAAAGAGATTGATATATATTGAGTGCGAGAGCGTGTGTGTTTAGGGGGTGAGATAGAGAGACAGAAAAAAAGAGATGGAGGGGGATATAGATATGGATGGAGGGTGGAAAGAGGGAAGAATATTTCTCACACTAGATGGATTGATATAAGTGGAGATGGTGATTTATAATCCTATTTGATTATTTGCACTATATGCATCGATTTTAGTGTAGATATTTATTTCTAATGATATTTGATTACTTGCACTAGATGCATTGATTTCAGTGTAGGTGTTGATTTCCAATACAATTTGATTGCTTGCACTGAATTTTTTGATTTCAATTTAGATGTTGATTTATAATTATACTTGATTTCTTGCACTAGATGACTTTATTTCAATGTAGATGATTTCTAATCCTATTTGATTGTTTGCACTAAATGCATTGATTTCAGTGTAGATGGAGATTTCTAATCCTATTTGATTTCTTTGAGTAAATGCATTGATTTAGTGTAGATGTTGGTTTCTAGAGAGAGAGAGTGAGTGATAAGGAATATGGAGAGAGAGGGAGAGAGGACAAAAGGAGGAAAGAGAGATATTAGCACGGGAGAGGGAGAGAAGCGGAAGATAGAGATATAGATGGAAGGTGAAGAGAGGGAAGAAGAGAGATATGGGGAGAGGGGGTGATTGACAAAGAGATTGATATATATGGAGTGCGAGATCATGTGTGTTTAGGGGGGTGAGATAGAGAGACAAAAAAGAATAGATGGAGGGGGATATAGATATGGATGGAGGGTGGAGAGAGGGAAGAGTATTTCTCGCACTAGATGGATTGATATAAGTGGAGATGGTGATTTCTAATCCTATTTGATTATTTGCACTAGATGCATCAATTTTAGTGTAGATATTTATTTCTAATGATATTTGATTACTTGGAATAGATGCATTGATTTCAGTGTAGGTGGTGATTTCTAATACAATTTGATTTCTTGCAAAAGGATAAAAGGAAGATGGAGAGAGTGATAAGGAAGATGGAGAGAGAGGGACAAAAGGAAGATGGAGAGAGTGAGTGATAAGGAAGATGGAGAGAGAGGGAGAGATGACAAAGTGAGGAAAGATAGATATTAGCGGGGAGAGGGAGAGAAGGGGAAGATAGAGATATAGATGGAAGGTGAAGAGAGGGAAGAAGAGAGAGATGGTGAGAGGGGGTGATTGACAAAGAGAATGATATATATGGAGTGTGAGAGTGTGTGTGTTTAGGGGGGTGAGATAGGGAGACAAAATACAAGAGATGGAGGGGGATATAGATATGGATGGAGGGTGGAGGGAGGGAATAATATTTCTTGCACTAGATGGATTGATTTAAGTGGAGATGGTGATTTATAATCCTATTTGATTATTTGCACTAGATGCATTGATTTTAGTGTAGATATTTATTTCTAATGATATTTGATTACTTGCACTAGATGCAGTTTGATGTGGTGGTGATTTCCAATACAATTTGATTGCTTGCACTGAATTTGTTGATTTCAATTTAGATGTCGATTTATAATTATACTTGATTGCTTGCACTAGATGCATTGATTTCAATGTAGATTATTTCTAATCCTATTTGATTATTTGCACTAAATGCATTGATTTTAGTGTAGATGGAGATTTCTAATCCTATTTGATTGCTTTGAGTAAATGCATTGATTTCAGTGTAGATGTTGGTTTCTAATCTTATTTGATTGCTTGCATTAGGTGCATTGATTTCAATGTCGAAGTTATTTTCTAATCTTATTTTATTGCTTGCATTAAATGCATTGATTTCAATGTATATGTTGATTTATGATTTGATGTAATTGGATATATGATGGTACATTAGTTTTAAAGTGATTGGATTAACAATAAGCATTGATTTTAGTGTAATCACAAAAATTTATTGACAATGTACATTGATTTTTGTGTTATAGTAATTTAACCTATTAATATTGGAGAGAAAGAGAGAGAAGGTATCATGTTTACTACAACAACTCGAGTTAAAGATTTAAATGTTTTACTATTTAAATTTTCTTTTTCATATAATCGATATGAAAAGATAACAAAACTAACAAGGGTGGCAATAAGAACAGTAGAAGAAAATAGCTTGAGAGTGATCACAATGAAGACTATTTGTAACATGAGTACATTCTTATTATTCACATTTTCTATCTTTCAACACTATTATTATCACTTTGCATTCAGTGTAGGTGGTGATTTCTAATACTATTTGATTGCTTGCACTGGGTGTGTTGATTTCAATTTAGATGTCAATTTATAATTATATTTGATTGCTTGCACTAGATGCATTGATTTTAATGTAGATTATTTCTAATCCTATTTGATTGCTTTGAGTAAACGCATTGATTTCAGTGTAGATGTTGGTTTCTAATCTTATTTGATTTCTTGCATTAGGTGCATTGATTTCAATGTAGAAGTTATTTTCTAATCTTATTTGATTGCTTGCATTAAATGCATTGATTTCAATGTATATGTTGATTTATGATTTGATGTAATTGGATATATGATGGTACATTAATTTTAAAGTGATTGGATTAACAATAAGCATTGATTTTAGTGTAAGCACAAAAAGTTATTGACAATGTACATTGATTTTTGTGTTATAGTAATTTAACCTATTAATATTGGAGAGCAAGAGAGAGAAGGTACCATGTTTACTAGAATAGCTCGAGCTAAAGATTTAAATGTTTTACTATTAAAATTTTCTTTTTATATAATCGATATGAAAAGATAACAAAACTAACAAGGGTGGCAACAAGAATAGTAGAAGAAAATAGCTTGAGATTGATCACAATGAAGACTATTTGTAACATGAGTACATTCTTATTATTCACATTTTCTGTCTTTCAACACTATTATTGTCACTTTGCATTCAAACAAAATATTTCATCTTTTTTCATCATTATAGTTACTAACAATATTTATCATCTCAACGAATTGAGGTAACTAAGAAAATTTAAAATTAAAATGACCAAGTTAATCTCAGAAATATTTAGCATATTTAAAATGATTATATTAATATTTGATATATTTACATATTATTGATAAAATTAATCATATCTTCGATAGATTTTCCTTAGCAGCACACGACTGAAACCAACCTAGATCCATCTTAACTCCGAATCTATCAAGCGCCGAGAGGGTTCAAATCTCTCGAGGTGCAAACCTTTCCTCAAGTTTTGCACTCAAAAAAGAGGTTTGCACCTCGAGATATTTGATCCCTCTCGGCGCTTGATAGATCCGGAGTTAAGATGGATCTAGGCTGGTAAATCACCATCTCCACTTAAATCAATCCATCTAGTGCAAGAAATATTCTTCCCTCTCTCCACCATCCATCCATATCTATATCCCCCTCCATCTCTTGTTTTTTGTCTCCCTATCTCACCCCCCTAAACACACACACTCTGGCACTCCATATATATAATTCTCTTTTTCAATCACCCCCTCTCACCATCTCTCTCTTCTTCCCTCTCTTCACCTTCCATCTATATCTCTATCTCCCCCTTCTCTCCCTCTCCCCCGCTAATATCTATGTTTCCTCATTTTGTCCTCTCTCCCTCTCTCTCCATTTTCCTTATCACTCACTCTCTCCATCTTCATTTTTTTCCTCTCTCTCCATCTTCCTTATCACTCTCTCCATCTTCCTTTTTTCCTTTTGCAAGAAATCAAATTGTATTAGAAATCACCACCTACACTGAAATCAATGCATTTATTGCAAGTAATCAAATATCATTAGAAATAAATATCTACACTAAAATTGATGCATCTAGTGAAAATAATCAAATAGGATTATAAATCACCATCTCCACTTATATCAGTCCATCTAGTGCGAGAAATATTGTTCCCTCTCTCCACCCTCCATCCATATCTATATCCCCCTCCATCTATTATTTTTTGTCTCTCTATCTCACCCCCCTAAACACACATGCTCTCGCACTCCATATATATCAATCTCTTTTTCAATCACCCCCTCTCCCCATCTCTCTCTTCTTCCCTCTCTTCATCCACCATGCTCATCCTCTATCTTCCCCTTCTCTCCCTCTCCCCTGCTAATATCTCTCTTTCCTCCTTTTGTCCTCTCTCCCTCTCTCTCCATCTTCCTTATCACTCACTCTCTCTCTCTAGAAAGAAACATCTACACTAAGATCAATGCATATACTCAAAGAAATCAAATAGGATTAGAAATCGCCATCCTTTTGTCCTCTCTCCCTCTCTCTCCATCTTCCTTATCACTCACTCTTTCTCTCTCCAAAATTATCTCTCTATTTCTTTCTTCTTACCTCCCTCTCCCTCCCCCTCCATGTGCTTCTCTCTTTCCCTCCCACTCTCCACTCTCTCACATCTCCTCTCTTACTTCCTCTCTTTCCCTTTCTCTCCCATCTCTCTCTCCCTGTCTCTCTCCCTTCACCCAAAAAATATGTTACTATATCCCTCCCTCTCTCCTTATATCTCCTTCTCCCCCCCCTTATCTCCATCTCTCCTTATTTGTCTCTTTATCTCAGCCCCAAACATACACGCTCTCTCTCTGTCTCTCCCTGTCACTCCTTCTCTCTCTCCACTTCCCACTCTCTATATTTCTTATTTCTTACATCTCTCCCCCTCCAACTCCATCTCTCTATCAATCCCTCTCTCCTCCTCTCTCTCAAGTCCTCTCTCTCGTCCTTCCTCTCTCTCTCTCTCTCTTCCCTCCAACACTCTCTCTTCCCCCATCACCCTCCTCCTCTCTCTCCCTTTCTCTCCTACCTCCCTCTCTCTTTTCCCTCCAATCCTCTCTCTTCCCCCATCTCTCTCTCTCTCTCTCTCTAATCCTCTCTCTTCCCCCATCTCCCTTTCTTTCTCTCTCTCTTTCTGCCCCTCTCTCTCTCCAACTACATTACTATATCCCTCCCTCTGTCCTTCTCTCTTCTTCTCTCCCCCCTTCTTTCCATGCATCTTACTTTGTCTCTTTATCTCACCCCTAAACATACACACTCTCTCTCCATATCTCCCTTATCACTCTCTCTTGCTCTCCACTTCTCTCTCTCTCTCTATTTATTCTTAGTTATGTAAACTAATGAACATAAATATTCATAAATATAAAGTAGATTATGGAGTAAATATGAAAAGAGGTTTTATTTATTTATTTACCTTACCTTTTTATACCTCTTTTATATTTATTTATTTACCATACTTATTTTATAAATATGGTATTTGGCCCATGGTATCAATATTAATTTGTCCCATGGTATTCATCCCATAGGCTTCATCTAAATAAAACCTTTTTTTTAAAGTTTTTTTAAATATAAAAAGGTTTATGGAGTAAATATAAAAATAATTTTGATTTATTTACCATATATCTAGTTTATATATATTTTTATTTATTTACCATAGCTCTGGATTAAGTATAAAAATAGGTTTTATTTATTTACCATACCTCATGTTCATTTATATTTTTATTTATTTAAATTTTAAAATATTGCAACTTTGATGGGGAAATATCTATGTCTTTAAATATTTTAATTTATCCATAGAATATGGGTTTTCTTTTTAAAGATTCATTTTACAAATATTTAATTAAAAGAAATATTAAAATATTTTGGATTTTGATTGTTTGTGTTGAATTAACTCTTTTCCTTTGATTTAGGAAATGGTATTGACTTTAGTAAAGAGTAAAGATGTTTAAAATTTAACTTAATTTGGAAACTCAATGTGGTAAAATTTTTGTTAAAGGAAAATTTATGATCCATTCAAATTATATAAATAATACATAGTTGTATTTTAAGAGTTAATCTCAACCCATTAATAAGTTTAAAAAGTTATATATAATCTAAATATTCAAGTTATATAAAATTCAAGATTAGGTTAATGCTTTGGCCAGACATTAAAAAAATTAAAATTTATTATTTTTTGAGAATGTAACATACCCTTATACTAGGCTGTAGATTGCGCCTCTCGGCGCAACAAATAAAGACTAATCATACAATTCACAAAATATGATAGTCTTTGGTGAAATCATGAACAAAAACAAAAATATTATTCAATGTCATCTTCCTAATAAGATTCTTGAAGAAGTTAATTGTAACTAAACTTTGTGCGTACATCATGTCATGAATAGAAATAATGTTATTTCCATTCATATTATTTTTATTCAAATTGATTTCTCATTAATTGATGTTTGTAACATGTTTAATTTGAAAATAATAATGATAATTACAATAATTTTTTGTGCCTTTTTTAGGAGAAAGGAGAAAGAAAGAAAAAGCCTAGAACATTTTTGGTCTGGGACACTAGAAATATTGAAAATGTTTTTTAAGTTCTTTTGATGTTTTTTTTAATATAATATTTCCAACTTTTCATAAATTCTAATTTAATATTATATATTTATTTTTCATAAAATATAACTCATTATATAAAAAATATTTATTAAGTTATTATGAATGAAAAAAGAAAAATATTCACTACACAAATCTAATAATTTAAAAACAACTTTCTTGAGAAGTTGAAATTTGTTTATCCTAAAACATTTTAGCTTTTTTGGAAATTGATTGCAACTAATTTTCGTGCCATATATTGCAACTACTCTTTGAAATTAGATATAAACATTATAACTTCATAATAATCACATTTTGGTTATAAATAATATAACTTCATAATAATCACATTTTGATGGTAGATATTCTAATATTATAGGTAAGAATGGTATCACAAATGCATTTTGATATATGATTTAAAAAATATTATTTATAAATTTTATAAGATTTATGAAATATTGTAGTAAAAAAATTATTAATTTTATGAATAATATGCAATTTACAAGTAATTTTATATTAATATCTTTTCACAATGAATAATACGTTATTTATAATTTATTATATATATAATTTTTAGTGGGCTTAATAATTATGAATCTAGTTTTATATGACAAGATTAAATCTAGAGTTGGTAGAGTGTATCCATTTCTGTCCATTTTAACCTTAACATTAAATTGTTTTTTTTAGTCGGTCAACTAGCTTCTATTAATTTGTCGAAACATTACGTGAGATAGGCAGGTATGCCACTGCTCTACTGACCTCACTCCCATCAAATTTGTTGACCAGAAGGGAAATGTAAAAGATGAGAGGAAAATTCCAAAATTTACATAGTAACCAAAAAGAAAATGACCCAAATCCTAGAACACAAAGTATGAACACACAACCCATTTCCATTAAGGATCATGAGGAGATGTCAGTGCATGATCGACACTAGGTACTTACATAGGTCTAAGATCCATGTGAACATGAAACTATAGATGAGAAAGCGAACCTTCAACATGATCAAGTCTATCATTTGTGCACCTTTGACTCTGTCTAAGAGAAGCGAAGCAACCAAGGATTTCCCACTGATTATGCTGTAGGTCATTCATAAATGCTATCACTTCATTGCAATCCTCATGTCGTTGTAGGTTTTCCAAGAGTGCAATATCATTACACATCTACAGGTTCGGAGAGTCCATAGAGGATGGAAGGCCCACTTTATTAGGAGATGGGACCATGTCCTGAGTTGGTTCAACGTTGAAAGCCACATCCATAGCCCCATCACCTTCCACTTCCCTTGCCTAACCTCCATGTCCTTCCGAATGGCCACGAGTTCCCAACCCTCGTCAATCCCACCCACGTTGCTGAAGCATCATTTAAATTACAACATACCACCAAGACTTGTGTCGAATTATTACCCAAGCACAAGAGACCAATAGTACTGTCCAGTTTCTGAGTTCAATAGCAAGAGTGCCTCCAGGCCCCACATAGTCGGCCGCTAAGGAGGCATAAAATTCCCCCCAAAAAACCCAAAGATCTGCTTATATACATTTCCCCAAGTAACCACGGAATTGAGACCCCTGACAAGGGAAGAAAATACCCAAAACTCCAAATTCTAGCCCCCATGCACCAAATCGACCAGGGGTAAAAAACACACAATAGTTACCACTATCAACAAGAAAACCCCTGAATGATTTCGAAATTTCCAAGGGAAAGAGGAAAAAATTGAAATGAAACAACCCCATACCCAATATTTTTTGCAAAAGAAACTCTCTCTGATCCAGGTACTAGGGCAAGATGGCTTACCAAAAAGGTGTTAGACGTGCCCAAATCTCCCTTGAGTCGACGAACATTGAGCCAACACAACGAAGCACCCTCCCACTCTAGAATTATCCAGTAGCAAGAAAATTTATAATAGACCCTTGCTCTAGATCCCACACCCTGCTATTTGGTTCATCAGTGGAGCCACAATGCAGACCCCACCAACCTAATCTAATCTTAGGTCAAAAATCATCAAAATGAAGAGCCTACATAGGTGGGAAGCTTGTGCATACTTGACGTTACTCTTACCACCTTCATGATCGCCTACAACCTGAAACACCAACTACCGGAGGCAACCCACGAACATGGTTGTAAACCAAACGTTGAGCATATTGAAACTTATTGGATCCCACTAAGACCTATCCCTAACAGACTGCATGTACCTTCCCATCATCATTTTGGAGGGTCAAAATCACTCCTTTCCACACTATTAATTTTGTGCTCATCCACCCCCATCAGGGTCTCCTTATCACTCTCTACAATGTTCCTTAATTGATCCATCCAACTAGAGGATATTGAGGGTGGCACACTCCGAGAGATCAAGAGGCCATGATCCCAATTTCCCCAATTTACAAGTAGATCGATGACCTTATTCCCTGAACTCATTGAGTGAGTTGTGATAATTTAAGGGAAAGAAATCACCAGGGATTGGATTGAATGGGAAAAAAGATCTAGTCGCCATCTCTTTATTTCATTTTGCAATGGGGATCCATTAAGAATTTTCTGAACCACTATAATCACCAATGTGAGTCCCCATCAATATAAAGCTTAGAGTAGCCCTATTCATGGTCTAGAAACAAACCCCACTATAGAGCTTTAAAGTATGCGATGTTATTGCTAGTCTTGGCATCAAAGGGGGTATGCCTATGTCATCCCTAAATATTCCACCATATCTAAATGACCCCGAATTTCCTTTAGAGGCTCCATTGAGACTCAATTTTTCAAAATGTTCATGGGGAAGGGAAAAATCATAGGAGACTTCCCCAGGCCATAAGGCTATCATTCAGGACTCAGAGCCACCAAAATTTGTGAGATTTCCAAGTCTTTAAAGATTTGAGCCTCCACCCCTTTTTCCTTCTAGTCCTCATCCACCCACTTTTCTGAGAGAATTGTTTCCTTGGTATTCATTCTCATTTGTTGTCATACCTCATCCATGTTCTCTTACCATTCTTAAAGACGAACTTGTTACGATCTTTCGAAATATTCCATAGCAAGAAGCCTAGAGCTAAAACCTAGTCCCTATTTGCAATCAAATATTTGAATAGAGTAGTTGGCCACAATTCGAAGGTTTCCCAAAGACTATTATGGGACCTATCAAGGTGCCCAAATAGGGATTTGATCCAAGTCCAAAAAATTTCTATTCAGGGGCATGTGTTGAGCAAATGTTCGATGCCTTCCTCTTTCTATTGAAAAATTGGGCACTGTGATGGTCCTTCAAATCATTTTTTTCGTAAGATATCCCATGGTAGTAGTCTACAATTCCCAATAAACTAGAGAAAGTTGGAAAAATTTGGCGACAAATTCCCACCCGAAAATTTTCACTAGTATAAATCCTATGGAAGATCCTTGCATTTAGCCATATGGATATAGGCTTCCTTAATAGTGAACATGCCTTAAGTTTACTACCCCCATCTTAGCCTGTTCCCATCCCTCACCACCGATATTTTCCTTTATTTTAGAATTACCTACAGGGTTTTCCATTCCTGATGGGAATTATCATGAATCCTTATTTTTCCATGCCCTCCCTGGATCTTGAGTAGCAGTGGACCACTAGAATTCCACTACGACTATCATACCCATACTTGTAGTTCTTTCTTTAATACTTGTCAACACCTCTCGGTTCTCCACCAATGGCAATTCTTACCAGGATTCTTCTAAAAAATTTGCAATGCTCCATTCCTAATCTCCCAAAACATGTGATCTTGGATGAAAAATATTTGATCCATCGTGGAATTCCAAAGCAATGACCGTATAGGGAAATCTTGGTGCCTTGCTATCTTAGCCTACTTTGTAATTGGGGAACATTTTATTTGCCATATTTTTTTCCATAATTCTAGGCCCTCCTTGATCCAGTTTTACGTAGAAAAAAAATGAAATACGGATTTAAATATAAACACATATCTACAATGAAAACTAGACTTCAATTCATTAATAACAAATACTGAAAAATTCTTTACATGTAGAATGGAAACAAACTAGCTTGGGCGATGGTGTCATCTATGAGAAAATATGTGGCAACTACATGCCTTATTGATTGTGTTAAAATGAGGCTCAAAGGAATTTTTATTATTAAAAACAATTGAAAACCATAAACATCCAAAAACATAACCCTAGGAGATGAAGCGCCAAAAGTATGTGGGCTTCGTCAGGGTTAGTTGGTACATCAACTTCCCGTGGTTGTAACTTTGGCATACTATATTTGTTTGATGCATACGATGCCTCGTTAAAAATATCTATCCAAGGGCTACAAATTTTTATTGTTGATATGATTTTGAATGTTAGTTTTTCTGTGCTAATTTTAACCTCAGATATAAATTTACTTGTCGATCTTATGCTTGATGTACATATGTTTCCTTGGTTGTTATGTGTGTCAAACATGTAATTTAACTGAGTTTTTATGTGTGAATTTAAGGTCATAAAGTATGAATTTAAAATGCTGAACAAAAGAAACATAAATAATAGCAAACCATCACAATTGATCCATTAAAACTGAGTTTTGATGAAGGAGTTCACCCCTCCTGGGCTACATTTTCTTTGTCCAGCTTTCATGGCTTGGGTCTATGTATTAGCTCAATAGTGCTCAAATTTTTGTTTAAATGCATCAAATTCTCTTGAAAAATACTCCAATGAGTTCAAAATGTCGAAATATATCAGAAATGACTATTCATTTACTGAATTTGGCCTTCAGATGCTCTAGGCATGGCCTTCCCTCCTAGTGGCCCTAGGCTTCAAAATTCTTCAAAGTGCCAAAAACCTCAGTAGAATTGCTCCTTTGCCTCTAAAATCTGTTCTAATGTCTTCAGAGCATGCCAACCTACTAGAAATGACTCTTCCTGAGCCAAAATTGGTCGAAAAGTGACTAAGTTATGGAAAAAGAAAAATTTCCTACAATTTCTCCTCCAAATCTGGAGAAGACTTCAGATAGCTTCGAAAAATTTGGTAATCCCACCAAAAATGGTGGTTCCGCTAATTATGCCACCATAATAATATGAGATTAATTAATTTGTTAACCACGCTTTACTGCAGAGTGTATTAACTGCGCTTTAAACTCGTTTTATAAACCCGGTTTAATTAGCACAAATTTCAGATTAGTGGGATAAGCCGCCATTAATTAAATTAATCCTCTATTTTCATTTTGGCTCTGTGCCTCTGGTTAGGTGGACAGGTCATATGGGAGGATGGTTGGCCTGCGGGGCTGGCCCCCTCCAAACCTGCCATCCAATATGCAAGTAGTTCAAATGAAGATTTGGCACTTAGATTTTCAAGGAGCAAGTGTAGGGCTTATTGGTAAAGCGGTTGGTGTGTTTGGGGGGAGGTCATGGGTTCGACCCTGACCTCCGCTCCTATTCATATGTTTTGAAATGTACTGAAATATGTGCTCTCCAACCCTTTGTTCCGAGTTGTTCCAATATTCATTGCACCGAACCTTTGGTATATGGTTTAGCCTTCGGGTTGTATAACCAATGTTTAAAATAATTGCGCTCCAATAAACCTTTGAATATGGTTTAATGCCACCAATATATACGCCTCCAGACCACCATATAATAAAACCCAATCGGATTTTGTATTAATAAAAATGTGTGATTTGTAATAAATATAATATATGTGGAATTTGCAATAAGATTAAGGTTTCAAATTATATTATATAATGATTTCAAACCATATAATGTTAATATATATATATATATATATATATATATATATATATATATATATATATATATATATATATATATATATATATATATATATATATATCTTCAATCTTAAAATGAAAAAAATTAATTAAAATCACATAATAATTCATCACGAACCTAAATTCAACCTTGGAGGATATTAGGCAAATTTCACCTTCACAAACCAAACTGACGAATCCTGTAGTGACACTTGTCACACTCCCATTGGACAAAAACTAAAGAAGATTCCCTGCATGCTAACTAGGCTGCCATGTCATCAGCCTGTACCTGTTCTGCATTTTTTTTAAAATTTTTCCTGTTTTGAACGACGATCAACAGAATATAACTTCTTCATCCGAACTCGGTTTTTGACAAAACAAGTTGCATTGGATTCCTAGTGACGAGCTGGTCGCATTCGTTCAATTTGAAATCAATTATGAGAACTTTCATTTTTGAGCTAAAATACTGAGCCTCTAATCATTCCTCCCCACTAGAAGCCTTTTGGACCCCAAAATAACTTGGATTACGGATCATGTGGATGAGGGTAATGTTCCCTCACCCTTCTAGTCTCTATCTACTGAAATTTTCCCATTTTCATAATTTGGAGCTTTTCACAAAAGGTCAACTTTTTCTTTGATTCTTGCAACCTTCTCTTGCTGTCATTGACATAGTCATGCTGCAATTTTTTCGAATTTGCAGAACAACAAGCTATTATTGTGGAAACCATCATGTTCCTACCTTGGTGAACAATCAAAGAAAACTTAAAACTTTCTCACCTGGCATAATGTCACTATGGTGATTCTTTGTTGCTTTTGCTTTGTACTTGTAGCGACTCTTGACCAAGTATCTTCGCCATTTCCATGTACCTTTTTGAAACCAAAAATAAGCATTTGTGGAACCCAAGCCTTCTTTTCCAAGCTTCTTTGTCACTTTCTATTTTACCTTTGCACTCTCTTGCACTGGCATATTGTTTCCAACATTGCTCAACAATGATGTTGACTGCTACAAATGTTTTTCATCTTGTTCAAATTCTTTCAAAGGAACCTGTTAGAATCCTGAAACAACTCATTACAGGCATAAGCATATTTTTTAAAATTTTGATTCAAAACATCTCTTTGTCTGATCATCAACAATGTAAAGTTCTGACTTGCATTCACTATCCTCTTCATTTCACTTGCGTGTATAAGAGACAAACCTATCTTCTTCTTATGCGCTCTAATTATGTACTCAATTCCATATTTAAAAAAGTGATACATATTCTCATGGGGATGAAATACTACTTTCCTATCATACATATAAGGACTTCCCAATACAATGCCTAATATCTCAAGCAATACCACATCAAGTTCAACTTCATCAATAAAGTTTGAATTGATGGCGAATCTTAGTAAGCACTTCCTTGTAACTTGTAAGTTTGCATTCTTGCATATCCAACCCAAAGGATATGGTCTTGGATTTCTAATAGTGTCAAGGGCTAGCTGCTTAACCAAGTATTTGGAAATCAAGTTATCTTGTGACACACTATCAAAAAGTGTATCAATATTGGTATGTTTAGAGACAACTATAATATGGAAAAGTTATGTTCTCATATCTTCATCATGAGTACAATTTGAACAATTTGAAGAACTAGTGCTTGCAATATGTTTACCTTTCAAACCCATGGCTGTAATCTTTGTCTCATCTCCTGAATCTGACCCTAAGTCATGTTCATCTATAGCAAAAATTTTACCCTTTTCTTTGGCTTTCAATTTATTCGGTTTCAATTCTGGATGAAGTTGCCAACAATGTTCTTCATCATGGCCAGTCTTTGAATAGTTTTTGCATGTGAGTTTTTCCTTCTCTATTTTTATAGAGATATTTCTTTTCCCTCTTCCATAAAGCTTTCCCTTTCCTTTACCCTCACTTTCACTTTTCTCATCTATGTCTTTTTTCCCTCTTGCTTCTAAGTGTCTTGCTTGAACACAAACTTCATCTATGTTTGTGGGATTAAACATGAGTATAGTGTGCTTAAGGTAACTGTGAAAACCCCCAACATACTTTAACAAAGTTTCTTTAGAATATAAATTAATACCCAAAATAAGATCTCTTCTCCTAAACTCATGAGTATAATCTTGCACACGTTTCCCTTTCATCTGTCTAAAATTTTTCCAATCCATAAAAACCTTTTGCATGTATGTTAAGGGATAGAATTTCCTTTTAATGGCAACAATAAAAATTGACCAAGACATATAGATCTTACTGTAGTTTTTTATCTCTGCTTGAGTCCTTGCTTCCCACCATATAAGTGCAGATCCTTCCATCCTCAAAGAAGCCAACGTGATATTTATATTGTCTTCATGAAGGTTCTGAATTCTGCAATACACCTCCAATTGACGTATCCAATTGTCCAATATTTTTGCATTTACCTCGCCATTATACATTGGGAGCTCAAATTTGACATCTAGTTTGAGTAAGGGTGTACTTACTTTTGTGGCTTTTGAGTGAGTGTGAATGGTTTTTGTGGTGGAAGTGGAAGATGATGTAGATGGATATGATGAAGATGGTGGAGATGGAGGTGGATTTCCACCACTACCCTTTGAACTCTTCTCTTCATCCTTCTTACCATCTGAAGTTCCTTGTCCATGTGGAGGCTTATAACCTTCTCCTGCCATACCAACAATAAATGCATCAAACATAACTTTAACCATACTCTTTATGTCTTTGAAGTCTCTCTTGACATATTCCTCTTCTGAATGTCCTTGAGTCTCTCCAACACCTGAAATGATGGCTATGGATTCAAGCTCAAATTCTAATTCTTGTACCTCTTCAATCAACTCAAATCCTTGTGCAAATTTTACCTCTTCAATCTCAACTTCTTAAGATAAAACTTGAGGTTCTTCAAGTGCAACTATGAGTGGAACTTTGGGTGAATATGGTGCTTTTCTAGCTCTCCTTATTTTGATGCTAATCTCAGGGCTTTCAACCAACACCTTCCCTTCACCTTTCTGCA
Organism: Pinus albicaulis; assembly: GCA_034641835.2. Taxonomy (NCBI): domain Eukaryota; kingdom Viridiplantae; phylum Streptophyta; class Pinopsida; order Pinales; family Pinaceae; genus Pinus; species Pinus albicaulis. The sequence continues at coordinate 1,345,315,419 of CM076580.1, forward strand.
ACTTTAACCTTGTCAACATCATAAATTTGCAACCATTAAACTTGCACAAAACTCAAGAAACTATCAAGCAAATAACCTTGCCTTTCAACTAAGCTCTATGATGAGCTCCATTGTTAGACATATTGAAGGGTTTGATGGTCACCTTTTTGCCTTCTTAGATATCTTTTTCTTGCATTTTTATTATTATTTGGTTTTATGATGCTAGTATAGGTGGTGATTAAGGCTAACATACTTTGAGTGCCTAATATGAGGTTGAGTGCAGAAAATCATGAATTATTAAGAATTTTTATAAGGATTTTATCATAAATATTTGGAGGAGACAACAAGGAGAGATTATAGGAGGATTTTCCACCCTTCTTAACTCTCACAGGAAGCCAAAGGATCCCAAGGATCTTCTCCAACAATTTGAGTTCCAAAGGCATCCAAGCAACTCAAAGAGGACTAGTGCACTCAACCTTTGTTTACTGGGAGTCAAGTGGACTCAATCACTATTTTCTAGGGAGTTGTTGGTAGCTACTCTGTAGAATAAATAGAGAAAAGCTAGAGCTAGGAAGGGGTCGATTCTAGTTGAAATTTTGTTGCAAGCTATTGAGTTTTTTATTATTTTACTCAGTGATCAAAATTTCAGAAATGTATGAGGCTATTCTTTTATGAAATGAGCAGACTGATTTCATTTTACTGATTTAAGTTTCAGAGAGCTAGGCTCATGGGTTAGGGCCCAATCCATGTGCCTCGGCCTCTTTGCTATATTTTTTCTCTGCTTTATGTCATTTCATTAGTTTCTCTTATGATAATTTCGCTTATGTTTCAAGTTGCTGTTTACTTTTTCTTTCAAAGTGCTACTGTAGGTTTCATTTGCTTGTGAGTAATAGAATAGAGGAGAAAAACCAAAGAATATGTGGATCAATAACCCCTTCTCATCTATTTCAATAGAGCTTGAGGAGGGCAAACCTTCCCACATACCCAAAAAAATTGCTTTCTCTTCACTATTTTTAACACGCATTTTGTCTTTTTTCGAGCATGAATCAACAGTTTTGAGTGCAGGAATAAGTCTCAACAATCCTAGAACATTTCTCCAACACCTCCCACTTCATCTTCCATTTTCCTTCCATCTCTATTGTTACACTTTGCTACACTGTGTTACACCCCCGTGCATAATGGTTACGCCTTCTATTCCTTCCTTTTCTCTTATCGCAGTTACCACACCCTTTTTATTCTCGAAAACTCCCCCAAAACCTTAAAGTTCACCTTCTATCCCTTATTTTCTCTTTGCATAGCTATTGCAACCATTTTAGCTTGAAAACCCTCCAAACACTTTAAAATTTTACCTCCACTTTTCCTCCTCAAAATTCCCGCTATCGCATTTCGCACTTTGCATTCTCCTCTCGAATTAACTATCGATTTTTCGCCAACCTTGCGATATTGCAAAATCGCAAATCACAAATCAAATGTTTCATTAGTTTCCGTTAACACTTACCACTCCGCACCACCAATTATGACATCACTGTAGCACTCTTCCACGTCATCCCTATCGCAAATTGCATTCCGCAACTTTTATCCCCATCACAAATTGCAAACTGCATTGTTTTTTTTTTTTTTCGTTAACACTTACCACTCCTGTCTAATGATTGCGATATCACTCTATACTCCGCCACCGGTCCCACTGCTATGTCATCCACCGCATCGCACATTGCAAATCACACTTTTTATTTTGTTCCTGTTAACCTTTACCACTCCCAACGCCGATTGCAATCACCCTCCATCGCAACTCCGCCATCACAATTTTTAAATCATTCCGCTACAAAGAATTTTTGCGCCATAATAAAGTTTTAATAAGGTTTTAACCCACTCTTTCCACCTCTAAGCCTTTTTTCATGTGTTGAGCCCTCCATTAGCAGCTTTAGCCCGTTTTCCTCCAAAATACAAGCCACACTTTTTCAAGCTTAGTTTATCATGAATAGCTGCATGGTTAGAAGCATGATAGCATGGTAAATAGATTAGAGGATAAGTAGGGTGTGTTTAGCTAATTGGCCTAGCTAGGTGCAACTTAGTTTAGTTTCTTTTCAATCATTCCCTTTTGCAGATTAAATTAGTTTCCTTTCTATCATTTCCCTTCAACAATTTAATTTAGTTTATTTTCATTCATTCCCTTTTGCAGATTAAATTAGTTTCCTTTTTGTCATTTCCTTTTAGCAATTTAATTTAGTTTCTTTCTGTCATTTCCTTTCTACAAATTAAGTTAGTTTTCGTTCTATCATTTCCTTCCAACAATTTACTTTTCAGTTTTTATCATAGTTTAAGATATAGCACCCTTTCGTAAAGCAGAAGAGGATGACATGAACCGAATGCATTTGTTGTGTATATAGCACTGTCACCTCCAAGTTTTTACGAACCCCAGGTCGAGAAAGTAAAGTAGGGAAACCCCTGGGAGTTGCAACACTCTTGGTGCAATACCAGGTCTCATCACTTTTTGGCGCTATTGCTAGGGAGGTGTCTAGTATATGTTTTGATTTTGTTTTAGCATTCTTTTCTGCTTTCCTTTATTTTCATGTCGTTTCAGAAATATTGAAAAAAATACAAAAAAATCTGATTCTCATGCCTTGTAGGAGTAGGAATAATCAAAGACAAATCTTATCTAGAACCCCCACATCACCTCCGAGCCACCCTTCACTCTTCTTCAGTGGCAAGGAGATTGAACCCCTTATAGGTGAGCTTTCTGAATATTTTGAGGATCCTATTGGCGAAGAAGAAGAAGACCTTGTTTCAACTGAGGGACTTGCTTCACCTATCTTAACCATGGCTGGGATCTAGAGAGCCTTTCCCATAAGAGAGGCAGATGGGGAAACCAAGATGAAAAACATTAGCTCGTCAGCTCTTCCACACTTTCATGGAATTACCTCTGAGGATCCTAACATATTCATGTTTGAATTTTCTGTTGTTTGTAGGACTTATGACTACACCTTTGATGATCAGAAGTTGAAGCTATTCCCATCCACCCTTAAGGATGCAACCTTGCACTGGTTCATGGGTCTGCCTTGGGATAACATCACTACCTGAGCATAGATGGAGGAGACCTTCATCAAAAAATACAGGGATTACTATAGGTCCAAGGAAACTAAGGATGGAATATTTAGGATGACTCTAGGACCTGATGAATCCCTAGAGGACTATGAAGAGAGGTTTCAATTAAACTATAAGAGAGCCAACTGTATTCTTCATCCTGCATCACTTAAACTTGTACTTCTTCGAGGGATCAGTGAGGATATGATAAAAACCTTGAATATTCTATCAGGAGGAGATATATTAAAAAAACCATATGAAACAATCAAAACTGTCTTCCAGAACCATTCTAGGGCATTTAGGAAGAAGGGAAGAATTAGCCAAAGTACATCCAATACCCCTTCCTCTTCCACCTTCATAAAACATGAGATTGGAAACATGCTAGAGGACTTCAAGAGTGACATGTTGCACACCTTTTCTTTGCAAATGGACACAATGTAGGTCAAAAGGAAGCAAGAGGAATCAGAGAGAGCCCTGGCCATATTTTTTCCTAGATGTACCAGGAAGCACCCAAGGAATGAATGTCCACTGAATGTCATAGAGGTTTTCTTACTCTATAAGGAGAATCATGCCACAGAAAAGTGTCCCTCCTTACCTAGAATTAAAGCTGTATACCAAGTTGGGGAAGCAATGCCAAAGCAACTCTGTTTCATCAACCATAGAAGGCCTCAAGGCCCTCGGTCATATCAACAAGGTATGCAAAGTGCACCTCACCCTTACTATCACAACAATCAGAGTGCACCCATGCAACCTTGGTACACCCCCACTCGTCCATCCTGGTCTACACCTCCTACTTGGCCTTACAACCCGTCATATTATCCTCAGTCAGTAAACCAATCATTTTAGTAGTATGTTCCACAACAAACTCAGTGGAACAATCCGTCCCAAGGGTGGAGGCCTCAAAAAAATCAACCACATGCTCTAATGCCTCCACCCCAACCTCAAACTTAGCTTACTCATGCTGCTCCACCTAGGCTACCTATACCTCAACAACCCAATCTGAACCCGAACAACAGACAGGCACAACAGGCTCCCACTGGAGAAACATCATATCAAACTTATGTTGCGGAGATACAATAGGTTAATCTTAGTTCAGGAAGAGTACTCCCAGAAAACCATCCTCCATCTCCACCTGTAGAGGTTGAGGAGGAAACGAAAGAAGGTAACACTCAGATCCAACAACCTCCTTTTCCTAAGCGCTTGATCCACCCTAGTCAGCAGACCCTAGAGGAGACTGAACTCCTAGGAGAATTGGAAAATTTGTGTGTAAATATATCACTTCCCCAGGCCATTAAGGATGTCCTTATCTACAATAGGCTCATCAAAGAAAATTTCTTCAAGAAACCCAAGAGAAGGTAGAGAGATAACCCCACCATCAATGTGGTAGGACAACTGTCTAACCTAATGCTGGGGAGGGTGATATGTCCAACGTACATGGACCCTGGTAGTCCAGTTGTTGATGTGAATATAGATGGTGTCATAGGCCCCAAAACTCTAATTGATCTAGGGGCTACCATCAATATCATGAATAGGGAAACTATGTTGAAACTTAACCTCCAAGGGACTTTGAGGAAAACCACAATAGTTCTGCAACTTGCAGGTCGATCCACAGTAACTTCAGAAGGAATTATTGATGATGTTATGGTTACCATTGATGCTTGGGAGTATCCTACAGATTTCCTGGTCCTACAACCAAAAACCAAGTTTAATGGTTACCCCCTCATCTTAGGGAGACCTTGGTTAGCCACTGCAGACACTTATATTAGTTGTCGGGCCAGAAACATGACTATAAAAAATGGACCTTTGTCTTAACAACTAGTGTTATATCCTCCAGCCCAGCCTTCCATTCATCATGATATCCCTATATGGTTGGAGGATGAAGAATATGAGTTATATAACACTGCCCCTATGTGTACCATAGATGCTATTCTTAGAGAGGGGAAGATTGATGAAGATGAACTCATCGACCATGCCATTCAAAACCAGTCCTCCACTAACATTCCTCTCGAAACCTTAGTCAAAGAGTCTGAAATCCAACCTTGGATGGAAGTGAACTCAGTTGAGTCAACCTCTAAATCCACCAAGGCTATTGATTTTGTCCCTTCCAGATCTCTGAAAATCAACCCAAACCTCTTGAATGAAGAAAAGAAGAAACTATGCCAACTTTTGAAAGAGAATCTAGATGCATTTTCTTGGGATTACAAAGACATGAAAAGGGTGCATCCTTCAGTGTGCGAACATCATATTTACATCAAATATGGATGCAAGCCTGTGAGACAACCCCAAAGAAGGATGAACCTGGCTTTGAAGGACATAGTCAAAGAAGAGCTGCAGAAACTATTAGATGTAGGGTTCATATACCCTATATCTGACTGTGAGTGAGTATATCCTCTTGTCCTAGTCCTAAAGAAGAATGGGAATTGGTGAATTTGTGTTGATTATCAAGAACTTAAAAAATTCACCAAGAAAGACCATTTCACTTTGCCCTTTATAGACCAAGTCCTAGATGGCCTTGCGGGGAGGAAGTTTTTTTCCTTCTTAGATGGGTTCAGTGGGTACAATCAGATTCAAATCATCCTTGAAACTAGGATAAGACTACTTTCACCTGCCATTGGGGTACCTTTTCTTATAGATTCCTACCCTTTGGGTTGTGCAATGCCCCATCTACCTTCCAAAGACCTGTCCTGAGCATCTTTTTTGAGTTAGTCCATGATTCTATTGAAATCTACATGGATGATTTCACACCATATGGGGATGACTTCCAAGAATATCTCTCAAATTTGGGTAAAGTACTAAGAAGGTGCATTGAGATGCATCTCTCCTTGAGCCCAGAAAAGTGTGAATTCCTGAAGAAAGCAGGGGTTGTATTATGAAACTCCATATCCCAAGAAGGAATATAGGTAGACCCAAAAAAACTCACTATCATCAAAAGGGTACCTGGTCCTCAAAAGTAGAAAGATGTCAAGACTTTCTTAGGCTTAGCTAGTTACTATAGAAGGTTCATCAAATATTTCAGCAAGATGGCTTTGCCATTATTTGGGTTATTGGCCAAAGATTCTAAGTTTATTTGGTCTGGTCCTTGTCAAGAGGCCTTCAAGCTCATTAAGGAAAATTTGACTACTTCCCCCATCCTCCGAGGTAAAAATTGGACTCTACCTTTCCACATCCACATTGATGCATCTGACAAAGTTGTAGGGGCAACATTAGGACAATTAGAGTAAAAAATCCCTTATGCCATTTATTTCATCAGCAAGAACTTGTCTAAGGCCGAACTGAATTATACTGTTACTGAGAAGGAGATGTTAGCCATTGTCCATGCTTTGAACAAATTCAGGCATTATGTAATTGGATATCAGACCTTTTTTCACACTAACTATGCAACCATCAAGTATTCAATGAACAAACTGGATGTTAATGCTAGGATAATTAGGTGGTTGTTACTTTTGCAGCAACTTGATTTGACTATTGTTCATAAACATGGAAAGGAGAATGTTGTTGTAGATTTTTTGTCTAGGTTATCTCTCCCTAATAAGGAATGGTGGATGACTAGCTGCCATATGAGCATATATTTGCTATATTAGCACTCTCACCATGGTTTCCTGATATAGCCAACTACTTGGTTGCCGGGAGACTCCCTCCCAATTTTTCATTCAGGGAGAGGAGTATAATCATCAGAAAAAGCATCCCTTTCACATGGATTGGGGGAAACCTTTTCAAGCTAGGCCTTGATAAACTCCTAAGGAGATGTGTGAGGGAGGAAGAAGTTTTTGATATCCTCTCTACATGTCATTACAACCCATGTGGAGGTCACTTTTCTGCAAGGAGAACAACTTACAAAGTTCTTCATGCCTGATACTATTGGCCTACCCTTGACCAAGATTCCAGAAGATACACCAGTAGGTGTGACTAGTGCCAAAGGATGGGGAAACCAACGCAAAGGGATGAGATGCCTTTGCACCCTTAGGTGGCTCTTGATCCATTTGACAAGTGGGGCATGGACTTTGTTGGACCTATCGATCCACCATCCGAAAAAAAGAAGTATATCATATTCTGCACTGACTACCTAACAAAGTGGGATGAAACAAAAGAAATGAAGGTAGAAACTCAGGAGAAAGTAGTATAATTTCTGAGGGAGAATGTGTTTTACAAGTTTTGGTACCCTAGAGAAATAGTCACTGATCAAGGAGCACAATTCACCTCTCACCTCATTGAGAATATTTTGAGGAATCACAATATCGAGCATATAACTTCTACTGACTATCACCCTCAGGCGAATGGCCAAGTAGGAGTAAATAAGAGAGCTTTAGAGTGCATCCTCACCAAGGTTGTGAGCAGCAACAAAAAATATTAGGCAGGCATATTGGTAGAAGCTACTTGGGCCTACAACACCACTTGGAAGAAAACAACAGGATTCACTCCTTATGAACTAGTCTATGGTAAGAAATATCTACTTTCAGTTGAGTTTTAATTCAATACTTTAATAATAGCATCTGAATTAAATCTAGATCTATCAAATGCCCAAAAAGAGAGGTTGCTGCAACTAAATGGATTAGATGAGTTCAGAATGCAAGCACTTCTTCACACTGAGGTAGTTCAGCTGCAAAGGAAGGTATGGCATGAGAAGAACATCAAATAAAATACCTTCCAAGAAGGAGATTGGGCACTGTTGTATGATTCAAGTTTTAAAGATTTCAAAGGCAAGCTGGTGAAAAGATGGTTGGGACCTTACACAATGGAAAAATGTTTTGATAATGGCGTAGTTCAAATCAGAACCATAGATGAGGAAGGAATCCCCTTGCTTGTCAATGGTCAAAGACTTAAAATTTACAAGAAGCCTTTGTCAAATGTAGTGTTCATAAATTCAATAAGCAGAGAGGTTATGTGATGGGAAACTCCATAGTTTCCCACACCTCTCGAAAAAAGGAAAGAAAAAAAAAAAAAAAAAAAAGAAAAAGAATAAATATCCATGGGTGAAAACCTCAGAGAGGAGTCCAAGGAGAGTATGTGGGTTGAAAACATCCATGTAGGTAGCCCACTTTCTTTCCAGAAAAAACAAAAAAAAAAAACAAAAAAAAAACATCTACATCTCTTTGTTTTCTGTGTTTTCTGTTTTGCAGGTTATTAATGGTTTCTGGAAACTGTAATGTTCCAAATTTTGCAATAAGGTAATTGGAACATTAATTTTAATTTTATGTTAATAAAAGTGAATAAATGGGTGAGGGAGCCCATGTAGCAACTTAATAAACACTCCTAAGGTGAAAAAAGTCACTTAAGTGGCTAAAGTTAGTAGCCCAAAGTGTGAAAAGGGCCAAAGGCAAGTGAGCTAGACCATGGTTGACCCAAGTCAACAACGTACCCTAAGAGGGGAAGCTTGCACAAGAAGATTGCGTAGTTGGATGGAGGGAAATTTGAAATGGGAGAAACCCTAATGTGAGTGGGGTCCATGGCAAGGAAGCATGCCATGCATAAAAGATGAAGGAGAGCCATCGTTGGGGTTTCATCTTGGAGAGAGAGAATTCAAAGTTGAAGCTGCCTTCAACTGAAGGAGCTTGTGTTGCTTAGCATAAGAGGGATTCCTATTTAGGAATGCCCTTCTCTTCCATGGGAGGCCATGGAGAGATTTTTCTTCATATTCCTCACACCATGGCTTGAGGCCAAAGAATTCATTTACATCTACTACGTTATTTTTGCAGCAAGAGAACGCTGGAGTTGCTGGTGTTGCAGTGAGGGATCTTCATCATCTCATTTTCGGAGCTTGTTTTGTAGAGAAGGAGCCATATATTTCTCTAGGAGATCAGAAAAGGAGACCATGGAGCTGATTTTTCATACTTTGGCATTGGGCCATATGTTTATTCTCATGCTCAGCGCAATCCCTTTCTCCTACAGCGTTATTTTCTGAGAGGGTTTGTGGGAGGAGCTCATTTTGTGCACTAGAGAGTGCAATCTTCAGGAAGGGGATCAACCCCTTCACTTTGGAGATCATTGGAGGAGGTATCATTTTTTATTTCAGCATCTACTTCCTTCTCCATTCTTGTATTATTATTGAGTTGCAGCAGCTACACTGCAACTCCGACATTTCCCTGTTTTATGCATTTTAGCCAATCCCTTGGAGGATTGTTGTAATAATGTTTTCTGGGGTTGAGATATTTCTCCCCCATATTTATTTGAGCAAATATTGTTACATCATCTCATATACATATGTTTGCAATCATTTTCCCTCATAGACTACATAGTGACAGAGTAGCTGGGTTTATGTAGCAGTGTATTCTCTTGTTTCATGTACATTTCCTATTGAGGCTGATTTGAGTTCACCTTGAGAGGCATCTTCCTCAAGGAATTTGTATTACATTTGATGCTATAGATTATGGATCAGATTTGTACTCTTCTTACATTGCCTGAGTCATTATTTCACTGGTGTTACATATTGAAGTTTTAATACTACTGGAGATTCTCTCATTGAACATTATTTCGGTATACTTGTTGGTGGGAGATCTTAATAACCCCCTTAGGGTTATTTTTTTGGGCTTATATTCTGCAGGGAGTTTTTATCAGATATATTCCAAGGCATCCCAGCATTGGATTGCCTTATTTTCACATAGGCTTCCTTATACAACGTCCTCATGGACAGCTGTTGCAGAAATTCCTTGAAGGGAAATATTAGCTCTTGAAAAGTTCTATTGGCAGAGTCTGCTAGTGGGCCAGGTAGCCTCTAGATCTCATCCTTCCTTTTGAAGGTGACATATCCAGTAAATGCTCCTAATGGTCAATCTCTGAAATAGTTCAGTGTTGATTGTTAATACCCCTGGAGTTGGAATATTGGAATATAATAAGATATTCCCAATGAAGCAAAACTTTCCCCATTTGGGATATTACAGTGGTATCAGAGCTTCAAACTTGGCTCAGCCTGTGAAGTTAAAATTTTAGAGAAGAAGAGGCCAGAGTGATGCAGAGGATGAGATTGATCTCATCAATTTTCATATCTAGCAGCAACCTCTCCAAGAAGGTTGAGGAGACAGAAAGGGAGAAGAGGAAGGACCATGCACTTCCTATTCTCACAGAGAAGTAGAGCAGAAGCATGGAGAACACTTGGAATTCGAATTCTATGTGAGTATTTTTCTAAATATGGAGCAAACCCTAGATTCTTCCAAGAGACTCTATCTTCTTCACACTTGTTCAGCAGAAAGAGGAAAGAACTTGGTGGTTCAGCCATGGGAGGCATGCAAGGGTTTCTACTCTTGCTGATTTTTCTCAGATATTGATCAGAAGATTTGGCCAAAGGAGGGAGGAGCCCTCAACACTAGAGGCACATGCTAGCGCTGTCACATTCATGGAGGAGCAGCCTCCACCCTCAGCTATTGAGGCAGCCAACACACTTGAGGAAGAGACTCTACAGCAAGACAAGATTCTTCCAAATCTCTCCAAGGTATGCATGAGTTTGCATCTATCATGGAGGATTTTACATTATTTCATGTTGATTGTCTTGAGGAGGGAACTTTCACTGCACTGTGCCATTATTCTCAGACACCCTTGATGAGTCATGCACCACACATGAGGTTGCGGTTTGAGACATGGATCATGGAGGAGATTGCATTTAAATGTCCCATGAAATGCAAGAGGAGAAATTTGTTTTGGGACAATGGTAGCTCTTGTGAAAGAGGTACCAAGTGGCAGGATACTTACACCAAAGATCAAAGCCTTATGGATGAAGTCTGCCCAGCGAAAATGTGGAGGATCCATAACCCACAGGTCCCAGGATCATTTCACAACTGTTGCTCTTGATGAAAAAAGAGGAGAGCATGGGTGTATCATGATGGGATGGAATTTATCTTACCACTAATTATGTTCCCATTTCAGATTGGGTATGGTGGAAGTATGGAGGAGCAGCAAACATTCTTGTTGCTCAGATTTTGTTTGGATGTTGCGGGAGCAAGAGGAGGCACTAGCATGGTGCAAGAGAATTGCTCTTTGATCTTGGATGCCCAAGCAAAACCTTCTTCAAGGGATGGGCTCTACAATTAAAACAACATGATGGGAGGAGTCTTTGGTGAGATTCATGTCAAAGAGGGGAGCTTTGAGATGACAGTGGCCCTAATCCAAAGGCCAGTAGCGCTGTCACTTGGGAGCTTGAGTTACTTGTTGGAGTGTCCTTCAAACCACTTCACAAGTGGTGTATTTTGGAGGCATGTAGGAGATGAGCATGAAGGAGTAATGGAGGAGAGCACTCCTTACTACATTTTGAATTTCTTGGCTTGGTTACACAAGCACAAGAAGAGGGATCTACATGCAATATTTATGGGTTCTTCTTTCATGCATTTTCATGCATATTCTTCATTGATGGAGGAGTCCTCTTGGGAGGGATTTCAAATGGATGTATATCAGAATTTGGCTAGTTGCATAGCCCAAGGGATGATGAGATGGTTTGCACAACCACTCCCCTACTATGTTGCAGTAAGGGGGACTCTTCACTTGAGCCATTTTAGCTCAAAGGCCAAAGTACATGATAAGGGAGGTAATCATTTTCTTTATGTTTGGCACTCTCTTATTTCTTTATGAGCAGCATATTATATCAAGGAGGATCTTTCCTTCTTGCACACTATGTTTGGGTATGCTCATGGTCTATTGCAGCAAAGATGATGGCTGTTCTAACAGTGGTTTGTGGGGGAAAGCCACAAGGATTTTGGTGTGCACCTTTGGCACCAAAGTGTGTTTTCATGATCACATCTTGCAGGATGAATGTGGAAGAAAATAAGTGGCTACAAAGACACTTGTTACTTTCTATTTTGAAGTAGGCCAATGATGCCCTGCACTGGTTCCATGCATGGGACTATATTTCACCCCCTTGTTCTCATGAGTTTATGCTTCCATGTTTTGCTAGTGGAACACTGTCCAGAGGAAGCACTGTCTTGAAGAGGGGGAAATAAGTTGAAGATGCCCATTGGGAGTGTGATTCTCCCTAATTTGCATGTTGTATGTTTTAGGAGAAACAATGGGCAGCCCATGATTTCCAAGCTTCATCTCTTTCCTTCATGTGGGAGGAGTTATTTGGAGAGTTCAAAATTTTGGAGGCATTTCATGGTTTGTATGATTATGATTGATGGGGTGGCTTGGGTATCTTATGAAGGCCATTTATTTCAGCCATATATCAGCAACAGCCCCATATGTATCATGAGGAGGGAGAGAATCATTGGGTGGATGTACCCTTTGGGAGAGAAGACCTCCATTTCTTTTGCAGCACATGCTCCAAGAGGAGTATGAGAGATGATATGGTCACCATGTTCAGCCATGTGTTTTTCCATGAGGTGAACCATATGATTGTTGGATGCCATATGATGATGAATTCCAACTCATCACATATGAGATGATGAATTCCAACTCCTCACACCATGGCTTGAGGCCAAAGCATTCATTTACAACTGCTGCGTTATTCTTGTAGCAAGAGAACGCTGGAGTTTCTAGTGTTGCAGTGAGGGATCTTCATCATCTCATTTCCGGAGCTTGTTTTGTAGAGAAGGAGCCATCTCTTTCTCTAGGATATCAGAAAAGGAGACCTCGGAGCTGATATTGCATACTTTGGCATTGGGCCATATGTTTCTTCTCATGCCCAGCGCAGTCCCTTTCTCCTACAATGTTATTTTCTGAGAGGGTTTGCGGGAGGAGCTCATTTTGTGCACTAGAGAGTGCAATATTTAGGAAGGGGATCAGCCCCTTCACTTTGGAGATCATTGGAGGAGGTATCATTGTTTATTGCAACATCTAATTCCTTCTCCATTCTTGTATTATTATTGAGTTGCAGCAACTACACTGCAACTTCGACATTTTCCTATTTTATGCATTTTAGCCAATCCCTTGGAGGATTGTTGTAATAATGTTTTCTGGGGTTGAGATATTTCTCCCCCATATTTATTTGAGCAAATATTGTTACATCATCTCATATACATATGTTTGCAATCATTTTCCCTCATAGACTACATAGTGACAGAGTAGCTGGGTTTATGTAGCAGTGTATTCTCTTGTTTCATGTACATTTCCTATTGAGGCTGATTTGAGTTCACCTTGAGAGGCATCTTCCTCAAGGAATTTGTATTACATTTGATGCTATAGATTATGGATCATATTTTCACTCTTCTTACATTGCCTGAGTCATTATTTCACTGGTGTTACATATTGAAGTTTTAATACTACTGAAGATTCTCTCATTGAACATTATTTCGGTATACTTGTTGGTGGGAGATCTTAATAACCCCCTTAGGGTTATTTTTTTGGGCTTATATTCTGCAGGGAGTTTTTATCAGATATATTCCAAGGCATCCTAGCATTGGATTGCCTTATTTTCACATAGGCTTCCTTATACAACGTCCTCATGGACAACTGTTGCAGAAATTCCTTGAAGGGAAATATTAGCTCTTGACAAGTTCTATCGGCAAAGTCTTTTAGTGGGCTAGGTAGCCTCTGGATCTCATCCTTCCTTGTGAAGGTGACATATCCAGTAAATTCTCCTAACATTCAATCTATGAAATAGTTCATTTTTGATTGTTAATACCCCTGGAGTTGGAATATTGGAATATCTTAAGATATTCCCAATGAAGCAGAAATTTCCCCATTTGGGATATTACAAAAACACAGGGAACCATTCATCTTCTTTTCCCTTCTTCTATTTTACCATCCATCCCATCATTCACTCCATTAATTTTCATAAACTTCCTCCATCACCTCCATACACAACATTCCTCCATTCCTGAGCATAATATAGCAAGGAAAGAAAAACACAGACTGTTACAGACATCAGGGAATTCCTACAACGCAAAAATCTGTTCATGAACAAAAAGAAAAAACAAAGAGAGGAGCTGATAAAGTAGACCCCAGGATAGACAAGAGTGCCACCCATGGAATATGGAGCACCCCCATGCAGAATCTACAATGGGAAGAAAACAACAAGAAAGATCAACAACTCACTCATAGAGTTTCTCATTCAGCAAGATGCTCACTCAGAAGAAAGGAAAATAAGGAAGAACGTAGCATATAATAGGATTGTTTCCAAATTATAGCTCTTATAAACACCTTGAAAACAACAGGTAAACTTAGGTATAGCTTCTCACCCCTCGCTATGCATACATAATAGCCAGAAATAATTAAATTTGTAGACTAGAGTTTAAGGGGTAGAAAGGTGGCCAACTAGCTTGGCCACCATTGTGAAGTATGACTAGGGAGAACTGCAAAGTCACGTCACCTAAGCATGCAAAAGAAAAAAATTAAATGAAGTGGAGTAGAGGAGAATTAGGGGAGGAGACACGCAGTATCAGTCAGTTGACAAGAAGAGGGTCCAAATGTCTACAACAAAAACTGGAGCTGAGCTGAGTTACATAAGTGCTCCAAAATTAGTTTCACAATATAATAAAAAGAGATCCCATCTCATCGAAATAAGTGAATTGAGAATTTTTGAGGGAAATAGACCGAAGGGAGCCCGTAACACAGAAGTACCAAGAGTGGGTTGCGTATTTGAACAACATGCAACAGTAGCAGCAAAATAACATCACCAATAGTCAAGCTACCTTCCGGAGTATACAACATATCAGACATAGTAGAAAGGGACCAAGGAAAGCTTTTCTCATAGCCTTAGAGAAAAAATAGAAGAAGGAGAAGAAGAACCAGAAGAGGAACAAGAAGAACTAGAAGAAGAAGAGGAAGAGACAAAGGGCTAAGAAAAAATGAAAGAGATGTCAATAGAAGTCATAGAGGTAGCATAAAGTGAGCAAGAAGTAGACTCACAGCACAACACCACATCCCCTCAAGACAAAGAGGTAGTTGCCACCTTAGCTCCTCTGAGTGCAAAGAGGAAAAGGCAGACCTCTATGTATTTCAGAGCTGACAAGAGTCAGAGGATAAGTCAGAGAGAGCCAAAAACTCCTCCCACGAGCTTGATTATCATTGAAGAATCACCAAGGGTGGAGGAAAGAATCGAAGAAACAGTTCTGAAGGAGCAGCTACAAAAGGCACAGGCAGAGAATGTAGCACTAAAGGAAAAATTACAGCAAAAAGGGCAGCAAGTAGCCACCATGGCAAGCTTATGCATAGAATCCCTTCAGCACAGATTCCCTTCTGACTCATATGCTATGTACCTCAAGGAGCAATAGATCCTATTTCAAATAAAAACTATAGCCTCCCATGGATCCCTACCTTTCCAAGATTGTAGGAAATTCATGGATTTCTACAAGTAAGCTAACATGGCTTATCATGCAAAAATGACAGAGTTTTATGTGCATAACCTTGTGTTGACAAAATATCGATACTTGGGACCCCAATTCCACAATGGGGGATATGTCGCTGATGGCTTTATATCTTGGATGATGAATGAGGACACTAGAGCAAAAGAGATATGGAGGGTCATGAGAAGAATAAATAGAGAACCCTTACATATCAGACCAAAATTGTTCAGCCCAAGAGGAGTCATCCTTAACGGTCGAGAGATTGAAAGGGACCCTGCACTAGTTGAAACCTACCTTCAGACTCAAACACAGGTAATAGGACACTTTTATGATGTTTCTAGGATAATAGAAGATGAGTGCATTATGGCCAGCCAGAGGAGATGGAACATCCTCCCTCACAACCTTAAGAATAGGGAGTACCATACTCCAGAAAGACTGAGGGGTGCATTGGAAAGGGCACCATTATACAAGAGGGCCATGCAGGCCAAAAAGATCCAATGGTTGGGACTAAAGCTCAACCCACCTTTGTTGCTGGGGCTAAATGATGAAAAGGACACAGATGCCCCCTTGGGGAAACTCCCACACTTCTTTCTCAGGAACTCAGGGGGGTTGTCACAACCTTAAAGGAAATCCAGGAGGTGGATTAGTTTCTTAAAGGATGAGAAACCATTCAGTAGGGGGGTGATGATGAGCTCCATCATTAGACATATTTGTGGGGGTTAATGGTCACCTTTTTTCCTTCTTAGATCTCGTTTTCTTACATTTTTATTATTATTTGGTTTTATGATGCTAGTATAGGTGGTGATTAAGGCTAACATACTCCGAGTGCCTAATATGAGGTTGAGTGTAGAAAATCATGAATTATTAAGCATTTTTATAAGGATTTTATCATAAATATTTGGAGGAGACAACAAGGAGAAACTATAGGAGGATTTTCCTCCCTCATTAACTCTCAAAGACAACCAAAGGATCCCAAGGATTCTCTCCAGAAATTCGAGTTCCAAAGGAAACCAAGAAACTCAAAGAAGAGTGCACTCAATCTTTGTTTACTGGGAGTCAAGTGGACTCAATCATTATTTTTTAGGGAGCTGTTGGTAGCTGCCCTGCAGAATAAATAGATCAAAGCTAGAGCTAGGAAGGGGTCGATTCTAGTTGGAATTTTGTTGCAATCTATTGAGATTTTTATTATTTTACTAAGTGATCAAAGTTTCAGAAATATATGAGGCTATTCTTTTATGAAATGTGCATACTGATTTCATTTTACTGAATTGAGTTTTAGAGAGCTAGGCTCATGGTTTAGGGCCCAATCCATGTGCCTCAGCCTCTCTGTTATATTTATTCTCTGCTCTCTGTCATTTCATTAGTTCCGCTTTTGATAATTTCACTTATGTTTCAAGTTGCTGTTTAGTTTTTCTTTCAGTGTGCTGCTATATGTTTCATTTTCTTGTGATTAATAGAATAGAGGAGAAAAACCAAAAAATTTGTGGATCAAGAACCCCTTCTCATCTCTGTCAATAAAGCTAGAGGAGGGCGAACTTTCCCACAGACCCAAAAAAACTGCTTTCTGTTCACTATTTTTACCACACATTCTGTCTGTTTTCGTGCATGAATCACCAGGTTTGATTGCAGGAATAAGTCTCAACAGTCCCAGAAAAGTTCCCCAACACCTCTCGCTTCATATTCCTTTTTCCTTCCATCTCTGTTGTTACGCTTGGGTACATTGTGTTATTCCCCTGTGCATAGTGGTTACGCCTTCAATTCCTTCCTTTTCTCTTATCGCAGCTACCGTACCCTTGTTATTCTTGAAAAATCCCCAAAAATCTTAAAGTTCCCCTTCTATCCCTTCTTTTTACTTTGTACAGCTATCGCAACCATTTTAACATGAAAACCCTCCAAACACTTTAAAGTTTTACCTCCGCCTTTCCTCCTTGAAATTACCGCTATCGCATTTCGCACTTCATGGTTGTTGAGCGCATAAAAAGGTATCTTTTGAACACCTAATTAGCCTACATTAATCATCAATCCAGGAGTGAATTTTTATTTCAAGAGTGTACTCTGTCTGAGGCTGCAATTATCTAAGAGCAATGCTATGAAGATGTAGTATAAAATAACAAATGCAAAAGTAACAAATCCTCGGAAATAAACCTAATTATAGTGACATGAATGGAAAGATTAAACTACTTCAATCTTGCAGATCATCGATCAGGGATGTAGTAACAGTAACTCTTTCCCTTAGAAATCAATGCAAGATGACCAATCTGGGAACTTGGAAGCAATAGCCTCTATCCTCTACAGTTGGAGATCTTAAAGCAATTGAAACAAAAGCAGATTCAATGAAAGAAACTTAAAAGAAACGCAATATGGAAAGGAACAACAATATGTAACTATAGCTCATCTGTTTGCTAATCAAAGACTATAAATAAGCAATGAACATAAATGGAACAGTAGTGTGAAATGAATAGCAATTACGATTCTAACATAATCAAGAAAACTAGATTTCTATGCTTCAACTCTGTCGACAACCACTCACCACACAACAATCAATTATAAAAAATTATAAACGAATGGAACAGAAACTTAGAACAACAATGCTTTATAATGATAACAAGCTAACTGAACAACAAATGCAATCTGTTAACAAATCTGTATTTGATCAATTCTGTAACATTAAACACACTCCACACAACAATAAGTAAGGATTAAAAATACAAACAGCGAAGTGATTCCACCAGAGTCAGGCCCTTAGCGCCAGTGAAATACTGCTGGGCTAATTCAGAACTTTAGAAGATGAACACAACACGTGTCTTATATTAAATAAGCATAAATCATTACAGAGAAAGTTCTCTCAAAACCGAGAGTCAATAAAACTTCATATTACAGAGGAAATGTTCAAATGTAAAGTCCTTCGACAAAAAACTCCCTGACTCAACACCGTCGTCCCTTTGTCACTAAAGGTCATTGCTTTATATATCAAATCTTGACGGATAAATCAAGGAATAAGATGATTTTAGTTATCATACTGTTACTCTGACCGAGGCCGAGCTGTTCCCCTACCTTTTCTTGGAAATTCGTTCGGATCTCCTTGCCTTTGGCTGGATATGGTTCAACGCTGATGGAGCAGCAGTTAGATTATTCTCAACCCCGCCTTTGGTACAACTGTTCACCTCTTCGAATTCCTATTTTGTTAATCAAACAGTAACCTTTAGTCATCTTTTTGTACTAAACATAAACCTTTCCAATTGCATTGTAATTCTTATGATAAATTACCTTTCCAAGGCAAAAAGGAGTATGTTTATGATAAAAGAATGAGAAGATACATAGTAATTTCATACCTTTTTCACTGCCCAACAATGGTGAGCCCTGGTATTGCACCAAGAGTACTGCAACTCCCAGGGGCTGCCCTAGTTTACTTTATCAACCCGGGGTTCATACAAACTTGGAGGTGACAGTGTTATATACACAACAGATGCATTCTTTTCATGTCATCCTCTTCTTCTTTGCGAAAGGGTGCTATCTCTTAAACTATGATAAAGACTAAGAAGTAAATTAATGAAACGAAATGACAGAAAGGAAACTAACTCAATTTGTAGAAAGGAAATGACTGAAATGAAACTAATTTAATATGCAGAAAGGAAATGATAGAAAGAAACTAAATTAATTTGCTGAAATGAAATGACTGGAAAGAAACTAATTAAATATGTAGAAAGGAAATGACAGAAAGAAACTAAATTAATTTGCTGAAAAGAAATGGAATAAAGGAAACTAATTTTCAACCACACTTAACTTGGCCAATCGTCTAAACACACCCTACTTATCTTATGCTCTATCTACCATGCTTCTATCCATGTAGATAAACTATCCATGACTTAATTCTGATTGAGAAAATTTTGATTTGCAGTTTGGAGAAGAAAAGGGATAAAAGGTGCTAATGGAGGGCTTAACACATGAAATGGGGCTTAGAAGTGGAAAGAGGGGGTTTTAATTTTATTATAGTGCAAAAATGGATTTGGAGCGGAATAATTCAAAAAGTGCGATGGCGGAGATGCGATGGAGCAAAAGTCATGAAGTGTAAAGTGCGATAGGTTAACAAATGCGATGAGTGAAATGAAAAACTCCAACATGAAAGAGTTTGGAAGTGCAAAATGCGCTGAGTGACGTGGCGGTGGGACCATCGGCGGAGCGCGATTGGAGTATCACAATTAGCATTTGGAAGCGGTAAGTATAAAAGGAAAAAGAAGAAGGAAAATGTGCGAAGTGTGATTGTGATGGGTGACGTAGTGGTGGGATTGAGGGCGGAGCACAATCACAATATCGAAATCGGTAGATGGGAGCGATAAGCATTAACGGAAGGAACTAAACATTGCGATTTGCGATGTACAGTAGTGGGAAGTTCAAGGAGTAAGGGAGGAAGGTCGAATTCCGATGGTTTTTCCAACGTTTTTGTGTTAAAACGAGTAAGGCGACCATAACCAATAGAAATAAAGGAATAAGGTGGCTGAAGGGTTTAAGTGCTGTTAGGAAAAAGGTGGGTGCAAATATTAAAATAAGCAAAAAACAAGAGGGAATGGAGGCGTAAAAGCAAGGTTTAGTGGCATAATGCAAAGATGGAAATAGTGAACATAAATAGATTCTTTTGGTCTGTGGGAAGGTTTACCCTCGTCAAGCTCTATCGATAGAGATGAGAAGGGAAGCCTAGATCCAAAAATTTTAGAGTTTTATCCTCTATTCTACTACTGACAAGCAAATGAAAAACTACAACAACAAACTAAAAGCAAAGATTAAGCATCAATGAAACTATCAGAAGTAGATCTAACTAAATTGCAGAAGAAAAACTAGCTAAATGATAGAAAAGAAAGAATGAAAACAATAGAGAAGCTGAGGCACATGGATTGGGCCCTAACCCACGAGCCTCACTCTTTGAAACTTAAATCAGAAAAAGGAAATCAGTATGCTCATTTCATAAAAAGAATAACCTCATACATCTCTGAAAGTTTTATTACAACGTAAAATAAAAAGCTCAATAGCTCACAACAATATTTCTAAATGAAATCGACTCACTAACTAACTAACCCCTTTCTAGCTCTAGCTCTGCTCTATTTATTCTATAGGGTAGCTACCAACAATTCCCTTGAAAATGGTGATTGAGTCCACTTGACTCCTAGGAAACATAGATTGAGTGCTCTCCTCTTTGAGTTTCTTGGCTGCCTCTAGAACTCGAATTGCTGGAGAGAATCTTTGGGGTGATTGAGTCCACTTAACTCCAAGTCAACAAAGATTTAGTGCACTCCTCTTAGAGTTTCTTGGTTACTTCTGCACTCAAATTGCTGGAGAGAATATTTGGGGTGATTGAGTCCACTTAACTTCAAGTCTTTATGATAAATACTTATAAAAATTCTTAATAATTCATGATTTTCTGCACTTAACCTCATATTAGGCACTCAGAGTATGTTAGCCTTAATCACCACCTATACTAACATCATAAAACAAAATAATAATGAAAATGGAAGAAAAAGAGATCTAAGAAGGCAAAAAGGTGACCATTAATGCCTCCAAATATTTCTAATGATGGAGCTCATCATCAACCCCCTATTGAATGGTTTCTCATCCTCTGAGCAACTAATCCTCCTCTTGGATTTCCTTCAAGGCTTTGATAGCCCCCCTGATTTCCTGAGGAAGAAGTGTGGGAGTTTCCCTAAGGGGGTAAAAATCGTTATTCTTTTCTACATTCTCCCATTCTCTATCTTGTGCATATGTGTCCTTTTCATCATTCAGCCCCAACAGCAAAGGTGGGTTGACCTTTAGTCCCAACCATTAGATATTTTTGGCCTGCATGGCCCTCTTGTATAATGGTTCCCTTTCCAATTCACCCCTCAGTATTTTTGGAGTATGGTACTCCCTGTTCTTGAGGCTGTGAGGGAGGTTTTTCCATTTCCTCTGGCTGGCCATAATGCACTCATCTTCTATCTGCCTAGAAACATCATCAAAGTGGCGTATCACCTGGGTTTGAGTTTGAATGTAGCTTTCAACCAGTGTAGGGTCCCTTTCAATCTCTTGATAGTTAAGGATGACTCCTCTTGGGTTGAACAATTTTGGTCTGATATATAAGGGTTCTCTATTTATTCTTCCCATGACCCTCCATATCTCTTTTTCTCTAGTGTCCTCATTCACCATCCAAGATACTAGAGCCATAAACTCCATATCCCCCATTGTAGGATTGGGATCCCAAATATCCAGATTTGTCAGCACAATGTTATGCATGTAAAACTCTGCGATCTTTGCCTAATCAACAATGTTATATTGCTTGTAGAAATTCATGAATTGCCTACAATATTGGAAAGGTAGTGATTCATGGGAGGCTAGAGTTTTGATTTGAAATAGAAGCCATTGCTCCTTGAGGTACACAAGATATGAGTTAGAAGGAAATCTTTGCTGAAGGGCTTCTATGCATAAGTCTGCCATGGTGGCTACTTGCTCCCCTTTTTGCTGCAATTGCTCCTTCAGTGCTACATTCTCTACCCGTGCCTTCTGTAGCTACTCCTTTAGACATTAGGGGAATTTTGAGGTCTAAAATGGGCCTCCTAAGGAAATTGTAAAATAATAGTGGAAATAATAAAATAAGATTTGATGAGATCATCAAATTTTAGAGGGAAGAAAGAAAAAACTATTTTTTCAACTCATGTTTTCAACTTATCTCCTAAAGTTTTTATTCAAATTTCGAGCGGGAGTACTCGTTGGATGCAAAATTTAATTTCTCATCCAATGAGTGCCCATGTTGCATAGTTTTTATGGGTCCTACTACACGAAAACTAAGAAATACATGAAAAACGTCATTGTAATCACGTTTTTTTTTATGTATTTCTCATTTTTCGTGTAGCAGGGTCCATTGAAAGTATGCAACATGGGTACTCCTTGGATGAGGAATTAAATTTTTCATCCAATGAGTACTCCCACTCAAAATTTGAGTAAAAAATTTGGGGGATAAGTTGAAAATACGAGTTGAAAAAATAGTTTTATTATTTTATTATTTTTTAATATTTTTACCCTTTTACTTAAAAAATGGTGAATCATCCCCCATGGTTGACATCATCACATTGAATCCGATTGGTTCTTATAAATTTTATTTTTGTTGTACATTTTTCTTAGGAGGCCCATTTAAGACCTCAAAATTCCCCTAATGACTATTTCTTTAATTCTTTCCTCCTCCCTTGGTGATTCTGCAATGATAATCACGCTCGTGGGAGGAGTTTCTAGCTCTCTCTGAATTATCCTCTGACTCTTATCAGCTCTGAAATTCATAGACGTCTACCTTTTTCGCTTTATGCTCAGAGGAGCTAAGGTGGCAACTACCTCTTTGTCTTGAGGGGATGCGGTGCTGTGATGTGAGTCTGCTTCTTTATCACTTTTTGCTACCTCTATGACTTCTATTTCCATCTCTTCTGTTTTTCCTTGACCCTTTGTCACTTCCTCTTCTTCTTCTTATTCCTCTTCTGGTTCTTCTTCTGGCTCCTCTTCTTCTTCTGGCTCTTTGTCTTCTACTGGTTCTTCTTCGTCTCCTCTAAGGCTAGGAGTGGAATCCTACCATGTTTGGGTTGCTATAAAATCTTCCTTGCTCATATTTATGCGAGAGGACCAGTCCATGGGTAGGGTGACGTTGTTCTGCTACTACTGTTGCACACTATTAAAATACGCAACCCACTCTCGGTACTGTTGTGTTGCGGCTCCCTTTGATCTCTTTCCCTCAAAAATTCTCAATTTACTGGTTTGGATGAGACGGGGTCTCTTTTTATTAAATTGCGCAACTAATTTTGGAGCTCTTATGTAACTCGGCTTAGCTCCAGTTTCTAATGTAGAAAGTTGTTAATTCAAGATGGACTGCATGTTTCCTCCCCTCGTTCTCCTCTACTCCACTTGATTTAAATTATTTCCTTTTGCATGCCCAGGTCGCGTGACTTTGCAGTTCTCCCTTGTCATACTTCACGATGCTAGCAAAGCTAACTGGCCACCTTTCTGCCCCTTAAACTCTAAGACTCAAATTTAGTTATTTCTAGCTATTATGGATGCATAACAAGGGGTGAGAATATATACTTGAGTTTACCTGTCGTTTCCAAGGCGTTTTCAGGAGCTAGATTGAGGAGACAAGCCTTTTTGATGCTGCATTTTTCAATATTTTCTGTTCTCTGAGTAAGTAGCTCGTTGAATGAGAAACTCTCTGAGTGAGATGCTGATATTTTCTTGATGTTACTTCCCATTGCAGTTGCTGCGTGGGGGGGGGGGGTGCTCCAGCTGCCATGGGTGGCACTCTTGTCTTTCCTTGGGTGTTCTTTATGAGCTCCTCCCTTGTTTTTCTTATTGTTCAAGAACATATGTCTGCACTGTAGGAATTCCATGATGTCTGTAGAAGTCTTTGTTTTTCTTTCCTTGCTACATTATGATCAGTAATGAAGGAATGTCACTAGCACATTTGCCCCAAATTCCGACGGCCAAAATGTCTCTCTTGCGACACATAGGAGGCCCAAGAGCGACATTTTTCTGTGCGCCAAAACATGGTTTCTCTTCACGTCATAATTCCGACACTTGACTTAACCATCGGTAGAGCGATGATAATTTTGACATTTTATATTTCTATCACACTTCCCACATTCAATAGTTCGTCAGAGTTCCGACAGTCATAAGTGTTGCTAGTCCGATGCCCTAAACAAGTGTCGGAAGTCTGACGCGAGGAGAAAACACGTTTTTGCGCACCAAAAAATGTTGCTTTGGGGTTCGTTGCTAGTCTGAAAGTTTTATAAGGTCGAAAGAATGACATTTTTGAGAAGAAAACGTCGGAATACCAACGGAAAGAAATTTAAAAATAAAAAGGTAAACGTCATAATACCGACGAAACAAAACATTTTTAAAAGAAACTAAGTGTCGCTATAGCGACGTTTCAATTTTTTTTAAAAAAGAACTAGCGGTCGGAATACTGACAACACAAAATAATTTAAAAAAAACCTAGCCATCGGAATACTGACGACACAAAATATTTTTTAAAAAACCTAGCCATCGGAATACCAATGACAACAAAAAATTATTTAAAAAAAAAAATTTCCGGAACATTCTATTTCCTTGAGAAATAATTTGAATTTTTCATGAAATGTCCCTTGCATCGTTGTGGAATCTGGCACTGGATATAATTTTGGAAATAAAAAGGTGTTTCATGTTTTTTAAGCCAGTTTATTTCAGGAAATAATGTAAGCCATTAAGTTAATAATGCACTATTAACTTCAAATTCTTTGTTAATAATTTGTACTTTTACCATATAACGACTTTTTGAAACAAAGTTCATAAATTAAAATTATATTGGAAGACAATTTTGCACTTGAAACTGTCTCAAGTATTCTAGCCCCATCTCCACATTACTT
Organism: Pinus albicaulis; assembly: GCA_034641835.2. Lineage (NCBI taxonomy): Eukaryota > Viridiplantae > Streptophyta > Pinopsida > Pinales > Pinaceae > Pinus > Pinus albicaulis. Next base: position 1,345,340,083 of record CM076580.1, read on the forward strand.
GAGTTTGACATCATTCCTAGGGTATCATTTCAAACTCCCTCATCAGATTGGGGGATGCACAAAATAAGGATGTGAAATTACATGTCTATGATGTCACATTTGATACTTAGTTGAAGGCTATGAAATAAATATGTGGTCATTTAAAACTTGTTCTCTTTTTAAATTTGAAACAATTTTCCAAGAATATGATCTCCATTAGTAAGCTTTGCACATGAATACTTATAGACATGGAGCATTTGGAAATTCCGCAAGCTCCATCTAATATACTGATATTTTGTAATATGGTTAACTATATTGATTTTGAAACCAAAATCGATGCAAAATAAAGCTTAATAATACCCTACCCAGTTATTCCAATTGCCTATTTCTGAAGTAGCACCAATAACATCACTAAAAAATACTCTGAATCTAGCAATGAGGGAAGAAAAGTCACGCTGACTGAACCATCAACAACACATTCACTCGAATATGTGAAAGCTGAATATTAGCCTTTGACATTTAATAGTCCTTGCTAACTATTATGTGTTGACTGTAATCAAGAAAGTCATTGCAAACTTACTTCTCTTGGATCATGATTACATGAACTGACTATGCACGAAAAATAATCTTATATCAGCTGTAGCTGCATTTAAGCATACAATTAATTGGCTTGTGGTATGCCCACTTCTACAAACTTAAAAACTTCATAGGTATAACCAAAAGTGTCAGAGAGATTCCACCAAATCCAGGTACATCCAACATCCTGGCCAAAAGTCACTGCTCCATAATAAAATCAAAAAACCAAATATAAAACCTTTCCATTATTCCTGTAAATAAACTTTAGAAAGAGCAGGGACAATGAAACCCAGAAAAAAATGTATATATGACAAGCCGTGAGAAACAAGTATTTTCTGGTGAAGCACACAAAGAAAATGGTAAATAATACACAAATTTACAACCTCTTTAAAGATGTAGGAATTGCACAAATGCAACACTAAAACCATCCTATGAAAAAGAGTGGGTAAATAATACAAGCAAGCTGTAAGTATTTCACAGCAGAGTCAACTGTCAATTTTGATGCTCCATACCCTTCACATTCTGCAGTTGATGCTTCCCCAATAACTGCACTACTGACCATTGGACAAATCTTTCGCAAGGCTGTTACATGCTCCTTTTCCCAGACAACATCATTTCTTCCTACCAATGCCTGAAAAAAAAAATCAATTGCTTATAAAATTGTAGAAGTTTTAACTTCGGCCCAAGCACAGTTTTCTTCTAAGATCTAACAAAAATTATTTGTAAACATAAACGTGTTGTAAAAATATAAGCTGCCACCACCAGATGTAAAACTGTCCTGATAAAGCGGTGTATGCTGTTAGTAGGCACTCCTATATTTGACTATTGTTATGCCCAAGACTGCATCCCTTGATGAGCATCACATAAATGAAGAAGCCACATGATAGGCAGATCTTCCACATGTGCATAAGCCCAAGAAAGTCTATGAAAGCTCTCTGTTGCTGCATATCTGTCTATTGAAATCATAGAACCCTGAAATAAAAAATTACAAAATCCTTTATTTTCTAATTTTAGTTAATGCATGCATCCAAGATAACCTTGATAAAAGGAGTGAAAGAAATGGATTTACTACAAGGAGAGTGTGTTCAATTCCCTCATCTAGGGCACAAAGAAGTGTTACAGAAAATTTCTTGACTTCTTACCACGACCAATGATTCTGTGTAGAACCCCCAGAGATAGCATCCAATGCATTCTCAGAAAGATCTCAGCCTTTCAAAAGTTCACCACACCTCTCTTCCATTTCCATTTCGTCCAGTGAATTCCTGAGATGTCGGGCTTCCCCATTTTCCTCCAAGGAGCCATCAGACTTCATCTGAGTAACTTGTATGTGAGACATCAATTCTGACAAAGTGATTGTCAACATAACATGCAACCGTGTAGTATTCTGGAAATAGTAGAAGGAATTCTGCAAATAGAGAATACACAATCACCACCAACAACAAAAAGTAGAACTAAAATAAGCAATTGTTTCCTCAAACAAACATTTGTTTTCTAAATTATTTATCCCACTTAGCAAGACCACATATCTCCTTAAGGAAAATTACCCACACAAGAATTTGAAGGTCAACAACAACCCTCTTTCTGATGGAATCATTACAAATAATTTCAAGACGAAGTAGATTAAATGCCACCTGCTTCAAGAAGCAATCATTCTCTCTTGCCATTAGTGTTGCACCATGAAGATTAAAAATACTGTTAAATACAGGGGAAAAATATTTCCAAAAAACTAGTGGTTGGTTGCGGGAAAGAAAAGCCATGAATATCATTATAATACAATCAAGCTTTCCCTAGTCAGTCCCAATGCTATGATCTACAGCTGCTCGCGAGTACTTCTCAGTAATTTCCAATATCTAGAGACTTACAAATGCACGTATGTTCTCCTCCCAAAGCTCCTGAAAAGTACATTGATGAATATTAATTCTCTACATTTCCTTCAATGACATCCAAGCAGGTTATTTCACATGCATCTTTTTGTCAATGCTTGATTTAAAGGATACAAAAATACTGGATAAAAGTTCCACGTTTATCCTTATGACTCAAACTAACACCTGGCACTATTAGGATCACCAATAATTTGTAAATGAAATATTAGGATCATATGTTTCTATCTATTTTGTTGTCATTCTCAAATTTTAAAGTCTCGAACTTAAAAACCATCAACTCTAAACTGTGAAGCATGAACTACTAAAAGAATACCCCTGCTTGATTTAACACATAGAACTATACAAGAAGACTTGTGATTTTCTTGGCCTATAATATGAGTTTTTAATTTACTCAGACTGATGCAACAATTTCTGCATTGGAAGAGCGACTTCAGAATGTGCAACAATCCATTGAAAATCTTGTACTTCCTCTTCCAAATGAGGTTAGATTATCGGATTTCAGTAGAGATCCACAACTAAAAAGGAGCAGAAGTTGTATAGCTGAAATAATGACTAGCCCTTCATCCTCTCCCTCTTCTTGGGTGATAGATAGTTTTGAGCATAACGAAAACACTCCACCAGAAACAACTCGCTGGAAGAGACCCGAGAGCTTGAGGAAGAATCTTTTTCATAAAAATGAGGGTAAAGAAGGCAATGTGTTATCCACAGACAACATTGAAATGCTTGAACGAAGTGCTTCTTTTGACATAAAAAATGTTAAGAATATGTTCAAGGTTGCTGCGGAAGAGAGTATTAATAATATTCGCTCTTATGTCACCAAGCTCAAAGAGCGTGTGGCCAAGCTTCAATACCAGAAGCAACTTCTTTCTTGCCAGGTAAGACTCCAAATTGATTGCTGTTTAGTACTTTCGAAAAATAAATCTCTATTTCATTGGTTAAAACTTAAAAGGTTTCTTTATATCTTTTTCTATCCTTAATTTCAGCACAATATTATTTTGAAATACAATCCTATTATGTACAATTTCAGGTCTTAGGTATTTCTGCATCTTTCTTGATTTACATTGTGCCGGCTGGGGGATTTCATAAGTTATTTCATTCTCTTAGTCTCTCTGAAAAATTTTAGGATGTGTTCACATTGAATGCTCACCTGAAATTCAGCACAACCATCCTTTGCTAGAGTATTTTGTTTCATTTGTGGTGTTGTGAGACAACTCTGGAAGAGCTCTCACATATATCTAATTTAATTAACATAAATGTTCAAGGTTTTTTTTGTTTTTTTCCAAGAAATGGAGTGCAAAGATTACAGAAGTTCGTTTTTTATTTTTTCATTTATTCTAGAGTCCTTTTTAATTTGTTTGAAAGGAGGGGCCATGACAACATATTGTATATTTTAGGCAGGCGATGGAACTGGATACAAATGGAAATTTTCATGATCACATAAATTTCGATGATGTAACTCTCGATTAGTCATCCAAACTTGAACAATCACCTTCCTCCTGGTCTTTGGAATTTGAGAAACAGAGAATGAAAATATTTGAACTCTGGGACACTTGCTACATCTCCATAGTTCACAGAAATCACTTTTTCCTACTATTCAAAGGTGATCCTTCAGATGTAATATACATGGAGGTAGAATAAAAGAGGCTATCATTCTTTCATAAACGTTTCTCTCAAAGGGCTGGTAATATCCCTGCTCACGATGACGATTAGACCACTTCTCTGGCTTCTAGGTAAATCCCTTCCCTTTTTCTAGGAGTTGTATATTTGATTATAACAACCTATGCCACACATTTTATTGTATTGTATATTGATAATGTAAAATGCATGATATTCTAATAATCCTGCCAAGTGTTTGCACCAATCTGTATGAACAATAATTTGTGGATTTTGCAGTATTCGAGCTTTGAGGCGTGAAAGAGAAATACTTGCTAGGCAGATGCAAAGGAAATTAACGGATGTTGAGAGAGAGAACTTATTTGAGAAATGGGGTGTTGTCTTGGACACAAAGCAGAGGAAAGTGCAATTGGCTCAGAGATTATGGACAAATACCCAAGATTTGGCCCACATCCAAGACAGTGCTAATATTGTTGCGAAGCTTGTTGGATTTTGGGAACCAAGACAAGCATCATAAGAGATGTTTGAGCTTAGCTTTACACCTGCAAAGATCAACTAGAGGTTATCATCCTCTGGGTGGAATATTATCTCAACTCTCTTGAGCTTTTAAATTGTATCTTGGGTCTTGTGCTTAAACTAAGAGCATTGTGCATTTATTCCTCTCTCTTTATTCTATTGCTTGTTTTGATAAAGAGAATTGTTTTATTCCTGTAGTTGTAATAACACGCTTCCACAGAGAATTGTTTGAATATGTATATGTGCAGTTTAGCATATATGATTAAATTCTGTCTTAGTACTGAGTCAAGGGTACCAATGACTTGTAAACAAAATGTATATGCAAAAATATAAAGTGATCATGTAAAATGATTCCTAATGAGGGCCCAAGGCCAAGACCACGGTAGTGAATGTGTATCATTGACCATGAAATATGATGTTAATAAGGCCTAGGTGAGGCCTATGATAATGATGTGAACATGTCAGTTTCCCTGATAAATTAACATACGCAACATATAATAGCCAAGGGGAACATGGGAAAGACCATGGGCTGACAGATGGAAAATGGCTAGAGTGAAGATGAGGGGCACATGACTTTCCCCTGCTGACTCAAACATTATATACCCCTTTTATGAAGTAATTCAGTATTAGAGAAAGGATACCTAGCTATCTATGAAAATTAGGTTTTTATGTGGTGACAACTAGCCTACCATGAAAGGGGATATAAAATGGAAAATTTGAACTGGAGATGGAATTGTTTGTCATTGTTATTCTCCATCACCTGGTATGCATTCCCTCATGGACTTTTCTACACATCATGGGTATCTTGTGTTACTATGAGTGCAATGTCATTATGCTAGAGTGTTGTGTTTTGGAGAGTGGAAATTGAAGAAGACTCTTTGCCTGTATCATTCCATGACCCCAACTCGGGGGGCTATCCTAATGGATTGCCTATAGCTAGGAGGAAAATCGTTCCTTGACATCCATTCAATGTGGTTCAGCTTTGGTCACAGACAAGTTTAATTTTTGCAACTGTTATGTTATACCGTTGTTGTAATTAGTATATTTACACTATGGACTAATCCATGACATAATTCTTTACTGAAGTTCATGAGTTAAGTGACACAAATAGCATGAAACTACAATAGAAGGATGTAGAATTTGGTTGAAATCATGGGTCCATGCTTTGTATGTTCTTAGTCCATAGTTCTGTAGGATTGAAAGTAAAAAAATTCAATTATTAAGTGCCCCATCCCGTTGATGGAGCTATAGAGGAGGTCAAGTACACCACAAAGTGGTATCAGAGCCTCCAAGTTTAATTCATTAGACCTCTGGGATACTGGTAAATGGTTTGAAAAAATGTGGAATGAGCATCTAACACACACTGCTTACCAATTGGTTGTTAAAACACGTGAACTGAATTGGTGTCTAAACCATCCAATTGTGGAGAATCATAAACAATGGCATTTTATTGAAACCCTTTGCTTCTACATATGGTTCCATGCTCCCTAATTATAAAACTGTCTATTTGGAATAACTGACAGGGAGATACTGTTGAATAGTGTAATTGTAAATAGACTGAACAAATGTGCCTATTCGTGTTATGAACTTAAGACTCCGTGACTAAAGAACAGAAAGAGGATGATCTATTATGTCACCATTTTCAGTCATGGATAGAAGCTTTGATTGAATCCACTTGGTGGTAACTTAGGATATCTCATTAACATGTATGCCTAGTGCCAAAACCTGGTTGATACACACACCCTACTTAACAAAATGTGTTAAAGGAGAAATGTTATGTAGTGGGTTTTGAATGCACATAGAACAGAGCATAGTGCATGTGAGTGTTCTTGCTATGTTTCTTCTGCTCTTAAAGAGAGCTTAGTAGTGGCATTAGTCTTGTCTTATCCCATACACACAATGGCTTCATATCTTGTTAGCTATTTTTTATCAAAACTTCTCCTTGTGAGTTTTGGGTACTTGTAGCTTGAGAAAATAATTGCAATAATAAAGCAACGCAAATGAATTGACAGTCTATAGTTGAGAAAATACTTCCCAGTAATTAAAACATGGCTCCATTTCCTTGCTACTATAGCAAGACACACTGCCCAATAATTGAAACACAGCCCCACTTCTTTGCTGTTGTAGCAACGCAAACTATCCAGTGATTAAAACACGGTCTTCCAAATTTTATTTTTATTTTTAATCTTTAGAGTACTAACCAGAAGGAATAAACAATTTTAGATTATTAATAAAGAAGGAGAAAACATTTCTTGTGCTTGTTGAAAGCCCTAGTTTTTGGGCCAAATTTGAAAGGATAAAATATTCAGGTGTCTTATCAACAGAAGGATAATACTAGGAGACATTCATCGCAATTCATGTAAAAGAGTGTCAACTTCTTGATTCTTGAACAGGTCCTTGAACTACTTTGAAATTTCACTCATGTGAAAGTTGAATTCTCAAAATGAAATAGCAGTCCACCAGTCAAAATGGGAAGCCCTAGCCAGAGGGATGAATACCTATGAAAATTTGGCATGAAAACATATTTGCAGGCAGATCGATATTGGAATCATCATATATTAATGCACATAGTTATCATAAGAAGAAGTATTGAAATGACACTCTTCCAGTTTGAGGAAGTTGTGACATTTTGGAAAAATGATTGATGATAGTATCCTTTATAAATTCTAATGATGGGACTTGTTCTCAATCAAAGTTGTGAACAAGTCAGGACCATTGATAGTATGATGCAATTTGTATCTCTATGTCGATCTACTGAGGACCTAGTATGGTTCCATTGTTAGATCTAACTCTTGTTTCTCACCTCAAGTTTGATCTACCTACAATGGCACCCTACTCATCGATAACATAAGGATCCAAGATTTATGCATGCATGAATAAGACCAGTCCTTATACTTATTTTTCAACCCAAGGTCAGGTGTTGGAACTTGGGATATAATGTCACTTGTAACATACCCCCATGTGTAATTGTGATTTTTTTTGTTCCTGTTTATGTTTGGGTAATCCAATATTCCTTGAATGCCTTAGTTTTGACCATTCTTATGTTATTTTTCCAACACCCTTTCGCTGAGGTTGGGCCTAACATCATTTTTCTATTAGATGTGTTCTATAGGTTTGAAACCCGTTGGTTGCATTTATAAGACTCGAAGGCTATGCTTGCAATTCCTCCAAGGGAGTCAACACAAGAGGATTGTAAAGAGGGAAATGAAACCTACAACTATCATTTCATACTGCTACCTCTAAAGAAGTCCTATTTTTTGTCTCAAAGGGAGGCCTCTATATGTTGCTATACCTACATTCATTTAATACATGGTGCATGTGGGAAGGGTCATCAAGTGCATACCCAATTACAAATCATTAAATTGGGTGATTACTCTTGTAGTACATACAAGAGAGGTATTATGATAGAACAAAACCAATAACATGACAATCTTAATCTCATATCCGAGTGTACACATAATTGACATTCCTATTATGATCTACCATCCATGAAGCTTTCCTTATGAAATAAACATCAAAAGCACCATGGAAATGACAAGTCACAAAGGAATTAACATGTCCAAGAATCTTACCATATCAAGAATGGAATGTCTTTGTACTAGTGCTTAGCATGGTTACACACTCAAGTGATGGAAATATCTCATATAAAGACCAACTATATATGAAAATCACACAAATTATACCAATTAGTCTTATGCTACCATTTCAGTGTAAAAGACTCCATGAATCAACTATATTTTGCAAAATTTTAAAGGAAAAATGCACAACTAATTTCATTTGGTTAACACAAACACCAAAGTTGGATAAGTCCACTAGTTTGGTGGTCAATGGGAAATAAGTTGGTGATGGTAATAGTGTTGAGCCACTAGATGTGAATTTTAGCGATGGCCATTTCCTTGTTACTGTAGCAATATATACTTCCCAGTAATTAAAACATGGCTCCATTTCCTTACTACTGTAGCAAGACACACTGCCCAATAATTAAAACGGAACCCCATTTCTTTGCTGTTGTAGCAAGGCAAACCACCTAGTCATTAAAACACGACTCCATTTGCTTTGTGTTGTAGCAAGACAAACTTCCCAACAATAAAACATGACTAAAAATATTTGATAACATCACATTGTACCCTTTACTAAGGTAAATAACAATATCAGGTATATCCATAAAGGATACCTCTGGAAATAATACATGTCTATTATTTATAATATTATGTCCATGAAAAATACACCGTGTTTAATGTTAAATTTACACTAATACTTGACATCATGCCCAAGCATGAATACACCATGGCAACACCTTGACATCATGCCCAACTGGGATAGCCTATTTTCATTTATTATCAGTTTGTATAAATTCTTCTAACAACGTAATGCATAACAATATCACACGATGGCTACATAATTAGGAAGCTACAAGTATTTCATACTGCCTTAGGTTTCTTTTGGATTTGTAGCTACAATTAATATAACTGAAACAATTTAGATTCTATTAGTATTGGGAGATAGGCAAAATACTAGATTCCAAATTTCTTGGAATCAATTCCTTGACATGCGCTCCACATCACCTTCCACTTCCTCTCCATGTCAGTGCCACATTAGTGCAATGTTTTCACCATGTCATCACCACATCACCAATGAGCCATGTCATGATGATACACCATCTACCACATAGGTGTGCCACATCATTCTACTTCAGTGCCATAACATCATGAACCAAATAACAATGACATGTTATCTTCCATGTGGGTGTTCCACATACCAATGAATATATTATTTTTCTTCACTGTAAATTGAGATTGTGATCTTCAAATAGAGATCTCCAGATATCTCCTCTGATATTTTCAGTGACCTATCTTTGAGGTTTTTCGGTGACAAGACAGAATTAGTAGGCCTTGACCCATAGGAGGGCACCTACAGGTAGACACAACAACCTTTTCCATCAATAACATAACATGCTCCCATTTCCTTTCTTAGAAAAATGAGAAAACAAGAGCACGTGGCAATGTGTTTTTTTGGAAAAATGTGGAAGAATTACGTGAAAAAGTTGACATAATTATATTTCATGGATTTTCCACATTGAGACTTGTTCATGAGAAGGAAATATGTAGGCATTCTTGGCTCAATAATGCCCATGTGTGCTTATATTTTGAAAAACACCTTTGAGATTCATCTTTGATGGCTCAACGTTGTGTCTGTGTGTGAGCCAACACACATATAGACACAGAGATTACACACACAGACATAAACGTAATTATTATAAATATTGATGTAATTCAAATAGAAAATATGCAACACTATGGACCTATAACCAATACTAACTTTTTAACGTTATAAACTGTATCCTAACTCGAAAAAAATAACAATGATTTTGTTTCGTGTAGTGAATTATTGGCATTAAAATGAATCGGTAGAGCAACTTTAGATACCTTGCGTATAATAAATAGTTAGTGATGATAGATTGATGTTTGTAGGAAAAATCCAGGCCAATTTTCCATCATAAAACCATCCTTATTTTTGGGGTTTGTCCCCTAGCCTTCATTGTCAGCCCCCCTAGTTGGGGGTGACAAGTGTCCTATCCATCATTCTATTGGTCGATGGATTATCCCCTTCTAGGATGGTGAGCGTGAGGAGATAATATAAGATGCAATAAGAAAATTTTATTAGTGTCTAAGTGACCACAAAACTAGGTCAACCTAGCTAAAATTGAGATTGTGATCTTCAAGAAAATTTATCATCATCTGAATGAGGAGGAGGTTATCTGTAGATCTCATTGTGTTCACTTAGTATGATAAACCTTGTGTTGGGTGAACCCTTGAACCTTGCAAGACTAGGTTAAGTGGGGAAATTTGAATCCTGGGTGGAAATCATTTTATGTACATGGAGTAACCCCTAGAAAAAACTCAAGGAATCAATGTCATTTGTTAGATCTAGGTCCAACTTTCTAACCTGCACCTGGACCTACAAATGAAGGTTGGAAACTTGACACATATTATAACGCCACCATACCAAGTAAATTTACTGCAATTTTAGAATTTTTAAATAAACTTGTATTTAATCTTTTTTTTTTCCATATGAGATATAAGATTTCAACTCCAAATAATTGGCATGTTGTTTGGAACTAAATGACCCAAGGGAGTTTATGACCTAACAGACTAGACTTCCAGAAAATGGTGGTAGGGAGAAATTTGCTGCAAATACTATAGGTCCACTCCTAGGCTAATATAGTAGATATACAATTACCAGAACAGGGGCGCTCATTCTACTACAAAAGAGTTCATTGGGATGGGTAAACCACATATATTAAATTTATTTCGTTGGCCAAGAGGAAGCCCTTCCAAAATAAATGAGGAGGTGAAGAATGGCTATTTTGACTCGGCATAGGTCTCCTAGATTTTTTCAACCTGATACAATCAATGCTTCTTCTTATAGGGAAATTTCCAAGCTCCATTGAGCTGAATATACAAAAAACACTTTAGGCTTAGCAAACAATATCAATTCTCTAGCTATCACTTCCTAAACACTTCGGTGCAGTGCCCTCTCCAATCTCACGAGTTTCCACTAAGTTTCAATGCCTTGCAGACCAATCTTGAGTAATACATTTTCTGGAATAAGACTATTTATGTGCTCTATAATTGACTTTTCAGTAAATGCTAAATTAAACGCCTTCAATTCAGACCATATTTTTCCAGATTTGGGTTTTCAAATAAAAAATATCACTGACTGTGGTGATATCTTGCTTAGGTAAGTGCTTGGCTAAGAATTAGGCAGTAGGTCACTTTCTCGAAAGTAGTGACCTACTTATGTTAATAACACAATTGTTGTACTTGTCACTAAGGATTTTTACTTTTAAACATGAACCTATATAGGAATATGCAAAAAAAAGAAGGTAAAAGAACACCTCTGAATTTAAAATTGTATGAAATGTTTATTTATAAGTTGAATTTTAAATCATATGAAAAGCTACAGTTATGTGCTTTGTTACGGGGCTTGTTGAATGTCCCTAAAATTATGATTTCCCCCCAATTATTAACCCTCTTCTATGCATGTGATAAAATCCATTGAATCTCTCAATCATACAGGTCAAAAACCTCTTGCTAAAACTCTTATGAAGTATCTGTTTTGTTTCCAGTTTTATAAAAATGTTGAAAACCCCACATTCCATGGAAAATAACATTTTCAACAACTATTATAATTTGTAAGGTGGCTTTATTTCATTCACAATCTACTATTTGTTCAGATTATTTGGCGCTATTTTTAAGAAATATATCAACAGTCTGGTCATTTTTGACATCTAAATAAGTGTTAAGATATTTTAAACTCTATCGTAGCTGAAACTTTGTTGTGAAATTTGAAACAATTTGGCATGACTAGTTGAACTTTTTTGTTTCACCCATCTATTCTGCTCCACAAGGGCATGAATGAAAGAAGAAATTAGGAAGAATATGATAAGTAGGTATATAGGAAGAATGAGAAATATCCCCCCTCAGATAAATGTTATGTGTAGAAAGAGAAAGGAGAGCCTTATGCCAACAAAATTATCAATCAATAGAAATTGTGAATTTAAAAAAAACCCTGAAGCTGAGTTTATCATCCTCACTTCGAATATCCATTTAAGATTTTTGGTATGCCCTAATAGAGTTACAAAATTCCTTCCAGATAGCTCAAATTATTGAAGGCCTTGAAGCGCGAGCCCCAAAGATAATTCTTACATATTCAGTGACATGTTTCCATTGTTCTTCTTTCTGCACAAATATTCTTAGATGAAATGGCAACATTATAACTAGAAGTCAAATAAATATAATTCTCTTGAGTAGCCTTTTGATGCACATACCATAAGGTATTTAGAAAAGAGATACATCTTCATTATGTCTGATAATGCGAGCACACCGTATTTGGACTATAGAGAAATGATCTTGACTTATGTTCTAATATTTTTCAATAAATGTCATTTAGACGTGAAAATTCCTGATAATCCTCCTTTATGTTTTAAACAACATATCTAACAAGGACAGAAAGGATGGAAGGACTTATAATTGGGCCTAATGATTCTAGTGATACCATGTAATTCAGGGTATTCAAAATCATGTGTATAAGCATATAAAGCCTTAGAACATGATTCCATTCCAAAAAAATTGACACACACATCCAATGCTCGAGAGCATAAATCTCAACAGCTTCTCTGATACATAAGATCCCCTTGTTATTATATCTTTCCACTTTTAGGCAAGTGGTTTCTTTGCACTCTGCAATACAACATCCCTTACCCCATCAATTATTTTAGAGTGTTTGAATGCCAAACTTGGACTAATAAATCATTAAATTACTACATATCCTTAATGAAGGAAAGGTGACTCAAAGTTGTTTATCAAGTGGTATAAGAATCTGGTTGTTATTCATGAACAAGCATTTTTACTCTATCCAATTACATCATTGAGATGATCAGTTGTACAATTGCTTCAGCTAGTGTATGAGCTCAAAATTCCACCACTTGGCCCTGGAAACTGGTGGCTTACATGGAAGTGTCACAATCATACCAGTTATGTAAGAATATCCATCTCTTATAATTTTTTTTTGTATTTTGAAAGACATTATAATGCATAAAATCACAAAGCCACATATGGATAAATAGGATATAGAAACTCGTGTGGCACTACAAGAAAAAATCACATTGGTGAGGGGCGAAAATGGTCACCATAAGCTCATTGGTGAGGGTCAAAAGAGCCTTCATCACCAAAACTAAATGTCACCAAAGGTGGCTTCGCCGTAAGTATAAGTGTTGTGATGAAATTAAAGGTCTATCACCAATAATGATTTATAGTGATGAATAGTGACCGTCACCATTTCATATGAGCATTGGTGACGGACAATAGCCTCTGTGACCAAAAAATTGAACGTCACCAAAGGTGGCGTCGCCGAAAGTATAGGTGTTGTGGTGACATTCAAGGTCCGTCACCAATAATGATTTATAGTGACGGATAGTGACTGCTACCATTTCATATGACCAATGGTGACGGAAAATAGCCTCCGTCACCAAAAAACTAAACATCACCAAAGGTGGCGTCACCGAAAGTATGTGTTGTGGTGACATTCAAGGTCCATCATGAATATTGATTATAATGACAGATAGTGACCGTCACCATTTCATATGAACAGAAACGATTTTTTGTGATGGACCTTTCATGGCTGTCACTATTGGTGCATATATATGGCGACGTTCATTGACCGTCACCATAAACTCATTGGTGATATCAAGGTCCGTCACGAATAATGACTATAATGACAAGCAGTGACCCTCACCATTTCATACCAACAACAACGATTTATGGTGACGGACCTTTAATGGTCGTCACTATTGATGCGTATATATGGTGGCGTTCGTTGACCGTCACCATTTCATATTTTGGTGAGGGTCGAAAAATGTCACCATAAGCTCATTGGTGATGGTCAAAAGAGCATCCGTCACCAAAAAATGATCTTCTTCATTCCCTATATATGAATATCAGGGCATGATGGAATCGAACCACCAACCTCCTGCTTGTAAAGTAGGTGCTCTTCCATTGAGCTAGCACCCTTTAAAGAATTAGAATTTAAACTAGCAATTACCCCTAAATGCGCAAAAATACAACAAAGGAATAAGAACCAGGAAAACTGAAAGAATTCAGTGTCCTTGCTCCTATTTTTATTCTACGACACTCTACAAAGTATGATCTTGATCTATGACATATTTGTGCCGAGTGGTTCTAATTTAATAGTAAATGTTATATTCAGATAAAATAAATGAATAACTGAGAGGCCTTACGGGCTAATTTTTAATCCTTACACCAAAATCTCTTAATATTAAAGTCTATGGAACAACTCGTTCAAAGTTCAAACTGAAGTAGATTTTAAATGGAAAGCCTAAAACCAGCTAAGTGGTTTACAAGTTAACATTTTGGATATAAATTATGTTCAATTTATATGACAAGTTATGCCATAACCTTGAAACTAGTTTCTTAGCTAAAAGACTTTCTTAAGTCAACAATGACAAAGAAAGATAGTCATGGCAAGCAAAATTCTCTTGTTTTTTCTAATGAGGGTGAATGTAACTTGATAAAGGTTGTATGAGAGTATCAAACCATCTAAAATGCATCTCCTAAGCTAAAATGCATCTCCTAGGTCATGTGTCTCCTTAAGGACAATGCATATCCAAGGTAATGTGTCACCTTAAGGACTCCCACACCTACATATCCACTCCCTCAACCCAAGAGTTCACATGTCAAGGGATTTTGTGTGCTCATGCTGATTTCGGGATGTTTTTGTCATGGTGAAATACCCAACTCTATTCCACGCACACAAAATCCCTTCATGCATCAACAACATGAAGTCACCAAGCTCCATATTAATCCAATACTTCGAGGAAGAATGTATTTCAAACATCCAAACAAGGTCTAGCAGCAAATGGTAAACCACCTCCAATGTCCAAGTCCATCATGGAAGAGCATGGGCCAATCATTCACTATGCACCCCACATCTCATGAAGCACCCACAAGGCCTAAACGTGGTGTAAACATTTTCAAAGTAATCTGAAAATCATAAAATCCTTTGTAACACCTCCCATATTTAGTTACAACTTTCACTCATAAGTGTTGAAGAGTGTAACTAGGTAGGTCTTCATTATGACTATGTAATTATGTACTTATGTAAAGATGAAGTTAATAATAATTAAATGAATTTTTGGTTTACTTGCTTCATGGGTTTCATGAGCAAGATTCTTACTATAGGTCTATAGACTTCTTCTTGATGTCTATTAGGTACATTAGTGTAATTAAGAGTCATGTAAAAGGCGTGAAGAATACCCTCTAGGACGTTGCAGAAGAATGACTTACAAACGTTGAAGATATGCCTATGAAGTCGGCCTACAAACAAGTGTTAAAGTCGGCCTACTTAATGGCTATAAGGTCGACTTAATTACTTGGCTAGAACTACTATATATAACCTACATATGCTGCGGTTAAGAGAACATATCTGCGGATGATACTGAAGTTATATAATGTGCAAAAGGAACAATTTTTGTGGATTACACTCAGGTTAATACAACGTGGAAAAAGGAGCAAGTATTATGGTAAAGTATACAACATTAAAAGAGAAGAACAAATTTGCGGATTTTGGGTCTAAGTCAGTGTGGGTATATCAAGGTAAAGTCTAAAGCAAACATCAACGAAAGAAGGGTAACCAAATGCGGATCTGAGGCATGCGGATCTAAAATGGAAGTTTGATGTAAATTGAAAGGTACATGAATATAATATGTGGAAGCTACAGGAGCTGGACTGCAGATAGATGCAAAAGTATATAATGCAGATATATCTATTGAAGGAATTTTCCAACGTCAAGACAACATTGTAATAAGACATGATTTACCTTCCTAACTACATTATAAGATATTCAGTTACGAGTGTAAATAATTCAGTTTCAACATTTTGACTAAGTACTTTGATAACTAACTTGATGATGGAGTAACTAAGTTAAAGAAGAACACATAAGCAAGCTCACAAGTAGTTATTAAGAAGAGAATTTTGTATTAAACACAAGCTCTACAAATTCTCAACATGGTTTCAGAGCTATGGTTATGATCAAAGGCAGTTTGAAAGGACTCGAAACATTCTAAAAAGACCTATGTCAAAAGGGCTCAAATCATAGTAAGATAGTCCAATAATTAAGCTAGGTGCAAGTTCACAAGAAAGGTCAATCTCTGTCACTATGAAAAGAAGGATCTCGGTAACATCTCAGTCTCAATGACATCACAGTGTTGAAATTACCTCCGCCTCAATTCAGTACTACTCTTATAAGATTATTTCGATACCACAGCAGTGAGGAGAATGAGTTATAAAGGTGTATTTACAGTTAAGGCTCGGTGTGACAAAAAGATATCAGTATAATCCGTATTACAGTGAAGATATTCAGTGTTATAATCACAGGTCAACTACAGTCTCGGTATAATCAATCACATGATAAGTATGACACTACAATTTGGAACTACCACAATGAAAAATCTATCACTGTTTCGTGCTACCACAGTGAGAAAGGTCTCACTGGTTCGGTGCCATCACAGCTTGATGAGAAGTATGCCATTTCAGTTTGATGGTATCACATAGGGTCTCACAGAAATGGTCAACAGAAGTCAGAGACATGTAAAGTGAATTATTTACAATCGAAGAACAAAATAAGGTCAAAACAGTAATATGTATACACAATGAAATAGTACATTCGAGGATCTCAGAAGAAGATTACATAAGTAACAAGAAGCCAACAAACATTCACAATTAATTATCAAGTTAAGAGAAATCTACCCTAATCTACAAGCATCTTGATTTCTCAACATGGTATCAGAGCTAGGTTGAAGGAAAGGAAGATTGAATATAACAGTTTTTTGGCATATTTTCTTATCCCTGTGGCACCTTAAGAAAAGTATCATACAAATTCTGTGACTTCCTTTCCTTAAAATACGAATTGAAAGAGGCACAGTAACTCTGTGATTCATGTTGAAGAAAGACATCAATATTCCTGTGAACCGAGCTCATCAATAAAGGAAGGACCGAAATACTTAAGGGCTAGAAAAAGAGACCTATAATACATGCAAAGACTCTATGGCATTATCTCTGTAAATCAAGGATGAAATTCATATCTCTGTTGTCGACAAAATATTTCGCATAGGTACACATATTTGAGTCTCTATGTTGATTTATGAAGTAATTTTCCTGTACTAATGTGAATTTTAGAGGCACCTTCTCCTATGATAAGCATACAAGTCATTATCTTTATAATCTACAAAGTACTCAAAGAAAAAGCGAATGGCTTATATGAAATCTGTTAAAAGAATACAACCTACTGTGACAATACTTTCAGTGGAAATCTGAGCATGAATGTGCGCTCCTTTCTGAATAAAAAATACCAAGTGTATTCATGATAATTGTATAGTTTGAGTAACCAAAATACTGTAGCTGACATCTATTACTGCTGAGTTCAAAGGCTAGTCTAAGAGTATGAACAAGTCCAAAATTTCCATAATGATTGAAGCAAGTTTGCTTGGGAAAAAACAAATATCTGAGGTACTGTTCTTCAATCAATACAAAAAGGTTCTGTGACACTTCTATGAGGTATCTGAAGCTTACTATAGCAACAAATATTTGAAGATTCAAGGCATCAATGATGACACCAACATGAAATGATACAAGGTCTATCTAACACTATATAAGGCATCTCGACTCATTTGGGAGACTATCCATCTTTGACATCTAAAAATACCATCATCCATGTAATCAATGCAAATTTGTGGCACTGTGAGACGAAGGATAGAAGTGTATTGTGATCTGAAGTTAAAAGAAACCAAAACCATGTGGATCGTCTCTGAGGCATTTAAATGTACAAATGATGAACTTAAAGACATGCAAACCAAGTCTTATCTGGGACATAAAGGACCGAGCATCTCTATACCTTTGTGCAAAATGAATCAAAAGTCTGTGATCTACTCTATGCTACAGGACCAAAAGACTAAGGTACATAGTCTATATAAGGGATCAAAATCATCAATATGAATAAAAGCCAAGATTCTGATCAATTCCAAGTCTGAAGCTACACTTAATGACATAATTTACATTTGCGAAAATTCTGAGCATCTCTATGACAAGTATAACATGTATATTTGTGATCTGAACTATGCAAAGACATACAAAACTTTTTGAATCGTCAAGAATCAGAGTTTAGTGGCATCCTGTGCGAAAACCTGAGGAGATGCTACTTCGTGACATAATTTATTATGATGATATAAGGCCCATCTCTGTGACACTAGAATATGTAGCAGCATTATATCTCTTCATAAGGATTGTGAGGGTATAGGGAATCCATGACACAAGTTTGTGAAAATAGCACCCTTATCATACATAAAATAAAGAAGAATTCAATTCTTGAAGCCGACCAATTTGATATTGAAAGATAAAGGACACTGAAAGCAGCTCAAAGACATCTCTATGGCTTATAGCTAAGCTTGAAGGACCAATTAGTGAGTTCAATGTGAAGACCAAGTTGTAGAACTGTATGGACAGAGAAGTTCAAATTTAGTGTAAGCATATCTTTTGAAGCAGCCCCAAGAAGTTACAACTTACAATATAGTAGTACTGTACTCGAAGGCAATAATGGAGAACAGGGGAAGTTAAAAGTGGTACATGTAAACTATGCTCAATGATAATAGTAGTGGCAATCTGAGCATGACTGTGCGCTCCTTTATGAATCAAAAAGACCAAGTGTATTCATGATATTTGTATAGTTTGAGTACCCAAAATACTGTAGCTGACATCTATTACTGTTGAGTTCAAAGGCTAGTCTGAGAGTATGAACAAGTCCAAAATTGCCATAATGATTGAAGCAAGTTTGTTTGGGAAAACAAGAATATCTGAGGTACTGTTCTTTGATCAATAAAAAATGGTTATGTGACACTTCTATGAGGTATCTGAAGCTTACTATAGCAAAAAATATTTGAAGATTCAAGGCATCAATGATGACACCAACATGAAATGATACAAAGTCTATCTAACACTATATAAGGTAGCTCGACTCATTTGGGAGACTATCTATCTTTGACATCTAAAAATACCATCATCTTCGTATTCCATGCAAATATGTGGCACTGTGAGACGAAGGATAGAAGTGTATTGTGATATGAAGTTAAAAGAAACCAAAACCATGTGGATCGTCTCTGAGGCATTTAAATGTACAAATGATGAACTTAAAGACATGAAAAACAAGTCTTATCTGTGACATGAAGGACTGAGAATCTCTATACCTTTGTGCAAAATGAATCAAAAGTCTGTGATCTACTCTGTGCTACAGGACCAAAATACTAAGGTACATAGTCTATAGAAGGGACCAAAATCATCAGTGTGAATAAAAGCCAAGATTCTGATCAATTCCAAGTCTGAAGCTACACTTAATGACATAATTTACATTTGTGAAAAGTCTGAGCTTCTCTATGACAAGTAGAACATGCATATTTGTGATCTGAACTATATAAAGACATACAAAACTTTTTGAATCATCAAGAATCATAGTTTAGTGGCATTCTGTGCGAAAACCTGAGGGGATGCTACTTCGTGACATAATTTATCATGATGATATAAGGCCCATCTTTGTGACACTAGAATATGTAGCAGCATTATATCTCTTCATAAGGACTGTGGGGGTATAGGGGATCCGTGACACAAGTTTGTGAAAATAGCACCCTTCTCATACATAAAAGAAAGATGAATTGAATTATTGAAGCCTACCTATTTGATATTGAAAGACAAATGACACTGAAAGCAATTTAAAGATATATCTATGGCTTATAGCCGAGCTTGAAGGACCAATTAGTGAGATCAATGTGAAGACCAAGTTGCAAAACTATATGGACAGAGAATTTCGAATTTAGCGTAAGCATATCTTTTGAAGCAGCCCCAATAAGTTACAACTTACAATATAGTAGTACCATACTCGAAGGCAATAATGGAGAACACGGGAAGTTAAAAGAGGTACATGTAAACTATGCTCAATGTCAATAGTAGTAACGCTAAGGTAATAATCTCTTGAAAGATAGTAATAAGGGTTTGTGTAGATATATTTTAGAAATCACTGTTATTATAACATTTGAAGTCTTTCTTTGCTAATTTATTTATGATCAAGGAATGAAAATCTCATTTATAGAAGTATTCTCAATAAAGACTCTAGGGCTTTGCAGCTAACTCACTAGTTTGGACTAAGATGAACCCTAGGAACAAAACCCTATCTAATCATTTCCGTTGTAAAAAGTAGATCTAACTCTTGTTAATAATGAAACCATGCTAATGTAAGAACTAGGTTGGTGAACAGGTCCAAGATTAAGAGGGAGCTAACCCTTCTTCAAAAGATAAGCATTTTAAATCTCCTTGATTACAGCTGTTACTATTATCTTTATACTTTGCCTATTTTTTTTCTTTCATAGTCTTCTAAGTTCTAACAAAGCCTGCAAGTCAAGACAAGATCTATCTAAGCTTGATTAGCAATTGGAAGAATTGGAAGAACATGGAAAAGCATGAAGATTAAGGAGGAAAAAATAAGCCGATTAAATGAAAAACAAAAGGAAGGAGAAGTTAGATCTTAATGGATACTATACTACTTGAAGTTTGAAAGAAACACCAAAGAAGCTTGTGATCAAGAATAAAATTTGACCAATATAGGGCAATATCCTATAGCAAGCTTTTGAAGAGTTCTGATATCATAGTACCTGCAGCTGATTGGTTCAATCTAGGAACACATTGATTGAAAATATTGATGCTAATAGAGATACTACTGACGATTGGAAGCAAATATTATTTCTTGGAAAAGCATATAACTTCTAAGGCCCACCGGAGGAGAAGTAATGTACTCTATCTATAAATTTCATCTACAATAATCCTATTCAAGTCCTGCTTAGATGATAAGAGGTAATGGAATAGGACAAAATTCCAGGGACTAATAATGGAATAATACAACCAAGCCAACTAGTACAAAGGAAGTTTCAAGATTATAAATCATAATATTCAATTTGTCAAAAAAAGGAATTTGTCAAGAAAGGAATGTGTCTAAGAATGGCACTAGGGTTTAAAATGTGCATCAATTATTTCTACTCTGTATCAATTCATTGGTCGATGATTGTTATCCTACATTTCTTGCAAATAGCTAAATTGTTTTGGAAAATTCTCCTGATATAGACAGATTTGGTGTAGAGATGCTATTTCATTTTTTATAAGTCATTGTGGCATGAAACTAGTTGAGGTTCAAAGGGTTGAACTCTATATATAAATATGATGGATAAATTATAATCTAGCATATGTTTTTTGTGCAAATAACGGGGAGAAATTGTAAACCACTTGTTCCTTAAATGAAATTTTTCCAAAACAGTCTGGGATGTTGTGAGTTTATAACAAAGGAAAAAGGGAATTGGACAAGTGAAAATGTTGAGGATGCATTGCAAGTGGGTAGATGATAGAGAGGTGAGTGAACACCCAGCCCTTCCTACAGTAGTTCTTTGGTCAATATGGATTGCCATGAACAAAGTTATATTCCAAGATATTGTTGTTTCCCCCTCACAGATGCTACACGGGATCGAATATAGTTATGGAAGCCTGCCAGGATATGTTCCTTCACACTTGTTTTCAGGCAGAGCAACTCCAGAGCTGATGAACTGACAAAAAGGAGATGGGGTCTTCTCTCTTACCCACAGGCAGATTGACATCTAATCATGTTCTATTTTGTATATTGCATGTTGGTAACTCCATAAAAGTTTATATATCAATATAGTTCTTGAAGTAATGTTCAAAAGGAAATTTTCTATGATAATAATGGGTAAATGCCCAGCCTATCAGTAGACTCTTTTATAGTCTTTTCCGGGGAAAAGAGCATCCTAGATATTTCAATCCAAAGTCAACTATGACTATTACAAAATGTACCATTACCTCTTTCTATTGAAATTCAAAAAATTTCAGAAGGAAAAAAAAAAAACTACATACTCAATCCAAAATATTTCAATAATTGGTTTCCCCTTGGATTAATGAAATAGTGGAACAAACTCATTAGAATCATTACACATTGAGTAATATTTCAGGAAATAATGTACTAACCTGTAAAGCATCCAGAGAAACAACTGGTTGACGTTCTACTAAGTTGTCCATTTCTTTTTCTGGTTTTATAGCTTGACCACTACCATGCTCGCCATTATCTGTATGTAAATAACTCTCTTTTGGACTGTCTATGCTACTCAATAAATGCTTTTCACCAAAGATATGGGCAGTAGTCTCACAAGCAAATTTTGTCACCATGGATAATTTTTCCAAACCATGAATCAAAATCTCATGAGCAGGATCCCTCAAGTGCTCATTTTTAACCCCACCATGTTTCAAACCACCATAAATTTTATCTTGGTAGTTTTGATTGGAAGTATCCATTTTGTTCTGAATAGAAGGAGCTGGTCCTTCTATATGAAGAGAAGATCTGATGTTTGCAATTGGAAGAGCTCTAGGTAGTTCCAAAGATGTTAGAATTCTCTGCAGCTAAACAACAATCCAGACATTGCAAAATTCAACTTATGACATGGAATTTCCTTTTAGCAAAAATGAATCTCAAGAAAAACCAGGGATTAAAAATATAGACACAAAATGAGCTTTAAGGTATAGCCTTAGAAGGTAATTATCTGAAGCGGATCTTGAATGTCATTTACAAGCAATACATTGGCATCATCAGCAGACCTGAAAAGACAAAATATTGCAGTGACATTTGCTTGGGTCATACCATTGTACTGAACATATTACTATATATATTTCCATGACTGAACTATGAAGTTAATAAGAGAATATAGTCAGAAAATGTTCCAGACATGATCAACTTCCTAGGCTACTTAATTTACAACCATATTCAAACAGTGCTAACATATGTCTGCATTTTTCATTGATCTAGAACATTGAACAACATATTCATGATTTTGTGCATATCAAGGTTGCTTGGGAGCAGGAGCAGAAGTGGGAAGCGGGAGCAGGAAGTGGGAGCAGAAGCGGGAGCGGGGTGCGACATTTTCAAAAGCTCCCAGGTTGGTAGCGAATTTTTATATATTTGATGCATATATGTCAACAAAAGTATGTAGAATGATGAATTAGATATAAAAAGCATAAAAACATGAGGAAGAGAGCTAGCACTTGTCTTTTGGAGAACTTTCTGATCATATATACATTTGACAAATGAACAAGAAGGGCTACTTCATACATGACACTAATTCTTTTGACTCTAAATGACCAATCCTAATGCTGTCAAGTGAGAGCCAACTAAAAATAAAATCACTTGCTCATGAAACCCATGAGGCAAGGCTTTATAATAATTATATTATTATTATTAAAAAAAATTGTCAAACAACTAAATTACACCATTACAATCATAAATGTATACATGCCAAACACTTATGTTGAAAAGAAAGATTGCTGGAAGTCCCTACAAGACCTCAAGCACACAGAGTATGACACGAATTGCATTCTAGGGGGAGATTTCAATATAGTTCTAAAACAGGACAAAAAGAGAAGAGGGACAGTGGTAAGAGAAATTCACCAGAAAGACTTAGAAGACCTGCTAATGCAGTCAAATCTCTTCGATGTGAAGCTGAGAAAATTTAAATACACATGGAACAATAAGAGGGTGGGACCGGGGCACATAGCAGCAAGGTTAGATAGGTTTTTAGCTTCAGATATTCTGCTATCAACGTCCTTCACTATAACTTCAGAGATCTGACCATGGTGTGGATCGGACCACTGACCAATCATGCTTCTTGTTTCTCCTCTAGTAAACTATGTGCCAATCCCATTCAAATTCTCCCCATTATGGATCGAATCAGTTGGATTTTCTGAAATGATCGCTGCATCCTGTGCTCAGTGGGTAAATGACAGCCATGTAACCATATGGGAAAGGAAAGTTAAAAGGTTAAAAGTAGACATCAAAGAATGGCTCAAAACATATAATGCAAATCTGTCCCTAAATGTCAAAACAACAGAAGACAATAGTGCAAAAAAGCAGGCTCAAATAGGAAACAATGAAGTGGAGAAGGTGGACTTCCAAGAAGAAATAAAAATGTTCCAAACATACCACGCAAGCCTGATACAAGAGGAAGATATGTGGCGGCTCAAATCTTGCAATAGCTGGCTCAAATCTGGAGACAGGAATACAAATAACTTCACAAGCAAGCAAAATTTTGAGAGATAAAAAATGGCATTACCCAAATTCAGCATGGATCTCAAACTCTCGATTCTTTTCATGAGATTAAGGCCGATGCAATAGATCACTTCTCTGCCCTGTAACATGATGACCAACCATCGGCCCCCATTAGTGAAGCCTTCTTCTTGGACATGATGCCTTCTTTGGTGACTACTGAAGCCAATGAAATCCTTGCTGCTCTGCCTGATCCTCAAGAAATTCAAAACGCAGTCTCTTCCTTTTCTCCAGATAAGGCCCCTAGGCTTGATGGCTTCACTGGTAGGTTTTATCAAACCTATTGGCATCTAATAAAAAGAGATTTATGCTGAATGATCGGGTATTCCATAAAGATCTCATACATCAGCGGTGGAATAAAACTATTTATAGGGTTTCGATAAATCTAAAAGAGGGCTTTCCTTGGTGAAATGTTTGATGAAAAGCTTAAAGCAATTTTGACAATATTACACTCGCCACAAGTGTACTATATCCTTTCTTCTTACACATCCGCCCATGAGGATCTGATTGCCGCCACCTTACGTGATGAAAAAGAGCGGCTGCAAAAGACTCTCAGGGATGGAAAAAGGGTGGACTTTGATCATAACCCGAATCATGTACCAGAACATACTTCCAACAAGCTCCAGAATGAGAAGAGGAAGGGTTTTTCTTCGCACAAGAATGAGGCACACTCTGAATCATAGTCGGGTTTATACAGGAGGAAGATTCATTGCAAGGACCATTGCTATAAACCTGCATCTAATGTCAAACAAGTAATTTTGGAACATAACGACCTCTGGGACAAATTTGCAAGCTTGCAAAAGCGGGCGCTGATAGGAAGATAGCTGTACCCAGAGGATTTAATTTTTGATCTGCTGGAGTGGGTAAAAACCTTCTGGTGTCCAATTCTGGGATACATTCCTAAAGTAAGTAAAATGATGTGGAACTAGTTCAGTGATCATTTTCTGCATGAGTAATATTGTAGGAAGATTATGACTCGAACTTGGGTCTGGGGCAGGAGTTTCATGCAGCTCCTCCCATGGTTTTTGGGTTTCAATCTTGTAATTGATGCCCCGAAGAGTAAACTGATTTGGGTCAAATTACTAGGCTTACCCCTGGATTTCTGGACCTTGAAAACACTTCGGGCTATTGGAAATTCCATTGGAACGACCAAATATTTGGATCCTAGATGTATTGGTACTGCGGACAAGTGGATTGCTTGGATTTTAGTTGAAGTTTCATTCCAAGGTGGGTTGCCGAGTGATGTTGATTTAATTTGGGGACAACAAATACACTGACAGAGACTAGACTGCTGGGGTGTGCCATTTCGTTGTCTCATATGTCACCACACTAGTCACTTGCAAAGAATTTGTCCTATGCGACAATGCAGGAGAGGACATCGCAAAGACATGTCTTTTGGTCGCCAACATGGAAATAAGTCAGCTCATGCATCTGGGTCCGACTCGGGTAAGTCAATTCTCCCCTCTTATAACAGTGTCAAATCTTACTCTTTGGATTTACCTGAAAACACGGGTTCCCCTCGCTACAATCAAGAATTCTCTCCAATTTCCCACGAGTCAACCTCGCCGCACTCTAATAAACCAATAGATGACCCCCAAGGAACTGTCTATACGGGCAATCCTACCTTATCACCATGTCCACATCCATCTGAACCACTAGTGGTTTCACCATCGATGCCCCCCCTGGAATGGGCTTGTCCATTATCTTCTCATGAACCTGATCCCCCACAACGCTTAGATTCCCCGCGGAATACTGTGGGTAGTGATTTAGATGCGCTTCTAGGAAACCTGATGCTAGATATGGCTACACTTACTGTCTTTGATAAAGGACTTTCAAAGCCCTTTCCTCATATATCTCCTGAGTCAGCTTCAAACATCACTATCAGGAAGACTAATAAAAATGGATCAAGGCATTTTCATGGTCGACTCAGGACAAAATCATTATTTCAAGGGGATCTACATGATTTGCATGATGTTCCTATTACTACAATTGGTGATATTTGGGGCCTTAGAGAAAGCAGCCCCAATGAAGTACCTAAATGATGACTATAGTATCTCTGAATGTAAGAGGGTTGGGCGGACCCTCTAAAAATATTCGCCTTTGCCAGATGTTCTCAGAAATAAATCCATCAATGGTATTTCTCTAGGAAACTCTTTGTAATCGGATTGTTGCCATTGAGACCATTTTAAGTATACACTTGAGTTGGCATGCAGTGGGAGTGGATGCAGTGGGTTGGGCAGGTGGAATGTTGGCCACTTGGGACCCTTTATTGTACAGTCTAGAGGCCTATAAATTCTTTAGAGGTATTTTTATATACGGTAATATAAGAGGGGTCTCGGAGCTAAGAGACATCGACAGTAAGATTGCTCAGATTTATATGGACATGATGATCGCTCCACCTGACTCTCTATCCTATGCCACTCTTGAGAAGCTGGAGCCTCGCAAGCTTGAGATTTTAAAAATATAGGAAACTACATGGAAATTAAAAAGTAGAGTTCAATGATTGCAGGAAGGCGATATGAATACAAGGTTTTTCCATAATTGTGCAAATCGCCGCAAGAACATGAATTCAATTTGGAGAATAAAGGATGCGGATGGCTCTATGAAACATAAAATGTAGGACATACAGGTTGAAGTGCTCAATTATTTTACTGATTTTTATAAAGTTGACCATGAAATTGATCATCAAAGCCAAGCTTGGGTACTACAACATATGCCCTCCATGTTAGACCTAGATGCAAAAATTTTTATGGAGGTGGAGATATCTAAGGAGTTAGAAGCTGCATTAAAATATTTTGCACATGACAAAAGTCCTGGGCCGGATGGATGGCCGGCTGAATTTTATTTACACTTCTATGATATGTTGGAGTACGAGTTGCTTATGGTTGTGGAACAAATTAAAATTCTAGGTTTTTTTCCCAGCGATATGAATTTGACCTTCTTGATAATCATTCCTAAGTCATCGGATCCTAAAAAGTTCTTAGATTTTAGGCCTATTGCACTATGTAATGTTGTGTACAAAATTACCTCTAAAATTATTGCAAATAGGATTCGGGGGATCCTATTAAGATACATTTCTAAGTAACAATTCGGGTTTTTAAGTGGCAGGTCTATACACAATTCCATTGCTATAGCACAGGAGGCTTTACACTCCATTCATGAGAAAAAAACTGAGGCTCTAATTATGAAAATCGACATCCATAAGGCATATGATTCTGCAAATTGGTCTTTCATTAGGCTAATTCTCTTAAATATTGGGCTATCTATTCGGTCTATTAGATGGATAATGGCGTGCATAACTTTAGTAAGATATGATGTTCTCATTAATGGACTGCCGACTGAATTTTTCTTCGCCGAAAGAGGGCTTCGACAGGGTTGTGCTTTATCCCCGCTCATATTCACCCTTATTATGGATTGCTTTAGGAACCTCATGAAGATGGAAAAGGAAAAGGGTTACTTTGATGGACTGGCTTTCTCTCCTACAGTATGTGTCACACACTCATTATTTGTTGGTATTTGGTAAACTTATTAAGAACCAATGGTTTTATCTGCACTACAATCTCAATCACTTTGGAGTTGCTTCTGGTTTATGCATTAAAAAAGGTAAATCTCTCCTTCTGTATGATTCGGGAGATGTGGAGGAAATTAAGTTTATTTTTTAGTTTATAGGGACTGGCATAAGTCATATAATGTTGGGCATAACATATCTCGGATTTAGACTCAAACCTTGTTCATACAATAGCAATGATTGGACTTGGTTGATCGAGAAATTTAAAAACAAGATACACAAATGGATGAGTAGGTTCCTTTCACTGGATGGTAGATATATCTTCATACAAGTTGTCTTATCTCAATATGTGGTCTATTGGTCTAACTTGTACTTTCTCCTGGCAATCACTGTTAACAAAATTAATTCCATTATTGAAAATTTTCTGTGGGGAGGTTCCTCGGATCACACTAAAATCCATATCTGTAAATTGGAGGCAATCTCTATCTCGAAAAGATCTGGGAGTTGGGGTTTATTAAATCTTAGACTTTTCTCAAATGTGCGGCTGGTAAGATCTTTATGGTGTGCTCTGAAGGGTGACGGAGTATGGTCTAAAATAATTACACACAAATATTTTGAGGGTGATTCTATTCGATCTATATACTTGGGATGTGTAAGGTCTATACAAAAGGCTTCATCCATCTGGTGTAGTTTCCAAAGAGTGATGCACATCTTGGGACAAAGACTAGTTTGGGAGTTCGGAAATGGCAAAAATATTCTAATTGGAGTTGACTGAATGCTCGTGTCTGAAAATGCAATTCTCTTTGATTCACACCTACTTCACAGACTTCATCACAGTGGCATTCTCTCTCTCTTTGATCTTATATACTGCTGGAACCTCGGGGCTCCCATATGGAAATCTACAGAGATGCTGGGTTACGGGGTAGTGAAGCACACAGCTGGGAATGCCATAAAGCTCTTCTATAGGCAATGGGATTATCTTTCAAAGGGGAAGGTGACATTCTAGTTTGGAATGGAAAATTCAAGGGTGTGGGATTACTCGTTAAGGATGAGTATGAAAATCAAATTGCTAAAATGACTCCCGACCCTATGTTGTCTCCTTTTTATATTGCATGGAATCGTAAAATCCCTACAAAGATAATATTATTTGCATGGTTATTGTGGAAAAACAGAGTACTAACTTGGGAGGTATTATGCAAATGGGGATTTTATGGTCCTGGAAGATGTCCATTTTGTCTCCAACATGAAGAGACTGCTTCTCATCTTTTCTTCACATGTACCTTCTCTCTTTCTATTTGGAAACATTTTACTGGGCTTATAGGTGACCCTTCTTGGCGTCCTTCTGACTGTATTCAAGTTATCAAATCTTGGGTTGTTGTAAGTTTCTCTTACAAATATTTACCCTTTTATGTGTTTTGGGAAATTTGGAATGCTCGGAAGCATTGGATTTTCAAAGGGGTTCCCCCACAACACTCCAAGATTACAGGGAATATTGCTTTATGGATTAATGATCGTCCTTGTATCCCACCTGCTATTAAGGATCTTTCTAAGAGAATCCGACTTGACCATATTGAGCTCCCGACTTTATATTTTGATGGTGCAAATAAGGATGGCCTATGTGGCTATGGGGCCTGTATAAAGCTTGAAAACAAGGACCACTATCACATGTTTTGGAATGGAGGTGTTGGCTCAAACAATAAGGCGGAAATTATGGAGTTATGGAGTGGGATACTGATTGCTTATCATCTAAATCTCCCTTCAATTCACATATATGGAGACTCGAAGTACACCATTAATGGGATCAGTGGCAGATGTGGAATGCAATGCAGCAATATCATTGGTTGGGTACAGTGGATCAAGTATCTATTAGGAAAGTTTCAAGCCTACACTATTCAGCAAATACATATGGAGAAAAATATGTGTGCTAACCTTCTCTCCAAAAGAGGGCTGGAGTCCACATATGGTGCTATTCAGATCATGCATTACAGGGCTTCCACTATGTTGGACTCTCAATCGTTTCCTCTGCCATAATCTACATCAAGCGAGCCTGAATACATTTGCAAGCAAGCAGGATATCCTTTTTTCTTATGCTGCTTTTATAGGCTATATCTTCATTGTACATACCAGATCCTTTTTTGTTTTTTGCCTTTCTCCATATTCTCCTTTATGCTGTTTTCAATCAGATGATGTTCCCACTGACCCTCGGTATGTATCTGGGCTCAGTGATGTTCTATTTAGTTACGTATTGGCTAGGTTTTTTAGTGGTTGATATGCAGAGTTTTTATGTGTCTTTATGGCCTTTGTAATGTTTTTATGATGGATTTGGTTTGCCTCTTCATGGGGTTCATATATTGCCTGCTATCTGGCATATGCTAGAATGGTATGTCTAATGTGCTGGAAAATGATATTTGATCAAAAAATATGAACTGTTATATATAAAAACGCTTTTTTGTCTTGAAAAAAAAAAGGTCGAATCAAAATATTTAGCACGCAGGGGTTTTAATCAATGTTGCGGAATTGCGAATTTTTCCTTCTAGGATTATAACCACGATATAATACCTTCAATTCTGCTTATGGTTTTAGATATATTTATGTCTTTGTTGTGATTTACACTTCGAATTCGCTCAAGTCCTCCACTTCCACATTAAGCTACAGAGTATTTCTGGTTACATGATATACACAACTCTTTCACCAGTGCGGCAAGGCTTCGAATCTTACAGAGAAGAGTAAGAAGCATACTAAGTCTGCCATTACCCTAAATTTCGAAAGCTTTGGCACTTACATGGAAATCTTCAAACAATTTCATTGAAAAACAATTTTACATGCGATGTTCATATAAAATAAAATGGTTTCATTAAAATGGGTTGAATACAAACTCTCACCTGATTCATGGAGGTAACGAAAAACTAGGTAGTTCGTCTCGCAGGAAGTGATCGTGATTGTGGCCATCCACGCCTCTTCTAATTAGCCCACTTGAACCCCTCGGTGTAATGGAGCTAATGGAGCTTTCCGTGGTAGTCTCGGGATAGAAATCACCGTGATTGGAGGCACCGAGATTCCAATTTCTTGAGTTCAACCAAGTGTATCAAATCATAGTTGGATAGCATGGACGCGCCCTTCCTCCTTTGTTGGAAAAACCCTACAACGCGAGGGAAATAGACGAGGGAAACTAAAAATTTTGATATTCGAAAAACAAAAGTTGATATTCAAAAAATTTTGATATTAGGAAAAGTTGTTTCCTACTACTAACTTTTTGATTATGGTATGGTGGTTGATTATGGTATGGTGGTGTAAAACTTTGCATTAAGTAATAAAGTAATGGATTACAATGGGGTTGAAAAATATCAGAGTTCAAAAGACTAAATGGCTATGAAGGACATAAAAGCAAAAAAGTAAGTTGAGTAAGTTTTGAGGAAGTTGAGATAATTAATGAGTGGTGGTTGAACTTGATGTGATCAAATGAAGAAGGCAATGAAGATTTGCAAAAGTAGATTAGCTAGGAAGAGAGTAGTGAAGTGAGGATGAGAGAGTTGGAGAATTTCAATGAGAAAGGTGAGTTGGTGAACGGATGGTTGTGAAACAAAGGGTTGATGATAAAATATAGCTCAATAAAGAGTAGTAGTCAATGCACCTCAATGAGGTCTAATGAACACACTGGAGTGAGGTTATGAGAGATATGTGATTACAAAGTAGCAGGTTGGATGCAATGTAGGATGAGATTGTGAATGAGAAATAATCAAATGAACTAATGGGAAACCATATCCTAAGGCCAACAGAGGATGAGAACCTAGTAGTGGGCATGGCACTAAACAATAGCAAAGCTGGCCTTATACCAACCCCGCCCCTTATGCTTCTTAAATAAAAATAGGTAACACTACACTAGCCTGTTAATAATGGTTCAAGTCCACCTTGTAGTTAGCTTACTTATGGAGGAAAAATAACAATTAGAGGAAGTAGTATTAACAATAGTGCAAGTTTGAATATTAAGAGTAGCACACTTGGAAAATAACAATTAGAGGAAGTAGTATTAACAATAGTGCAAGTTTGAATATTAAGAGTAGCACACTTGGGAGTTTCAGTTATTTAGAGCAAAAAAACAAGAGTTTCATGAATTTTAGTACCTATGATGCTTTGAATTATAACCTAGGAGCATGTAAGAGAAATAATATTAGAGTGATGTACTACTTAAAAAATTTAGTGATATGTAAATGCTTTGGAAAAAAAACATAATGATCCACGTACTTTGATATAAAAAAAGCTTAAAAATGTCACTTTTAAAATCTCTTATGTAGTTACCTCATGTCATTCGGGTAGATATCACAATTACTTATGTAAGTAATCGTGCAATCATATTTTTAATTATCTTAAAGGAACTCTTTCTAGACATGCACCCCATCAAGCATAAATCATCCTAACATATACATTTGAAGTAATATAAATCATCCTATGACTATCCTCGAAAGAATTCTCACCCATAGCCTTGGTGATGGTGTAAGGCTCATATCAAAATGGTATGAGATTCTTCTAGGAGTTTGTCAATTTCTCTTTATGCAAGTCCAACCATAACTCGTCATCAACCTAAAACTTATGTGGATCCGAATGGATTGTGTATCTACTTGTACTTGGAGTTCACAACTTTCTATAAAATATCATGAACTTGTTATCCTCAACTAGTGTGCCATACTTGGTGGGTGTGACCCAACAACTAATTCGTCTATCCTCGAAGGTGTCGTTATAAGCTTCTAGCTATATTTAAGAATCTTTCTGACTGGTGTACCACAATCTAGCTCTGCAATCCTGGTGCTGCTCAACTTCTCAAGGCTGAGGTGAGACCAACTCGGACCAACTAGGTAATCTAACACTCTTGAGAAAAAAAAATTCCAATAACCCAAGATTCTTCCCCAACTTGTCAAACTTCCCCTTTGTTAGGAGCTTTGTCAAACTATTAACCATATGCAACTTTTTCAGAATGTGGTCCAACACTACTAACTCCTAATGAACTTGGAATCTTAGGAAATTGTATTGAATATCAATGTGTTTGAAATGGTCATGACACATTGGATTTTCATAGAGCTTGATGTAACTTTGATTCTCACAAGAGACAATATTGGGCTTCAACAATTGATTGGTTGAATCTACAATCAAGTTGTAAATCTAGATAGCTTCATAATAAGTATATGAAACTGCCATATACTTTGCTTCAGTGGAACTGAATGTAATTGTTGATTGCTTCTTGTTGATTTAATAAAAATGATTTATAAAATGATAATAATGATGTTTAAAGTGAGCCGTATGATGGTCTATTTATACACATTGATTGTTCATGAGGTGTAGGGGTATGTTTATAACATCACTGCCCTTGAAATCTTTGTCTTGAAAGCACGGTAACTAGAATTTTCTTTAGTTAAGCACATTTTTGTGGTGGAATGAAGTTTATCAGATATCTATTTATACTTTGTAGAGGTTTGACTTTGTTTGTCCTTCGAGTGTTCGTGAGGTTTCTTTGTATTTTTTGCATCATAGTCTAGTCTTTTGACCTGATTGTTTAACATGAAAGCTTTATGCTTATTGGAAATATATTTGAAATACCTACATGATCAAGAAACTATTATGGTTAATTAAATTACTAATTAGGTATTACAGAAAGAGGATGATGTTGAGAGGGCTTGCCTGGATGATGTTTCAGGATTTTTTCCTTTCTATTCGCCAATTTCACTGTTTCTTGTTGCAAATTTCAACACTCCCTCTCAACAAGAAAGGAATTCTATCTATCCCCATCCGGTACCTTTGGAATGTTCTGCATGCTACACTTCTCTAGTGTTGTTTGCACCTACAAATCCTGAAATTGAATAGCCTCTGAACAAATGAATCAGTATAATGCATCTGGCATCAGAGTCTTCTGACTGCTGCTAGCTACTGCACCTGTCTAGTACTGGATTCTCTGCACTGCTGCTGACATCTGCATCCGTGCCCTTTGAACTGTTGCTAACTCTATTTGTGCTCCAGTATTTGACATCTTTCACTCTGATTTCTATCTTGCTAACATCTGACTACATCAATCTAACTGATCCTTCCTACTATTGCTGTACTGTGGGCTCCTCATAGCCAGGTTTGATCCATGAGACACGCCATCTCAATGGACCTTGCCCAAATTTCTGATCTTGGGATTATGTCTACACATAACCCCACCTTACACCTCGAGGTATGGTTGCTCCCTCTTCCCATCTGGCTTGAAATTTCCCCCTCA
Organism: Pinus albicaulis; assembly: GCA_034641835.2. NCBI lineage: Eukaryota > Viridiplantae > Streptophyta > Pinopsida > Pinales > Pinaceae > Pinus > Pinus albicaulis. The sequence continues at coordinate 1,345,374,176 of CM076580.1, forward strand.
TAGAGGTCTCTGCTTGAGTGGATGCTTCCACTCGGTCTCCTCTCTTCTTCTCCAATAGTGGTAGCTACTCCACAACCTTTTGAGACTGCTTCTCATGAGGATGCATGTTGAGAGGTAATTTATGCTCCCTCTAAACCACCAAGTCTCTAACTTCTGCCTTTCTCCTCAAAGCTTTGCATGCATCTGGTACCTCAAGTGCATATAGGTTCTTGACTCACACACAATGTAATTGTCCCGAAGTTACAAAAAGTTTCTAAAAAAGAGTTGATTTTAAATCGATGATATCTCCCTCATCCGAGCTCCGATTTGACCGATTTTTTTTTTCCATTTGGGTAGATTTTCGCAAGGAATCCAAATATTCTATTTTTTTTTTCGAAAATTCTACACCAAAATCTTCAAATATTCTCTACAAACTCGCCGCCCAAAAAAATCCTGCTCTGATACCATGTAGAAAATCTAACCAACAAGATTCAATCTGATCTTGTAATCTACTAAAACAAGATACTGAATCCTTCCTACAATTTACGGAAACAAAACATGGTCACACAATCACATATAAGTAAGAGAAATAAATTATCAATCGCACAACAACATGATGTGTTTGGGGAAAGCAACTAATCAAAACCCCTCTATCTCTATTGTGTATCAAGTCAAGGAATCATGAAACAATACAATGCTTAATCTCTCATGAGATTCTCCAACACTCTGTCAAATATTGTCTCCCTTTGATCTAGGCAAACTTGGTCTAGTACTTAGCCAATTCTCATCCTTACTTCAGCCTGCCTTGCTCATGCAATTCCTAGGGAATTAAATCCTTATTAATTAGGAAAATCAGTCTTCCTTGTTGAGATTCAACAAGATGATGAGCTTAGTGAAAAGAGTGGCCTTCACTAAGTGGGCCCGCAGGCTATTTTTGGCGCAAAGTCTATTTTTAGACTATGTCTATTTTTAGACATGTCGATCATATTCTATGAGTTGCAGAATGCTATTTGTGGATGGTTGGTCAAGTTGGAAAAATAGATGGACTTCTATTTTTAGACATATTGGGTGGAATCTATTTTTATATTTCCAATCTCAAAATATACATGTCAAATATTATTAGCTCTTAATAATATTTGGACTCTAAACATTATCTTATTCTCTTACATCACTTTAGTTAAGTGCACAGATGTGGCACAATAGCTGACAGAAGGAATTACGCTATTCCTGAGGGTTTACTAGAGCTATTGCATGGAGGAATTCAGTTAGAACTCATGTGACAGAGTTTGGTGGAGTTGTAGAAGTAGTTGGTGGAGTTGTGTTCATTTGACACAATTGAGCTAGTTGTATCTAGTCTAACTGATTGATACACTAGTGAGAGTGGTGTGAATTAATTAATAATTAATTCAATAAATATTAACTCATTAATCAACTGAAGAATACATCAGTTAACTACAGTGCATGGACAGTTCAGTGGAGACCAGTGGAGAGATAGGTGAAAGGGCAAGATAGACTATCAGTTGTGACTATAGTGTTGCATGAGTTTGCACCACACATTGATGGAGATGCCAATGAGGATTGCACAGTGCAAGCTAGGTGGATTCGAGTTCATTCAGAGCCATTCTTCAGCAGGGATTGCGCAGTAGAGGCAGGCTAGCAGGTGGTAGAGATCGGTGCATGGATTTGCTAGATCGGACCTGATTAGTGTGTAGCAATTGTATTGTACTGAGAGCTTGACATGTTCAGCTTTGTATGAGGATTGTTACATGATCTCTATGACATATATTATATACAGATAGTTGGGGTTTTTAGCTTCAGGCTTTCCCGTAAAATCACTGTGTTAATGTGTGTGAATTTTTATGGTTTCATGTGTGCATTGTAATCTTGTTTATTTCCGCATGTGATGATCAATGGTGGAATAGATTCTGTATTGTGCATGAAGTTAAAATAGTGTGTGATCAGGAGAATCTTGGATATATAACACATAAGTTATATAATTTCTACATGGTATCAGAGCAGTTGATCATTGGAGCAGATTGCAATTATTGAAGCGGTTGAGTTTTGACAGCTACATTTTGAATTTGAATTTGCTACGGTGTTTTCAGCAGCATCGAAGTTGAGATGTCTTTCAACGGATTGTGATTGGAGTATGCCCTTGAGGGGAAGCTCAAATTATATTGCATGGAAGGATAGGATGGAGGCGGTGATGGAGGATAATGGAGTTGAAGAGTTCATAGATGCAGAAATTTCAGAAACACCTTGCTTCTAGCAATGTTGCCTTGACGCATGGCAAGAAAGCGACAAAATGTCGAAGAATTCTATTGGAAGGTGTGAAGGATCACATAGTGTCCAACCTTCATGGTAAAGCTTCTCCATTCTTGATGTGGAAAGCTTTGATATACTTGTTTCAAAGCAGAAGCAACCAAAGGAAGTTGGTGCTTAAATACAAGCTCAAAAAAATAAAAATGGAGAAAGGCGTAAGTATACCCAAGTACCTCACGAAGTTTGTCCAGTGCAGGGATGAGCTGGGAAGTGTGGGGGTTACTGTAGATGAAGAGGAATTGGTGAGCTTGGATCTCCTTGGGCTTCTGAAGAGTTGGCATAGCTACGAGGACTTTGTCAATGGTCGGGAGAAACTACCGGGATGGGAGCGACTTTGGTCGAATCCTGTGCAGGAGGAGATAAGGCGGGGTACCAGGGATGGATCTTCATCGAAGAATGAAGAAGAAGAGAATTTTTCTTTGGCTTCCAAAGCAAGGAAAAGGAAGGGGAATAAAAATTCTTCTAAGTCCGGTGCGAAAGGAAAGAAGCAGGATTTGTCCAAAGTGAAGTGTTTTCACTGTCTCGAGCATGGACATTTCACCACTAATTGTCCACAAAAGAAGAATAATAAGCAGGTTGCTGGATCTATAGCTGGAGAGGCCTTAACCTCGAAATTTGAGATGGATATTTCCTTGACGCATGCTTGGTTTCAAGCTACATGGGATCTGTGTGGTATCTTGACAGTGGTGCATCTTTCCATATGACGGGAGACAAAGAGTTGTTTAGTGACATGGAGGAGAAGGATATTGGAGTGCACATCGAGATGGACGATGATGGTAGATCTGATGCGGCGGTATCGGGGCTTTCCTTTGAGAGGACTACGGTAAACCTTTCATATTGAAGGATGTCATGCATGTTCCGAGTTGAAGAAAGATACGATATCTTGTGGCCAGGTTGGAAGACAAGGGATATGATGTTGTCTTTAGAGAGGGAAAGGATTTCCTATGCAGTAAGGAAACTAGTGAAACCCGGAGGATAGGGGTTTGAGTTAAGAACCTTTATCAATTGTAGGTAGATGGCTGCGTAGCAATGGCAGGCAAAGCAGAAGGAGTGGTGAGCCAGGATGAGGACAAATTGTGGCACGGGAGATTGGGCCATCTTCACCATGGTGCTTTGAAAATTTTGCAGTAGATTTCTACCGGGCTTCCCAAGGGTACACTTGCGCAGTCAGATCGGTGCAAGGGATGTACTTTGGGAAAATTTGTGAAAGCCACCTTTCATGAGAAGGATTGTCACGCCACGACGATCCTTGAGAAAATTCACACAGACATGTGTGGACCTTTCTCGATGGCCCGACCACAAACCACAATTATTATGTGATATTTGTTGATGACTTTTCTCGTAAGTGTTGGATCTTCTTCATGCAGAAGAAGAGCGAGACACACTCAAAGTTCTGTGAGTTCAAGGAACTGGTTGAGAAATATTCGGGGAAGTAGGTGAAGGCTCTTAGGAGCGATAATGGTGGTGAATTCATCTCTGGTGAATTCAAATACTTTTGCAGTGCAGAAATAATTCTAAGAGAGCTCATAGTGCCTCATAACCCATAGCAGAATGGGGTCACAAGCGAAATAACAGAATGATCGTGGGTGCTGCATGGACGATGTTGCATGATCAGGGCCTTCCCATACACTTGTGGGAAGAAGCATGCAACACTGCAGTTTATGTGCAAAATCATTGTCCTCATAGAGTACTTGGCATGAGTACACCCGAAGAGGCGTTTTCTGGTAAGAAGCCTGATATTTCTCATTTGAGGATTTTTGGTTCACCTGTCTACATGCATGTGACGAAGGATGCCAGGAAGAAGCTGGAGCTGACCGCAGAGGTTGGGATATTTGTGGGGTACACTGATACACCCCACAACTATCGTGTGTATTTTCCAGATAGTCGCAAGACTGTTGTGTGACGAGATATCAAATTTCAGGAGGAGAAAGCCATGAAGTGTTCGCTTGAGAGGGAGCCACACTTGCATGTAGATGAGGAGCTATTAGTTCCTGAGGATGAGCTTCAGGATGTGGATCAGCCACAAGAGGAAGTTCATGGAATGGAAGAAACCACTCATGCAGCGCCAACCATCAGAGGGCGCAAGCGCACCTCGGAAAGGCTGGCGGCAGATCTGGATGCGGCACAAAATGTGGAGCACCTACATCACGGCGTAGACGAGACAATCTTTGAAATGAGTTCTTGGATACATGGCTCTGATGAGAAATTGTATTGTGATGAAGCCATCCTCTTTCGAGGAAGCTGTGGAGGATCCCGCATGGGTAGATGCCATGGTGGAAAAGTATGATTCGATTGTCAGAAACAGTGCATGGGAGATTGTCCCAAGGCCAGAAGGGAAATCAGTGGTAGGTTTGAGATGGATCTACAAAGTGAAGCAAGTTGCTGACAGGAGCGTCGAGAAGTACGAGGCAATATTTTTTTGTCAGGGTTTTTCACAGATTGAGAGGATCAACTATGAAGAAAATTTTGCACCTATCGCAAGGTATTCTTCCATACGGAGCATCCTTGCTCTCTCAGCGCAGATGGGTTGGCACATTCATCAGATGGATGTGAAGAATGTGTTCCTCAATGGAGTCATTGAGGAGGAGGTGTACATAGAGCAGCTTGATGGTTTCAAAATCTTCAGCAGCGAGTCGCATGTGTGCAGGCTCAAGAGAGCGTTGTATAGGCTGAAACAAACACCTTGTGCTTGGTACACACGGATAGACAATTATTTCATCGGACTTGGTTTTACCAAGAGTGAGGCAGATCCCAACCTGTACCAGATTGTAGTTGAGGGTAAGTTGTTGATCATTGTAATTTATGTAGATGATTTGATACTGACAGGTGATGAACTGTTGATACACTCACGCAAGGCTAATCTTGCAAAGGAGTTTGAGATGAAGGACTTGGGCCTCCTTCATTATTTCCCGGGATTGGAAATTTGGTAGCGGAAGGGTGGAATATTTGTGTCTCAAGGCAAGTATGCCCGGGAGATACTGGAGAAGTTCAAAATGCAAGGTTTCAAGCTTATCGACACTCCTCTTCTTGGTGGTTGGAGGAAAGAGGATGCTACATCGGTAGAAGTAGTGGATGCCATTGTTTATCGACAGTTGGTTGGTTCGCTCATGTATCTAGTCAATACATGACCGGACATATGCTACGACGTTAACCAGCTTTCACTATGGTTAAGCCTACCAAGCTCTTTGGAAGAGCGGAGACAAGCATGTCCTGGGGTATCTCGGGGGCACATCTGGATATGGTGTGAGTACGGGCAGGTAGGATGAGGTGAAGTTGCATGGCTTCACGGATGCAGTTGGGCGGGGGGCCCAACGGACGGAGAGAAAGAGCACATACGAAGGGATTTTTAGTATCGGGACTACAGGTTTCTTAGTACGGCGGAAACGGATATCCGCGGCACTCGAGTTTAGTAGGCGGGTACATGGCGACAAGTTTGGCTGCATGCGAGGCTATATGGATGAGGAAGATCCTGGTCGGGTTGTTCGGTTCACACTTAGATCCTACTGTGATATATTGTGATAATCAGAGTTGCATTAAACGCTCGGTTAATCCAATATTTCATGGTAGATCTAAACATATTGACACCTGGTACCATCATATCATAGATTGTGTGCAGCGGAAGATCATGTTACTATCTTACATTCCTACGGAGGATCGGGATGTTGATATTCTGATGAAGGCGCTCACCGGGAGAAAATTTGAATACCATAGAGACGAGATCGGGGTGGAAGATAATCCCTATCTTGTTGAGAGGGAGTGTTGATATTGCAACAAGATGATGATCTTAGTGAAAATAGTCGCCTTCACTAAGAGGGCCCGCAGCCTATTTTTGGCGCAAGTCTATTTTTAGACTATGTCTATTTTTAGACATGTCGATCATATTCTATGAGTTGCAGGATGCTATTTTTGGATGGTTGGTCAAGTTGGAAAAATAGATAGACTTCTATTTTTAGACATATTTGGCGGAATCTATTTTTAGATTGTCAGTCTAAAAATAGATATATCGAATATTATTAGCTCTTATTAATATTTGGACTATAAACATTATCTTATTCTCTTGGAGCACTTTAGTTAAGTGCACAGATGTGGCACAGGAGCTGACAGAAGGAATTACACTATTCTACCGAGGGTTCTTAGACTATTGCATGGAGGACTTCAGTTAGAACTCATGTGACAGAGTTTGGTGGAGTTGTAGAAGTAGTTGGTGGAGTTGTGTTCAGTTTAACTCAATTAGACACAGTTGAGCTAGTTGTATCTAGTCTAAGTGATTGATACACTAGTGAGAGTGGTGTGAATTAATTAATAATTAATTCACTAAATATTAACTCATTAATCAACTAAAGAATACATCAGTTAACTATAGTGCATGGATAGTTCAGTGGAGACCAGTGGAGAGGTAGGTGAAAGAGCAAGTGTGACTATCAGTTGTGACTATAGTGATGCATTGATTGCATCCAACACTTAGTGGAGATGCCAATGAGGATTGTGCAGTGAAATCCAGGTGGATTCGAGTTCATTCAGAGCCATTCTTCATTATGTATTGTGCAGTAGAGGCAGGCTAGCAGGTGGCAGAGATCGGTTGATGGATTTGCTAGATCGGACTTGATTAGTGTGTAGCGATTGTATTGTACTAAGAGCTTGACATGTTCAAATTTGTATGAGGATTGTTACATGATCTCTATGACATATATTATATACAGATAGTTGGGGTTTTTAGCTTCAGGCTTTCCCATTAAATCACTATGTTAATGTGTGTGAATTTTTATGGTTCATGTGTGCATTGTAATCTTGTTTATTTCCGCATGTGATGATCAATGGTGGAATAGATTCTGTATTGTGCATGAAGTCAAATAGTGTGTGATCAGGAGAATATTAGACATATAACGCATTAGTTATATAATTTATACATTCCTTGATTGAGCAAGCCATCATGGCATCCCAATCACTTTATAATTGCACGTGGGAAATTTTCTCTAAATACAACTGATAGTTATGTTCCCTTTAACCTCTGTCTCAACTGGGTATTCCTCAAAACTGACATGCATGCAACTATTAATAGCGAATTATCAGTTATCTGATTGATCACTCATTTTGAATTAAATCTAATTTAATTCACTGGACCTCTCACTAGCTCATCACTCAGTTAGAACTAGTTAAACTGATTTTAACTCATTTAATTGAGTTAATTACACTTGCACCCCATTAATGCATCAACTTCAACTGGATGAAAAAAATATTAGAATCCCTTTAGATGCCTCATATTGGACCCTCAACTCGAATTTCTTGAGCTAACTCGGTCATCATGACTTAATTAACTAACACAAGTTGTTATGAGATGAAATTACAATTTATTGTCCAATTTATTTAAGGGAAAAATAAATTAGACGCCCCACATTCCTCACTCCTGGTGCATCAAATTTCCTCACCAGTGTGGGTGCATTTTTTTGTCCTTTCTGGCTTCCAATCTCACTGTTTCTTGTTGCAAATTTCAACATTTCAGAATTTGATACGGACTTCACACAAAGACACCATTGAAATCACATGCCCAGATTCTCATGAGAAACCTCTCTTAAGCTTGATCTGCCAGAAGAGAACCAACAATATGCCATCCTACTTCCTAGCGCAAACCGACCATTAAGGTATGCAACATTATTCTGAACCCTCACATGATGATCTTGCTCTTGGAGGATGATCATGACCTCCATTTAGCAACCCTTACTTGGCCCTCATACTCGACCTACTTTAGGACTACATCTCTCTTCACCCCCTTGATGTGCCAGATAGTGGGAATATATGTCAAACATGCTAAGATGTGCCAAGTGATAAAGCATGCCAAGATGTGCAAGGGTGTGTCAATGCATGTCAGGGACTGTCAAGACAACTAAAAGGAGAAAAAAGTTAAACTACAAGGAAATGAACAAATAAGAGGGTTAATAAGTCATCAATTTACCTTTTCCAAGAGGGGCATGCTAGGCACACCAACACTAGGCGGAAATAGGTGCCAAGTGCAAAGTATTAGTGCATTCTAAGTGCCAAGTATTCCTTTGTTGCTTCTCATCTACTTTCCAACAATTGATCTTCACAAATAAATTTAATATTAAACCATGCTAAATCATACCAAGGCATCTCAACGTATTCCATACATGCTAAGACTTTCCAAGCGCCAACACGTGCCAAGTGCCAATATGTGTGAGGGACTAGTGTTATGTATGTGATGAAGTGGAAGGGAATGTTGAAGAGTGCTAAGGTGTGCTAGAGAGTGATAATGCATGTTGATGAGTGTTAAGGAGTACTAGGAAAAAACATTGAGGGATCACTAGGTAAAAATTCATGGAAGTTAATGAATATGAGGAACGTGTACTGCCAGAGACTAGTATTAATGGTCAGTGTTAGTTGTCATGCCAAGGAGGGAGTGATAAGGTATGCTAAGCATTGGTAAGGCGTGCTAGGGAATATCAAGGCATGTTAAGAATTCCCAACGTGTGCTTGGGAGTTCCAAGGTGTGCTAATTATATCATGTGCCAATTAATAGTGCCAAGATATGCTAATACATGCTGGGTGCTAAGGATGTGGTGCAGGGTGCCAGGGTATGTCAATATGTGTCAAGGCAACAAAAGGAAGAACCAGTAAGAGGGTTAATAAGTTAGGACTTTATATTTTTGAAAAGGGGCATGCTAGGCACACTAATAATAGGTCCCAATACATTCCAAGTGGCATTGTGTGCCAAGTGCTAATGTATGTCAATGCATTCAACCAAGGTGTTCCAGGGCATGCTAGGGACTATATGCAGCATGCCAACACATGCTAGGAGAGTTCCATGTTGTGCTAGCACATGCCACCATGTGCTTGGGCGTCAGTGTCATCACAAGATGTTCTAGGTACAAAGATGTTCCAAGACATGTGGGGTGCTAAGAAATGTTAGTGTGTGCCAAAGCATTAATTTAAGGTGTGCCAAAGCATTTTCTAGATAATTAACTTAGTGTGTGCCAAAGCATTTTCTAGATAATTAACTTAATAGATATGAATCATGTGTTGACTCATATGAAATCTCTATTAGACTAGTCATTACTTGAGGGAAATGATACACACTTATTACTTAAAAAATTGACTCACCCTAACCACTATGGCCTTGGACATATTATAAAAAATGCTCCACAATAATGGTATTAAATCATTATCTTTTGACAAAAAATATATTAACAGGCACATAGCGTCATCAAAAACTCATTGGAATGATCAATGATGACAGACATTTTTTGATCGTCACCAAAAGTATCAAAAAGAGCATTGGTGAGGGTCATTAAAAGTTTGTCACTAGAAGTGTCACCAAAGAGAGAATTAGTGATGGGCCTTTAATTACCCTTACCAAAAGTGAAATGTCTCTGGTGACGGACCATAAAGGACCATCACTATATACACTTACAGTGACGGTTTTTAGTGATCAATGATGATGGACATTTTTTGACCGTCACCAAAAGTAACAAAAAGAGCATTGGTGAGGGTCATTAAAAGTTCGTCACTAGAAGTGTCACCAAAGAGAGAATTAGTGATGGGCCTTTAATGACCCTCACCAAAAGTGTCATTGAAAATGTCTTTGGTGACGGACCATAAAGGACCATCACTATATACACTTACGGTGTAGAAATTTGAATCTTGATATGTTACACCGAGATTCTCCGATCACACACTATTTTAGCTTCATGCATAATACAGAATCTCTTCTACCATTGATCATCACATGCGGAAATAAAATCAATTGCATGCACACATTAAAGCCATAAAAATTCACACATATGAACACAGTATTTCATGGGAAAGCTTAAAGCTAAAAACCCCCAACTATCTGTATATTATACTCATGGAGATCATGTAACAATCATAGTACAAGGCTCTTTGCAAGCTCTCATGCACTACCTCCCTTGCTACACACTATCAAGCTAGATCTAGCAAAACTCATGCTCCAACCTTTAGCCACTTGATAGCCAACCTGAATTGCGTTTTCAAGCTATGGGATGGCCTCTTTATATAGATAAACCACCCAGCCTGAATTGCGCAATCCTCATGGGTTACTCCACCCATCTGTGTGTTGCAAATAGCAATAGTATAGTCACAACCGATAGTTAACCTGCTCTTTCACCTATTTCTGCACTGGTCTCCACTGAAACTGTCCATGCACTGAAGTTAAATGATGTATTCTTTAGTTGATTTATGAGTTTATAATTAGTGAATTAATTAATAATTAATTCACACCACTCTCACTAATTGTATCTATTAGTTAACTTGGATACAAAAAGCTCAACTATGTTTAGATTAGTTAAACTAAATACAACTCCACTAACTTCCACAATCAACTACACAAAACTCTGTCACATGAGTTCTAACTGAAGTCTTCATGCAATAGCTTCACTTAAACCCTAGGAAAAGCGTATTTCCTTCTGTCAGCTGCATGTGCCACATCCAGGCATCAAACTGAAGTGCTCCAAGAGAATAAGATAATGTTTAAAGTCCAAATATTATTAAGAGCTAATATCGACTTCCTATTTTAAGGAGAGAGCGATCTAAAAATAGACTTCTACTATGGGTCCAAAAACTAGAGTCCCATCTATTTTTACCAACATGACCAAATACTCGAGAATAACATCTTTATAATCCTAGGACCATGCTCCATATGTCTAAAAATAGACATAGTCTAAAAATAGATTTTTCGACAAAAATCACATGTGTGGTCCCCACCTAGTTTAGGTGATCACTTTCCAACTAGGATCAGGAAAGATGTTTCAGGAGGCCTCCTTCACTGTTTCTTGTTGCCATTTTCAATATACAGTGACGGTTTTTTAATGACCGTCACCATATGTGACATTGGTGACGGACCTTAAAGGTCCGTCACAAGCATGAACCTCACCAATGTGCTTTTTTCTTGTAGTGTGGGCTCAACATACTCTTCCATCTTGGTAAAATTGAAATAAACATTCCTCAGAATCTATTACACTAGTGTTAAAATTTTCCTGTACTCTCAATAATGGTTGATTCTTGTTGAGTTAGCTCTGGGACAAGTACTCCCTAGATACTCCCCTAGTGGAATTCCCCACTTGCCCTACTTGGGAGTCTTGGCCTCAAACTTGGGACTCGAGAGTCCATCCCAAATATAATGAACAAAAATATTGACACATGTTTTGATTGAGTCAGACTTATTTTAGAGGGACATTTTGGAGGGAAATGAAGTGTTTGAGGTTAGAAGTCTTGATAAATACATTTATCCCTCATTTTTTCTCTAGTGTTCCACTATCTAAAATGGAATCACCAAATATTCCTGCATTACAATTGTTTCTTCAATCAATCTTGTTGTTCTGGTTGATATGTTGGCATACTATTATATGATTTCTATTTTTATTGTTCTCATTATGTCGAATGTTGATATGTTTCTACTATTAAGTTCAATGCTACTATTATTACACCGAACTATATCTTATAAACTGTGATGCCCAAAGAATAACACGTTGGACTGATTTTCGATATGATTTGTACTAGATATGATATACATAGAGTCACATGATTGGTTGGATTTAACACATTCTACTGGCCTTGGAAGTGGCTTTGTAACCAGTGACTATAATATACTTATATAGACCCATATTCCCACTAAAGTGACTGCCACAAAGAGTATTCCTTCAAAATTAGTGGACTTATACATTCGTTATGGTTAAGGAACAACCCAAGATCTAGTTTCTTGTATAGGGAATTCCTATAAGGTGGAAGGAATAATGCATCCCATAGCTCAGACCTTTAATTGATAGGCATTCCTAGGTTGTGTCCATACTTAACGGATTTATATTTCTAAAATATGGGTATACATGGCTAAGCGGTACATGCCTTAAAAATATCTCTTGGTCCTTAATAAACTGAATGTAAGATCCATATCTAACCCCTCGCTACACAGATAAAGATATACACATATACTTGTGTGGTTATTCACATATCTAAAATGTAGTTGACACGTTCCTTATCAATGTTCAATGTTTATATAATATTGAGTGAAATAATGTGTGAATTACATATACATCTAGATTTAGGTCTAGAATAAAGTGCATTTCTAAGTTCACTACTTCTTGCAGAAGTAATCAACTAACTATCCACATAGAAAAGACATGAGTTACAAACACTAGTACCTCAGCTTTGTTAATGGAATAACTACCATTAAAGGTGGTTCCCACATTGATTTACTAGCAAACCAAATAACAACCCATGTGATGAACATTGTAAATAAGAAGAACAAGACAGCTGTGGTGAAAGCAGACACGATAAAGAATAATTTATGGATATTTGTCAATTCTTTGATTGAAAATCCTCCATTTGAATTCCAAACCAAGGAGACACTGACAAGTCGTCAGAACAACTTTGGTTCAAAGTGTGACCTCTCTCAAGAGTTTTTGAAGAAAGTTGATAAATGTGGAGTTTTTGAGAACATATTATCATGGGCACACTTCAACTTTATACACTATTTATGGACATCTCTAATCAAGATTCCTTCATTTCTTGTTTAATTCATTGCTCCTATTTTCAAGGCAACCCATAAAAATGGATGGGTATTCTCTTTCTATACCATGCCTGAGTATGAATCATGGAGAGAATATCTGGGTGGATCAGCATCAGGATGGACCATAAAGTACTATAAAGGTCTTGGTATAAGTACTTCTAAAGAGGAGAAATAATATTTTAAAAATTTGGACAAACATAAAAAAGACTTCATGTGGATAAATGAGGAAGATGGAGATGCAATTGAATTGGCCTTCAACAAGAAGGAAATAGAAGTCAGAAAGAACTGGCTAAGACCTTTTGAGCTGGGAACATATTTAGACCAGACTGACATGCTTATCAAGTACATCGACTTTGTAAACAAGGAACTGACCCCATTTTCCATGGCTGATTTGCAAAGATCCATCCCATCCATGGTTGATGGTTTGAATCCAGGGAAAAGGAAAATATTGTTTTGCTCTTTCAAGATAAATTTTGTTACGCAAGCAAAGGTTTCTCAATTCTTGGGTTATGTCTCAGAGCATTCTGCTTACCATCACGGTGAGCAGAGTCTTGCTAGCAAAATTATTGGAATGGCACAAGATTTTGTTGGAAGTAACGACATTAACTTCCTTTCTCCACTTGGGCAATTTGGTACTAGAGCCCAGGGTGGAAAAGATCATGCAAGCGCTCGATATGTTTTCACATGCATGTCACCAATAACACGCTTCTTGTTCCCAAAAGATGATGATGTACTCTTGGACTACTTGAATGAAGATGGCCAAAAAATTGAGCCAACGTGGTATGTGCCAATTATTCCAATGGTCATTGTAACTAGATTGTGAGGGAATTGGAACTGGTTAGAGCTCCTTTGTACCTAACTACAACCCAAGGGAATGCGATAAGATGGACACGATACAATGGTGGTTATATCACCATAACTAGAACAAGTAAGTATAAAAATAGTAAAAAAAAAATGTTTCAATGTTTAAAAGCATGTTCAAACTTACAATCAAATAGGGGAAAAAACACATAGAAAAAACCAGATAATAATCATGAACAAGCTTCATCTTGAATTATGAACTGTAAAGGAACTTACAAAATTTGACACTACGAACCTGGTCAAGCGCACAAGAAAAAATATCCTGGACATGACCCTGGTTGACAAGTTGTATTGCTCATGATGCAAGAGGATTTGTACCTACGCTGCCAAGTCATTCAAAATCCATAATTATCTATACAATAAATACAAGTAATTGATGTAGTATTTTTTACTCTAAGATGAATTCTTATGATAATGTTAGAACATATGTTGAAAATGTAAAAACATACCTGAATAAGCTCCTCTTCGTTTCAAGAACAATTTATTGGAGTTGCCTGAACTTGGAACAAGCCTCCCACGATCTGAAAGAGTAGCAATTAAGTCAACAATGAATTTTTTGTTGCTACGTTGGATCGAGGGAGGTTTGCTCCAAGGTTAAATCACTCCAATAAATTATTCTCTACTAAACAGGGCCAACCACGTGAAGGTGGAAGCTCTTATGGCCCCTCCCTCCTCTCACATCACTCTCAATTCCCCAATACCCAATCTATATTTCATTTTTTAATTTCATGAGCAGGAAAAAAAATATTCAATAAATAATAAAAAAGAAATGCAACAAAAAGTACGCAAGAAAAAATTAAAAGTGCTTGGCATAAAAATAATATGATAAATGAGTTTTTATAGAATGCAAATAATGTTCCAAGTATGGTAACATTTGTCTTATAATAATACAATATTTTACATTATCAAATTTTCTTTTTCTTATTCCTACTTCTAAAGCTCCTAACTACATCATCAACATCATTGTGCTCTACTTTTGTTTCGTGCCTTTCTTGCATAGCTGACCTAGTTGCGTACTCACCATGTCTGGTCTCATGTAGTGACAGGGCATCACCTGCAAAAACAAATAATATTAAATTTTAATTGTCAGTTTTTAAATATCATTGAAATAGTTCGGTAATATTAATTAAAAAAAATTGCAATGAGATTATTTACCTAGTGCACCAGTTGTCATTGTTGGAACTGTTGCCCTGTGTTCCTCTTTGGTGGTAGGATTCTCAAGTACAACATTCTATCATTTAAAAAAAAAACATTATAAGGACACAACCCTCAAGGTATAATTAGAAAAAATTATAAGTGGAAATTAATTACCATCGTGACCCTCACTGATAGTAGAATTTTCGACCTAGTCCCCACTAGAATGATCAGGTTGCACGTGAGGACCATGTACTTCTAGCAATATTTCACTCTCAACGCACTGCTTTATAACTGGGTCATTTGGATCGTTGAAAGTGTTGCTCCCTTGATTTAAACAAAATTGTTAGACATTAAATTTATGGGCGAAAACAAACATATTGAAAGGCTAATGTTTTACCTTCTCAGGCATTCTGGATCTTGGGACCTGTCCCAAGCTTCTACGACGTTCAAATACGGCTTGATAGCCAGAACGGAAAGCGATCTCTCTGTCTTCCTCTGTGGTTTCCATTCCAAAGTCATCACCCTACATTACATATGATTGTGTATTTTTAATGTTATTTGATGGGATTACAAAAATGTTGGAAGATGATACAATTAATTATAAGATGTTTAGCTACTTACAATTCCTGCGGCTAATTTCAAGTAGCTGCCCTGGCCTAGCTTGTGATGGCCTTTTTTTTCAATCCTAGCTTTGGTTGCCTTCGAGGTGTCAGGCAACCTATCCTCAAAAGCTTGAAGTCAGTTATGTAACACACTTTTATTTTAGACATAGAAAAAATTAAATCTATTGAATTAAAGTTCTAATTTACCTTACGGGTCCAGTTAGCATTTTTCCTTCTTTCTTGGCCTTTTTCTCTTTTCCGTCATCGATAAGTGCTCTTCACTCCCTCTCTAGAACTATGAGAGGATGCTCGTATCTAGAGTTAATTTGAAAGTGCGTCCTATAGGCGTCCTGGGTATATTTTAGATATTTTCCAACTACCCGGGCGACCGCTGCTCTATCAAATCTGCCCACCCCAAAAAGGCCTTCTAGATAATCTAGAATTTATTTTTTCAGGTTGGAATTCTGGGAATTCCACCTTGTGCGTATGGTTGGGCCAAAAATTAGCAACACCTTGCTCTCCAAGGCCCTGTAGAAATCATTGTTTCCTAAATAGAAAAAAGATATTATCATTAATTTAAAAATAATAATCATGATAAAATATGTTTTAGATAGAGTACATGAAATAGTTAAAATATTAAAACTTACCTGAGAGTTGTACTTTCTTTATAGGAACACCTTCATTGTTCACCAAAAACGTACCTGGAATGGTCCCCATGGAGGTGACACATGTAGCTCTAGGAAATGCAATAATAAAGTTGGCCATACCAGCCTCATCACTGCCAACATGTTCAGTGGTTGGCTATGTGTCTTCTTGGGCAGGGTGCGTTTCTTGGATGCCACCTAAAGGTGTAGAAGGTGTACGAGAGGGTTCCTCAGGAATCTCTTGCCTTTGTGTCCCAATACCACCAATACTAGGGACATCAGGTGCCAGAAAATGCTACATACAAAAGAATTTTTTTGTTAGTTTAGTTAATGTAAAAATTAAAAATCAACCTATCATAATTGATCTCATGCAGAAAAATAAAAATATCCTTTTGATTTTTTGTTATTACATTATATGTTTCAAGCTGGGTCATAATTTCTCTTATCCTTTTGCCTAATTCAAGTGTTTGAGGCACAATGTATACCAAACGCTCAAGTTCCTTGGTTGCTTTTATCGCCTTTTTCACAGCAACACCAATGGAAATGGGGATGAAGACAACTCTTCCTCGTTCAGGGAATCATCAGGCACACCATGGCCAGGCGTCTGCATATTTGAACAAAATTAACATTATTTCAATTATGTAAAGAACTAAAATACCTGAAGATAGAGTAAGGCTGGCACTTTACATGTTCTTCGGTTAGCCCCTTTCCGCGATCATCCTGCCACATTATAAAATAATAAGAAGCATGAAATATATAATTTTTTTTTTTTAAAGATAAAGAAACTAATATGAAACTAAAATTTTTATTTTTTTACCTGTCCTAGGGTTGTTCCTGTACTGCCATGATCAGTCTGCCACATTGCAATAAAATTAGAAATGTAAAAACTTGAAAACAATATCTAACTTGAAAACACAAAATGAAAATTGAAATAATTTCTAAATTTACCTTTCTAATACATAAACTTTGTGCATTAAAGAGTACAAATTTACCATCAAATGACATTCGAGTTTAAAGAGAGTAAACAGTAAATTAGAAATATTAAGATAGTGTATTCTCTAAGTTTTTATCTCAACATACAACACAACAAGTTAGAGGTGCATTTATAAGGAATGGGTGTGAGCCAAACATTGTGACTTACAATTCTATGATCATTGGTCTCTGTTTTGTTGATAGAGTAGAAGAGATCCTACAGTGGTTGAGTATAATTAAAAGTAAGGGCTGTAAGCCAAATATTTATACTTACACCTTGCTAGAAGACAATTTTTTCAAAGTAAGTAGATTAGATGAGGCTAAAGAGATTTTCAGTGAAGCTTTAATGATAAGAATAAAGCTAATTGTAGTGACTTACAATGCATTGGTCAATGGATATTTCAAGGGAGGGAAATTGGATGAATATTTCCTTCTCCTAGAAGAAATGAATGAGAATGACTGCATGCCTGACATAATTACATACAGTACCATAATTTATGGGATAATAAAAGAGAACAAGATCTTAGAGGCTTTGAAGTTGCATGATCAAATGGCAGACAAGGGCTATGAACTATATTTAAAGGCAACACTTTCTTATCTGCAGTGCCCTTTCCAAATCCTTGTAATGAGTGGTCACATTACTTGTGGGACAATTAACTTTACCAGTCAGTAGTCTGCTCAAGGTGATCTTGGGTTGTGTGTTTTTAAAACTATGGTTACACCTGGGCCTCCAAAATTTCTAAAAGTATATTAATTTTTGAGTGCTATATGTTGTGATCACTTTAAACGTGGATGGTTAGTTTGTATGTAGTATAAAATTCTTGATTATTAATATCATCGAGGCATTTCTAAGATAAAGTTCCTGTATTCTAATCTCACAATAGTCAGTGGATTCATATAACAAATTGTTTGTGAAGATGTTAAGCTACAAGCCAATGAGACAAAGTATGGATCCTACAGAGTGAAGATATCTTCAAACACAATGGATGTTGTTGTAAAATGTAGATCCTAACTAGAACATCTACTGAAAGGAAATGTTGTAGCAGATGATAAGTTGGATCTTGCAGCTATATAGATACTTTTTACTTGTGAGGGGTTTTAGCTTCTAAGATCATTAGAAGGGGAGACCAAGACTTGTATAATATTTGAAATATGTAGCCATAGTATAAATTTTTTTGGTCGAGCCAAAAAATTTGATAAAGCTATTAAAGATTTGGTACATAATTTGATGGTGCTTCATGAAAACAAACATCATCAAATATCTCTTAGAGGGGAAGGGGTGCCATATGGGTTGATGAAGGAAGTTGTCAAATGATTTGGTGTGGAGCTAGCTAGATTTAAAGCGTGCATTCCAGATGCAGAATTTATTCTTGATACACGACGTCATGTTTTGTCTATTCATGGCAGTAGAGAGTAAAAAATTAAAGCTGACAATATCATTGTTGAAACTGAGAATAGTATTAAGGGGATTCATAATCATATTTTAAAAGAAGTTGATGAAAGTGGGAATGATTATCCCATCTGATTATGTGATATTGATTACTGCTACAAACTCAAAGGATGTGGGCATGCCTTTTACAGATCATGCCTAGTTGAGAAATGTAACTCAGCCATGCGTCATCCTGATGGGTTTCCTCTTGTTTGTGCTCGTGAAGATTTCAATCATTTGTTCTTAGTTGTTGATATAAAATCCTTGGTCTCTAGTGAGGCTCTGGATGAATTATTTAGAGCTTCTCTTGGGGCATTTGTTGCTTTGAGCAAAGGTACATACAGATTCTGCACCACCCTAGATTTCCCATCAATATATGGGGTGTCAACTTCTGGTAGACTCTTTGTTTGGGGAAATTGTTCAGTGGAGTTGTGTACAACCTGTCATCTAGAGTATCATCTGTACCTGTCATGTGAAGAATATAGAGAATTAAAGCAAGATCCCAATGCCTCTCTCAAAGATTGGTGCAAAGGAAAAGAGGATGCTAAAAGGTGTCCTGGTTGTGGGTTCACAATTGAAAAAATTGAAGGTTACAATCACATCAGTTGTAAGTGTGGTAAACATATTTGTTGGGTATGTGTAGAGTCCTTTGATAGCAATGACAGTTGTTATAGCAATTTTCATGTTGTACATGGTGGTTACGTAGATGGTGGTTACTAATTGCAAACTCTCTTACTTTTTCTTCATTCTATGTTGAGCTGATGATGTTTATGTTTGTTACGAGTTGTGACAAATATTTCAGTGCATGCATTTTGTTCCTCCACACAAGCTAATGTTAGGTTAGTTGTGGTAGGTTAAACTAAGGTGAAGTGATATCAAAGGATAAGAAATTTCTAGTGCCGGAAGGTAGAAGGGAGTGCTTAAAACATATGGAATTCAATTGATAAAACTAAACCTTGATTGATATGGGTTGTTGAGTAAGATGGGGAAAAGTAGACATTATAAGTACATTATAAAGTATAACTTTCTTAATTACAGGGGTTAAACTCATTATGATTCAAGAGCACACAATAATTATTCAATCGAACGACCTTTGCCACAAAACTTATGTCCCCAAATCTACGTTGCTTTGAATCTCAGATGATTTTCTTGATTTGGAAGACAACCCGCGAAACATTTCCCAAATTTTGATGATTTTCTTGATTTGGAAGACAACATGTGAAACATTTCCCATATTTTGGGAATAGCTTGCAAGCCAAAAAGATAAGCATTAAAGGAAGCATAAATAGAAAAGAAGGGGTATGCCATGGGATTCCTGTCAACAGTTACTTGATAGAGCAATATACCTATCAATATTATGTCATGCTTAAAGTGGCAAGGAAAAACATGAAATTCAAAAGTCTAATAGAATCTTCTAAGGTTGCTTGAGACGATGGTCATATATCCTCTAAAGTTTCCCTTACATGGATCATTAAATTATGAATATGGTGCTCAACATGACAGTTTGGTAATTAATCATTATTTGTTCCATGGTTTCCATAGCCTTGGGTATTGCTTGGGAGTACTTGTGTGCAGTGTTTTAAAACTTGGACCAAGTTGACTCAGACTACCATATCAGCTTGGCCAATGGATTGGTTCAGAGGGCCAGTACCTACTCGGTTGAGTTGGATTGTTTTGGTACCAAACCACAAGGCATGACTTGGATAGTTTGGTACCAAACCAACCCAACTTGGTCGAGTCCGTACCTTATTGGCCAAGTCATTTTTTGATGGAATTTGGGCATGTTATGTTATGCATAGGTAATTCTTTGACCTATATTTTTTGCTGATATTTTAGAGCATATTTTCCTGGATAGAAATTTGGCCTTATTTCAGCCTCTTCGTAGCCCCTCCACTGACTTTTTCTTGTTTCTACCAACATGCTATAAATATGCCTAGAAAACCTAGGGTTTGAGAAGATCTATTTAGTGTGCCTATGGCATGTTTATTCTAAGGGATTTTGGCAGTTTCCTCCTCCACTGTGTTGCTGGTATGGGCATGTCAATTACATGCTGCAAATTTTGTTATCGGTTGGAGGTATTCTTGCATGTTATCTTGGGTTTCAGGCTGTGCTTCAACCTATTTGGCACATTTTTCTAGCATAAGTTTTGATGTTGGTAAGCCTGCTAATTTAGGATATGTATATATTTGTGGGTTTATCTAGGATCAAAATTTCTATGTGCAAGCAATGATTCGTCACATGTGTGGTTTGTTGAATGTTCCCACAGCAAATTAGTATTTCTTCTCACTGTAGTTTTAGTGGAGTATCTCTAGGTTTATACTCTATAGATACTTGAAGGCCCAAGGGTAAATTTTTGAGGGAGGGTATTACCTTTTGTCATTCAAAAATTATATTCTCCTAATATTTTTAAGGGCCCTTCCCACTATAGAGGCCATGTAGAGCCTCACTGATTATATATATATATACTTTGCATATTTTGTCTCTAATGGTTTGGAACCATGGTTTTGAATCTTCAAATTTCAAAATATAGTTTTTCATTAAAATTTAAATATTATCTGTATTTTTTAGCAAACCAAGCAATTGAAATCAAATTAGTCCGAGTAATTCCAAGTCCTAGTTGACCCTTGACCGATTCTGATGCCAAGTCCAAGTTTTAAAACATTGCTTAGGAGTGTGGCGACTTTGCAAGTACTTGGGACAAAACTCACATTGACCAAGCATTGGGAAGTCAATAATTGTTGTACTTGTGAGTGTTGGCAAGTTCTCCATGCGTAGTGGAGTATGGTAAGTCTGAATGAATGGCAGTTTTTGATGTTGCTAGCGGTTTTGGGGATAAGAGGGAGTTTTTCACCATGCGTTTTCCTTCGAAACCCCTTAACTTGAACACAAAGTCATTTGTGAGAATTTTTTTGAGGGCCATTTGCAAGCAGATTTTTAGGGTTTTAAGGAGAATTTCAAGTGATTTAACAGGCTAGTTGTAATCTTTTGGCCTTAAGGTGATTTTCAGCTGGCAAAAGATTCAGTCAACTAATATTTCTTATTTTCTTAAAGTTCTTTATCTTAGGATATTTTCTTCAAGTGCTTGGGTGTCTTGGGAGTGCCATGAAGCTGTCTAGAACCAACATTGAACCATTTGAAGGCATTTAGAATGGGTTTTGATGGGTATAACAGGAAAAAGAGAGGCTACAACCCATGGATGTGGTGTGTAGCAACTAACAGTGAGGTGATTAGGCTTGTATTAACACAGAGATCCACATTCAAAACCTCTTGAGTGGGTGTAGATGAGGCTAGGTGAAACTCCTAATTGGTTTTGATGGAATAGGGATTCCCCTCATAGCATGGCCACTTAGCTCAAAAACAACTATAAGTTACTATAATCAGAATGTCTGAAAAAAAATTGGGACTGCATTTTGATACATAAGATTTCACATTTATTTTTCCCCTCAAATTCCCATATTTGAATTTCTAGGTCAGTTTGGTTAAGGCTTGAAATTTTCTTCAAAAACATTATAAAAAATCTTAGACACCGTTGGAAATTTGGGATAAATTTAGAGTGTTCTTGGGTAAGATGTGAATGATACAATGATAATTACTCTGGGGGCATAAACTAGCTTGTATACTACGTGGTTTCACTTTCTGACAACAATCTAGTTGTTTGTCACAATAAGACATCTAAAATCGTGATATAGAGATGCAAAAAAAAGAAAGGAAAGAGGCATGAAACAAAGATTGGGAGAGGCCTTGGAAATTGAGGTGAGGGAGGTTCCTTAAGTGTTTTAACGTTTTTGAGATGATGAAAAAATCTTAGGTAATAGAAAAACTAGTCTATGATTTTACCCGTCCACCAGTTGGTGCACAAAGCACCTTAGATTCATGTTGGAAGGCAAAAGAGTAGCAAAAAGGCAGAGAGAATTGTAGGTAGATGGTGGTATTTGTCTGATTTTAATTAATGCCTCTTAAGGGAAACATATTCTATCAGCATATGATGCAATTGATATTTGTGGTCTAACTTTTAAAGACTCTTAACTATGATCATTGAGAAGCTTAGAAATCCCTTTGGCAAGCTAAAAACATTGATACCATCTATGTCACATGGTTCACCGAAATTCAAACTTGAGGTTTAAAATTCAACAAACCTAAAGAAAATTCGTAGGTTTGATTAGGTTCTTCAAATCTCATGACCAAACCTCAAGTTGAATTCAAGTTGAATTTGAACTTGAAGGAAAAATTGGGTTTTTTTATCGGTTTTCTCATTTTTTATAAATAATAAAGTAAAGTTTTGCTAACCCTAGATCCCTTGACTTAGAATAATTTTTGCACTTTTTTGTTCACTCTTGACTCAACCAACTTGTCTCCATTGCCCATGTCATTGACCCTCTTTCCATTGCTGCTGACCCTTGATCCTGCTAACCTTATTCGACCATGTGATTGCTTTATGCCAATTCTAGTCTTAATTCTCTTGTCTGTGGAATTTGACCCTCCATTACCATTTCCAAATGGACCATATACCTGCCAGGTTGATGGTTCACTGCCCACAAAGACTTATTTTGTTTACGATTTTCCACCCTTGTTGTGCCCAACATCCAGGGGATTTGATATGGCTCACAACTAAAGCTATGGCCCATAGTCTGTGCCACACCCACAACTCAAGCTATAGCCCGTAGCATGTGCCATGGCCCATGGGGTTTGTATCTAGGACCAGTCACCATTGTAGTTAGAATCTATAGATAATGAAAAATTTATATAGATGAGCCTCATCGAAAACTTCATCTGAACCTCATCCAAATTTTTTGAATTCAAGCTGAACCTAATTGTTATTGAACCCAACCTCATATTTGAACTATTTGACTTAGGATACCACAGAGAGGTTGATGATCTTGGATAGAAACTGAAGGGATCAACACCCTGAATCTGTTATTAAAGGTATCAAGCCAGAGCTCGATTTTGAGTAAGAATAAACAATTAAATACTAGAGGGAAGCGTAATTAGCCATATTTTTAAATGTAAACAAATCATTTCTACAAAATGTTGAAAGCTAGATCAAAAGAAGGAATAGGTCCTATTATAATTCTAAACATAGTCCCAAAAAAAACTAGTCTGTGTAAAATCAAATAAAGGTCATTACCATTTTGTGGGTTGACAAATTTCCCCTTGAACCAATGGATGTGAAAATGTCTAAATGCAGCTCCCTTCGATAGTACTACTGCCCCCACTTTCAGCCTCTATTACTCTGTTGCCTCCATGGGATATGCTTTCATTCCAAATGCTGGATAATATGGAACTGAAAAACAATTACAGGGCCAACGCACATAAGCTGCATTAACCTGTAACAATTTCATTCGCATTTCTGGAAAGATTTAGTAGTGAGAATTGCATTCGGGCAATATTATTGGAAAAAAGGTGGTAAGAATTGATGTAAATTGATTAACTATGAATTAGTAAACTTAATTAAAAATTACTAATTAGACTATATGTTAATTGATTATTTAATTATTACTTTTTTTTATGTTAGGGGCTTAGGGTTTAGGGGAATAGGGGATTAGGGGTTAGAGGATTAGGGTTCAGGGGTTAGGCCATGCACCATGAGTTGATTTACATGTGACTCTATTGGCCTACCATGGTGGTGTAGATTAGTTGGGTCCCACCAAATTCCCCATCATATTAGACCAAGGTACAAAGAAAGGAGACATGCTTGTGAGAGGTGTGATCAAAACATGCACTAAACCCATTTCCCAACCCATATTAACAATCATTTACCAATTTTGGCTCTCACTATTTTAGATAGGTTCAATTTTCCGCAACCTTGTTCCCACATGTGTAACCTTGTCTAGTCCACTAATCATCTTATTAGTGTAGGGTACTTGCCATATATGAACCATGAGGACTTCACCCTGTTGACCAATATCTTGTAATGTTCATTCATAAAGGAAGTTTTTAAGTTATGACTAATAAATTCAATATATTGTAGGTATTGGGGGGATATAATTGGGTGTATCGGTGGAGGGGGGTGGGGGGAGGGTTTAGAGGTATTAGGAAGTATACAATTAGGTATTTAATAAAAATAGGGAGCCTTAATAGGAAATATGTATTAGGAGGGGGATTCAAGAAAATGATTTTGGGAGATCTTTATCAACATCTATGGAAATTGAGGGTATTATTTAAAATCCCATGAATGCATGTGCTATGTCACGAGTTTAAAAGTGAAGGTCTTGTGAGATGACCAAATCAACCTACTCCTACAATTGATGTGGTTGACAATGAATGGTTATGTTCTCAAGAAGATGTTATTTGTTTCTTTATATTGTTATGTTTACAAATAATGTAACTTGAATTCTTCATTAAATTTATTTTTTGTTACCACCAATCCGCATATTTGATCCTAAGACTTGCCAATAAAAGCTTCTCTTATGACATTATTTTGTATCTTTTTTGGTTTGTTAGCTATTCGAGACTTGTTGGACTTGCAAAATTATTATATATATATATTTTGGTTTACTAGCTACCAATGACTTGAGAGACTATCTTGTTGTCTAATAAGCTAAAACCCAGGGGATAAGCTATCATAGTTATTTGGGGTTTGCAACACTAGCTTGTAGCTGTCTAATAAAACAAAACATGACTCATGGGAATATAAGATATCAAAATCATTTGAGATACATAGCTATTCCAGGCCACACAGATCCTCAACGTGGATAGATTTTGTTTGTGTCTCTTCCTTGAATTTTGAACCTTAACAAAATTTCAAAACAAAATCCTTAAAATCCAATCACACTATAATTTTTTATTAATTACAACATTCTTTTAATAAAAAAGGAAAAGTGATATATATATATATATATATATATATATATATATATAGATATATATATATATAATATTTATTTAGATATATAAAAATGAAAATCACATGATATATGAGCAATTTTAACTATATATAAGTTCAAATTCAACTCATGACATTCATGTTCGTATTCAAAAACAATGAAATATAAGAAAAAAACATCATATCTAAAATATTTGATAAAATTCGCCATGAAATTCATGTGTGTGTGTGTGAGGTTTCTAGTATATTCCCTTATCCAATTGCATGAAGACAATCTAGATCGATTGATCTGGTCAAAGAATTCTATTTAGGGGAATGCACAAAACAATTGGGTTACAAGGCCTTTTTAGAATCGAATACCACACAACAAAAAAGGTGGTGGTGGCAATATTTATGGAAACACTCTTTTCAACTCAAATGTAAAGTGATGTTATGGTTGACATTGAATAGTAAATTGCTAACATAGGAAAATCTACTCAAAGATGATGGTCTAGTCCAAATCATTATGCTTTATGCCATGTGGAGGAAAAATCCATCTCTCATACATTCATTTCATGTCCCTATATATAAAATGCTTGGATTATCACCTATTCAATTTGGCTCCAATGTTTTCTCGATAGAAAAAAGAATCATTAAAGGAATTCACTCAAGATTGGGTATCATATTGTTCAATATAATTTTACCAGGATTTCCCTACTATCTTGTGAACAATATTTGGTGGCATGCAATCAGGCCATTTCTCATAAAAAATACATACCACCTAAAGTGATGAGCGTGGATATCATAGAGAAAATAGTAAATGAATTTCTAGAAAAGCCAAAAACAAAGAAGACCATGGGATTAGGGGTTAGAGGAATAATGAGGATTAGGGTTCAGGGGTTAGGAGAATAATGTGTTAGTGGTTAAGGGGTTAGGGATTGGGGGATTAGGGGTTAGGGGATTTAGGCGCATTTAGGGGTTAGGGGAATAATGAGTTAGTGTTCTCTCATGGTTTATTTCCTAAGTCTGTGGAAGCTTTATAGGTACCTAGGGATAGTACTACCAGAGTGGTGCAAGTAGAAGGGTGTTTTGGGCTTATATTCAAAGAGGAGGGGGAGGATGTTGTGGAGTTTTCATCACTTCCAAAACTGCCCCAAAAATGTTGACAAGCAGGGTTAAAAAGAAAAAAATTAAAATTCATTAAAAAAAACTTTTAATACCCAAATCTGGTTTTCAGAGTGGACATACAAGTAGACCAGATGATGGCGGCTTTGGAGACCATACTGGTGGGCATAGCGCGTGGAACATTATTCTCTGCTCAATTTATAGGTGATTGGATTGAAAAATATTGGGGAGAATCTTTGGATAAGGAGGTGGAGGTGATAACTCTATCAAAGGGGTGGTTCATGATCAAGTTTGCGAACAAAGAGACCTAGATTAATGGGTCCTTGCGTGCAATTGGGGTTTTGGCATTGCGCTGATTCTCTTCAAGCAGTGGATGCCCATATTTGATGTGAAGTGGGAAAGAGTGGATGAGATCCTGGTTTGGGTGCGTCTGTTTGCGTTACCTCTGCACTTATGGACAATGGACATTTTCAGGGCTATTGGGAATAGTATGTGCATTTTTCTGGATGTGGATATGTCATTTCAGGTTACAAAACCTTAGAATGTGGCTCGTATACTGATTCATCTTGTTCCAAGAGACGATCTGGTTGAAAAATTCCACTTACATCTCAACGGAAAATATTTCTTCCAAGTTATTGATTACAAGCACCATCCTTTTCTGTACCATAGATGTCACAAGTATGGTGATCATTTGGTCAGAGACTTCCCTCTAGGAATTAGTAGGAGGCATCGTCAAAGGGTAGTCTACAAGAATGATTATCGGGCTTATGTAGCTGATCAGTTAGAAGGTGGTGAGCAGGAACACATGGAAGAGGTGGTTCATCAGCATGAAGAGGGGCTTATCCCAATGGAAGGGATGGAGGAACAAATTGAACAACCACTACAAGAAAAAAGGAAATTGGTGAGGTTCATGCTTGTGATGGACCTTTAAGGTCTGTCACCAATGTCACATATGGTGACGGTCCTTAAAAAAATGTCACTGTAAGTGTATATAGTGATGGTCCTTTAAGGTTCGTCACCAAAGCCATTTTCAATGACACTTTTGGTGAGGGTCATTAAAGGCCCATCACTAATTCTCTCTTTGGTGACACTTCTAGTGAAGAACTTTTAATGACCCTCACCAATGCTCTTTTTGTTACTTTTGGTGACGGTCAAAAAAGTTTCATCACCATTGATCATTCCAATGAGTTTTTGATGACGCTATATGCCTATTAATATTTTTTTTTCAAAAGATAACGATTTAAGGCCATTATTGTGGAGTATTTTTTATGATATTTCCAAGGCCATAGTGGTTATAATTAGTCAAATTTTTAAGAAGTAATTAGTGTGTATCATTTCCCTCAAGTAATCACTAGTCGAATAGAGTTTTCTTATGAGTCAACACATGATTCATATCTATTAAGTTTATTTCTATCAAATTCCCTTTAGACAAAGTTCCAGTAGTGTGTATAGTAAATATATTATTTTATACATAATCAATCTTTGACAATTCTATTAATGAGAAAGAACTTACACTCCTCAACAATTCGGGCACACCTAAAATTAATGCTTTGTCACACACTAACATTTCTTAGCACCTCGCATGTCTAGGAACATATTTGTACCTAGAACATCTTGTCATGACATTGACACCCAAGCACATGGTGGAATGTGCTAGCACAACATGGAACTCTCCTAGCATGTATTAGCATGTATGTAGTCCCTAGCATGCCCTGGAACACCTTGGTTGAATGCATTGACATACATTAGCACTTGGCACACAATGCCAGTTGGCATGTATTGGGAGCTATTATTAGTGTGACTAGCATGCCCCTTTTGAAAAAGATAAAGTCCTGACTTATTAACCCTATTATGTGTTCATTTCCTTACATTTTACCTTGGTTCTTCCTTTTGTTGCCTTGACACTTCTTGACGCATATTGACATACGTGACATACGTCCCCGACACCCTGCACATCCTTATAACTTATACACAACAATGTACAATATGAAATTATCTAGAATAGTTTAAAACACGAGCATGTAGCCAAAGTGTGCCACATCTCATATACAAAAAAATAACTAAAGGAAAAACAATGTTGTGCCTAGCACAAAGTGATCTCCCTTTGTCTAAAACTGCTATGTCGAGCCCCTTATAACAATTGTAGACATGCCTCCTGTAAATCCTATTCTAAAATTCTCCTAACACACTTCGTCCTTAGCACATTTGAATTCGCTAACACTCCCTTGCACACACCCTTATTTGTTCCTTTCCATGCATTTTGACCTAGTTATCCCTTGATATTCCCCAACACTCCCTAAAACTCTAGTTTAGCATGCATTGACATTGTCTGACACGTGTTAGGCTTAGGTGCGGTGCATGTGGTATCAGTTGGGGCTACCTGACCCGGATGATACTCAGTACTGTTAGCTGACTTACCAAGAAGCCCAAGACTTGAACGATCACATGGGATGCTGGTACTTAGTGGCCAAATCTATGGCATCCTTTCCCTATAGGTGACGGTGCAGGCAAACATCAGACCCTCTACCCTTACCTTGGTGGATTTTCTTTGACCGACTCGGGGCGTCGCCAACTCTTATGGGACGTTGTGCAAACACTCACAAGATATATTCTCAATGCCCAGGTACATTTGAGTGTGTGAGGATGAATATGTCTTCTAGGATTTGAGTATCATACACAAACAAACAAAAACCACTTTTTTGATTGCTTGATCACATAGAATTAATTTAAAGGGAAAATTTATTTTATTTTCTCTTTGTTTTATGTATGTGACCAAAATTTTTATTTGATCATATACTCTATCCTCTCAATTTTTTTCCAAAACCAGACCTAGTCAACACGAGAATAGAACCAATAGGACCTCGTCGATTGGACCTCCCCCCATTACCAGGAGGGGTTCTAGGTCTTTCGTCGTTTAGGCTTCAAAGACGGAAGGCTGCCACCATTATTGGTTCTTCCTTTATTGGGGCATCCTTAGCTGGGAACCCTAGTTGGTCTCCCAACACCACACCACACACCACTCCTCCCACAACCCCTAGAGGACAAAGGGGTGCGATCCATTCAGGAAGCCATTCAAATAAACAACAGGGTACGTCACAGACCAACCCTCTTCCTAACCAAAACTTTATGTTTTCGCAAGTTGCAATGGTGTCAACCTCCCAGTCACCTTTCTTAGCTTCGTTGAATCTACCCGATTTAACCAAGCTGACGAATGACCCCATCTCACACAACCCTACATGGACTCCCATGCCCATGAAGCTCCCTTTCGATATTCCAAAGTTTGAAGGAAAGCAAGCGGAAGACCCAAGTAATCACGTTATGACCTTCCACCTGTGGTTCTCATCGAACAGTATCATTGACGACACTATTCGATTGAGACTATTTCAACGCACTCTCACAGAAGTAGCTGTGAAATGGTACGACGTGGAGCAACCCTCTTCTTCACATGGAACCTTTAGCGCCCTCGCCACCGTGTTCCTAACATATTTTCAGTTACCCATTCACCATGATTCCAGAATGGAATTACTGACACATTTTAGACAATCCCCCACCATCCATATCTTGGACCATATCTAAGAATGGAGGCGGCGTCGTAGTTTATGTAAAGCAAAATTCAACGACCAGGTTTTTAAATATTTTTTCATGAAAACTATCATGACAGAGGTTTCAAAGGATGTGGCACAACAAAGGCTCACATCCGAAGAGGATGACATCAACAAAGCCCAACAACTTGAGCTGATTTATACCCAGTAAGGATATATTTACAATATCCTACAAAACACCCCGCACCTGCAAACTTATCAAGAATTTCCAGGCGCGTCGAACTCTACAGACGGACTAATTGTGTCATTGACTCAAGGTAATTACCTAGGAAACCGCAGTCAAAAACCTGGTTACACGTACAGTTCTACCCAGAATGTACCTCAACTCAGTTTTCAAAGTCATCCTTAGAAAAATTTGACCAATAGGGTGCAATGGTATCACCATGGAGGACCCTATCCTCTGGCTCAGGGTATCTAGTACGTAGAGAGAAAAACTGATGGAAGAGCTCCCCTCCAACAACCAGGTGCAAACCAGGGACCGCGTTATGCTCAGTCCCCAGCACAAGACCCACCTATGCAGACCAATGCACAGGTGAACTTTGTGCAGCCTTCCCAAAACCAACCTCACCAATATAACCAAGAGAACTACCCTCCTAACGTGGTGAAGAAAAAAGAAAAAACAAGCCAAAAGGGAATCCTGGACAGGGGGGAAACAACCAGCAACGCCTACCGTGATCCCAGGCTAGAGGAACTCCAACCGGAATCAGAGCTAAGAGCCAAGAAATTCCCAACGATAGAGAAAAAGGCCACCTCTTCGAACAAACCATTCTTGTTCGATATGTGGTGAGTACAAAAATTATACTCACCACTGGCCCTATCTCCTTGAGCTGAAGAAGCTACAGAGTAACTGAGGACAAGGAGGATCTTCCCAACAAACAGTTGTGATGCAGGAACCTTTCCCCCATCAAGGGACGGTAAGCACTCAGCAAAAAAATCCAGATGACTCTAGGAAAAGTAGCCATGAAATCTACATGACTAGCGAAGAGATGTTTTTCCAAACATAGAATTGAAATTATGACACCCCACTAGACACCAATATGTCAGGGGCAAGTATTAGTGCATTGACTGCACCTTTGACCATTTCAAAGATGCCTATCGAACCATTTCCAAAGATGGTGAAAGGACCCAATAGGAGAGCAAGAAACTAGTCCAAAGCAACCCATAATTATTGTATCGTGGATGATTTAGCACAATATCCCGCTGATATGTCAGCTTTGGAAGTATTACAGTCATGCCCAAAACAACATAAAGCCTTACTTTATGCGTTAGGTGCTATCGACCCTGCCGATACACGCCTAAGGGATTTTGACTTAGACAAAGCCACCCATAGGTTTCCTTCCATGGTCGTCTTCCAGATACCAGTGTCGATCTAGAATATCAAAATTCACCAATGTGTCATTGACGAGGGTGCATCCATGTGCATCATGTCAAAAAATGTTTGGTAGAAGCTAGGGTCTCCCAAACTAAAACCCTCAGTCATCACGCTTAGAGCATACGACGGTCGTCCTTCGACCCCTGTCGGCCTCTACCAAAACGTCCCGATCTGCATAGCTGGAAAGACAGTCCACATAGACATTGAAGTCTTGGACGCTCACTTGGATTATAATATACTCCTTGGGCAGAGTTATATGTATGCCATGTCATCCATAGCCTCCTTCGTCTTCCACATTATGATGTTCCCCCATGAGGACCGCATCATTACTGTAGACCAATTGACACATAGCGAGAAGTGACCCCTAACGAACACTGATTTAATTATACCCTACGTAGATACATCCTTGGATGCTCTTTCATGCTACCAAAAATATGGCCCCGGCCAATTCAAACCATCGTCCGTTCTAGGATCATTCCTAGGAGATCCTCCCATTATCCTTGAGTCATCACCTGATGTCACAAGGGCTCCGGTGTGCATGATGTCCACATCAAGCGCCGAAGCTAGTCAGGACACGAACACGAGCAGTATATCTATAATTATAACATTAAATAATGAGAAGGGGCCTTAGGACCTCATGGAATACGAGCTAGGGGGATTAGAGGTAAGGGAACGAGAGAAATTGATAGGGGAACCCCCATAGTTGTGATAAGGGTATTAGGGGCCCCATTATCAAAACCCATAAGCCCTTAACCCATAACCACTAAATTCTCTATGCCTTTAACCCCCAAGCCAGAATCCCTTAACCCCTTGATCTCTTAAACCCTACGCTACTAACCCCTTAACCCCTAACCGCTAACTTATAATCCTTGAACCACCCTTAATAGTCACGACAATGTAACTTTTTAAGGCAGTTTTGGACCACCCCCTCCCCAAAAGTCATTAGATCAATTAAAATTTTAGAGGCAATTGTTAAATGTCTGCCTCCAAATGTTCAATTCTCATGAATTTTTGGGGAGGGAGATATTTTGGTGTATTGAATGGGGAAAGGGGACATAAGGGTAGCATGGATGGATAGAGGTGAGAGGTTCAAACATGGTTTACTATAATCTATAGTCCTAGCATTAGAGAATGAGAAGGGGCCTTAGGACCTCACGGAATAAGGGATAAGGGACCTAGAGGGAAGTAAATGAGGGAAATTTATAGGGGAACCCCCAATAGTTGTGATAAGGGGTTTAGGGGCCCCACTATCACAACGCATAAGCTCTTAACCCATAACCACTAAATTCCCTATCCCTTTAACTCCAAATAAATAATCCCTTAACCCCTACACTCATAAATCATAACCCATTAACCATAGAGACTAGAATGTAAACAAACCCTTGCATGCTAGAATGTAGAACTAACTCCATAGAGACTACTAAGAGAGCACATGTCATGGTTTCACTTGGTGTTAAAAGGAATAGTTATCGTGTTCCACACTTTAGATATTGATCATGTTTATGTTTTAATCTCATTTATGCTCCGAAAATAATCTATAACTTAGCATCCTTCTCCTATTGCCAATACCATCAGACTACTTGCAAATGATGAGTAGAGAACCAATCATGGCGGGAAAGTAGCCTAGGATTAGCATTCGCAAATTGAATGTTAATAATTCCTCCATTCCTCTTCATGAATGAAACCCCCCATTTCTTCATTATTCGCAAGTTCCGACCCCAGAGCGGAATTCAAATATTTTATGAGAATAAACCTCCAACAGAGGCCACAAGACCTTCCTTACCGTGTTTATTTATTTCAAACAACATAAATTTGCAATGGCTTCCTTTCTCAAAATCACTCATTCCCTGTCATATTCTCTAATGCTTCCATTACCATGGAGATCTTAACCAACAAAACTCACCATCGTTATTCTAGCTAGCCAACCCTATCATAGTGGGCATACATGATTGTCTCAACAAGGGTAAATAGAAATATCCTTTCTACCAATAACATTTCGATCCAAAGGTCCTACTCTACTGTTATGTAGAATTCGATTCACAATTTAGAACATCAATAACAAACATGCAATGAGAAATAACGCACATGCACATAATATTTTTACAGGGGAAAGAAATTGATAAAAAACCCTTATGCCTACTTGCATTAAATCAGAAGAATAAAGATGTATTGCAATTGCTTGCTCGCTCTTAGCACAACCTACAAGTGAATAACCTATCTCTCTGCTAATTGAGAAGCTCTAACCCAGACTTAGTCAATTTATGCCTCTACTTGAGCCCCTATTTCATTGCACAATTCCTGAGGAATTAGGCCCCTATTATTTAGGAAATTCCACCAAAATGCTTGCGCAATTCCCTAGGGTTGATCACTTGACCAATACAATTCATGTACACTCAATCTAGTATATAATAATTGTGCACTGCCTTGGAATATTCACCATAGTTGGGGAACTTGAATTCTCTACATGCACTAGATATTTTGGGTTGATTGATCAGTTATCTGGATGATCACTGAGTTAGACTAAAGTCCCACTACACAACTAGCCTTCCACTAGTTCCTCCAATAGTTAAAACTAGTTTAACTGAAAACAACTTGAGATAATTGACCTTGATTGCTACAAATTAGCAATCACACATGCTTAACTAAATTCCAACTCCTCTAACTCAAATTTACTAAGCTAAATTAGTGACAAAATCCATGTCATCTTAGTTAACTGCCTCCAAGTTGTCCATTGATGTGGAAATGCGATTTTTCTCAATTTGACCAAGGCAAAGTCAAATTGAGATTTTCTTGCTGCATTTTTCAATAGTAGGTATTTTCCTACTCTAGATAATGTTTTCCCTCAACCAAGCATGGTAGAAAATGTGTTTTTTGTTGTTTTTGATCGCTTCCTTTGGACGAGAATTTTGGCACCCTATAAGAAGATTGTCAAAACAAAATCAACTCATAAGCTCTTCTTGGAGCATATTTTGGTTCATTTTGGAAACTATAGGGATAGTAGGTTCCTCAGTATTTTCTGGTTTGACCTTTGGTCCATGATGGACATCAAGCTTTACAAAGTCCATTTCCTTCCATCCCTAGATTGATAGATAAAAAGTACTGGATATGATCATTGTAGATGTCCTTAGAGTATACAATTGTGAGGATCCACATACACATGTTGAAAGCCTTCCTTATTTTCAACAAAAATCATACATAGCTCTTCATATTTCTATTACCCACAAGCCTTTTTAGGTGTGCTTGGTGTCCCAACAATTGACACAAATTGACGTAGTTGTATTCATGGAATAAGACATGAAGATACCTCCCATACTTGGAACGAGGTGAGAAATGCAACCAATTTTGAGGAATGTATCTAACAAATTCAATAATGAGTTCATGATATTTTATAGAAAGTTTCCAACTCCAAGTACAAGTAGATACACAATCCATTCGGTTCCACATAATTTTTAGGTTGGGGACGAGTTATGGTTGCACTTGCATAAAGAGCAATTGACAAACTCCCAGAAGAAGCTCATACCATTTTGATACGAGCCTTACACCATCACTAAGGCTATGGGTGAGAATTCATTTGAGGATAGTCATAGGATGATTTATATTACTTCAAACGTATATGTTAGGATGATTTATGCTTGATGGGGTGCATGTCTAGAAATAGTTCCTTTAAGAGAATGAAAAATATGATCGCACCATTACTTATATAAGTAATTGTGATATCTACTCAAATGACATTAAGTAACTTCATAAGAGATTTTAAAAGTGACATTTTTAAGGTTTGCTTTGTATCAATGTATGTGGATCATTATGTTTTTTTTCCAAAGCATTTACACATGACTAAATTTTTTAAATAGTACATCACTCTAATTTTATTTCTCTTACATGCTCGTAGGTTATAATTCAAAGCATCATAGGTACTAAAATTCATGAAACTCTTGTTTTTTTGCTGTAAATAACTAAAACCCCCAAGTGTGCTACTCTTAATATTCAAACTTGCACTATTGTTAAGACTACTTCCTCTAATTGTTATTGTTCATCCATAAGTAAGCTGACTACGAGGTGGACTTGAACCATTATTAACACGCTAGTGTAGTGTTACCTAATTGTGTTTAAGAAACATAAGGGGCAGGGTTGGTACAAGTCCAACTTTTATATCATCTAATTCCATGCCCACTACTACGTTTTCATCCTCTGTTGGCCTTACGATATGGTTTCCCATTAGTTCATTTGATTCTTTCTCATCCACAATCTCATCCTACATTGCATCCAACCTGCTACTCTGTAATCACATATCTCTCGTAACCCCACTCCAGTGTGTTCATTAGACCTCATTGAGGTGCCTTGACTACTACTCTTTATTGAGCTATATTTTATCATCAACCCTTTGTTTCACAACCATCCACTCGCCAACTCACCTTTCCCATTGAAATTATCCAACTCTCTCATCCTCACTTCACTACTCTCTTCCTCATTAATCTCATTTTGAACTCCTCATTGCCTTCCTCATTTGCTCACATCTAGTTTAACCACCACTCATCAGTTATCTCTACTTCCTCAAAACTTATTCAATTTTCTCTTTAGCTTTTGTGTCCTTCATGATCATTTAATCCTTTGAGCTATCCTATTTTCCAACCCCATTATAACCCATTACTTAATACAAAGTTATACACCACCATGATGAAAATGTCAATAGGAAATAACTTTTCCTTCGTTAACAATTCTTGTAGGGTTTGTATTCACTAATGTCTCTCAAAACCCCTTCTCCTTAGCTTTTGAGTACAACTAGTAAAATTCATGGGATTTATGTTTTTCGAAAATCAATTTTTTTTGTTTCCCTCCCTCTATTTCCCTCGTTGTAGGGTTTTTCCAAGGAAGGAGGAAGGGCGCATCCATGCTGTAGTAGGTCTGATCCGATACACTTGATTGAACTCAAGAAATTGGATTCGGTTGAACTCAAGAAATTGGATTCATGGTGCATAATCGTGGTGATTTCATTTTACATATGGAATTTTCAATTGAACTCAGGAAATTGGATTCCTAGTGCCTCCAATCGTTGCGAAATCATTTTACAGAAGGAATCTATCATTTAAAAACTCTCTAGACCAGCCCAACGAGGCACTCAAGGGGTTGTATGTTCAATATTTCACGGAGGAAGATGAAGCTGAAGGCATGGACGATAATATGTTGAAAATTATGTTGATTCTCCTTTGTTCATGAGCTATTCCTACAGAAAACATGCCATCTTGCAGCATGTCTACCATGCCTAGAATTCAAAAGTTGATGCTAAGCCAAATGAAATGGTAATTTTCCAACACGTTTTAGCGATTTGTAAGAACCGTGGGATAAATATCACCAACCAGTGAATTGATACCGATTAGAAAGAATTTATGCACATTTTAAAC
Source organism: Pinus albicaulis (assembly GCA_034641835.2). Classification (NCBI taxonomy): domain Eukaryota; kingdom Viridiplantae; phylum Streptophyta; class Pinopsida; order Pinales; family Pinaceae; genus Pinus; species Pinus albicaulis. The sequence continues at coordinate 1,345,410,956 of CM076580.1, forward strand.
CCTTTCGCGATTACAACCTGAGATGTCACTGGTGTGGGTGCCTTTGCTACTTTGTTGGTCTTTAACAATGAATTGGGATTCACCAACCGCAACATAGAATCTCTCTACAGCGTTGGACGATCTACCAAGAAGGGAAAAAGACAAGGAGGCTACATTGGCGATAAAGGTATTCAGTTCTTAAAACCTATACTCATAAAACACAAGGAAATTGGGGTGATAGGGAGGTTTTTTAATCCTTGACTATCTACTGTTTAGATCAAATGTAATATATATTTCTAAATTTGCAGAGATTGGGTTTAAAAACTTCGGGGAATGGCTGCTCATATGCAACATGTTATGCAAAAAATATAAATTGGGGTGATTGGGAGCTTTTTCTAGCCCTGACTGTTAAGATAAAATTTGCACTAGGTATCTAAATTGGAAGAGTTTGGCTTTAACTGCTTTGGCTCATGGATGTTTAGATGAAATACAGTATTCGCTGAGATAACATCAGATGAGCTCATATACGATACAAATTATATATGTTGAATAAAATAATTTGGACTTTTGGACCTATAAAATTGGTTTGCAAATTGTATGCAAATATGTTTCCAATTTTTCTTGTTAGTTGTTTTGAAGAAATTTATCCATATTGATAATATCCTTGCATTAATATGTATGAACTGAATTCCTTTGTATACAATTTTAAACATTTTTTATCCCTCCATTAAATAGTTAGAAAATCTAGAGTTTTAAAAACAAAGGTAGCTGTCTAGTTAGTCTAGATACTAGAACATGCAATTTCCAATGTAAGAGATGGAAAGTCTTCATAATGAGTCATATTTACTATTGAACTCGCACTTTAATGGATGTGCACTATTCTAAAATGCAAATTGTGCAATGCTATGTAAGTAGAGTTGGATTCGTTTCTTAGTTGCAATCAATATGTAGTCATGTTGTTGTCCTATACTACTTGAGATGAAACATTGCTTGGAAAATGGCATTCATGGAATTCAATATAAATTGACAAAGTAACTGAATATGCAACAGAGTTATTTTCTGTGGAAAAACTTCAAAGAAAATGACCACTCTTTTAGAAATGGATCAGGACAATGCATGTGTGAATGTTTATAATGAAAAAAATGGTACAAGAATCAGTGTGAGGGCTTGTTCAGGACTTGGGAGATGTTTGAAATGTAAATTTTGGGCTTCACTGCTCTTTTGTGTTAGTATGCCTGTATGTGATTGAGGCATGATTGACCTAATCGATGGAAAGGAAAATGGAAATTTTCAAGTTATAGTTATATGGATATAGTTTCTTATGTTATAGGGAAGGACTTCATTTTCCTTTAGCTATGTACCTGGAAACATGTGTCTGATTTCATAGGAAAAATCAAATCTTAAAGGTAATATTGTTGTCATTATCTAGTGATTCAATTGGAGTGAGGCGTGACTTAAGATCAGTGATTCAATAATTTGCATTATAAGTTAGTCTAGATACTAGAACATGCAATTTCCATTGTAAGAGACGTCAAGTCTTCATGATGAGTCATATTTACTATTGAACTTGCACTTTAATGGATGTGCACTGTTCTAAAATGCAAATTATGCAATGCTATGTAAGTAGAGTTGGATTTGTTTCTTAGTTGAAATCAATATGAAGTCATGTTGTTGTCCTATACTACTTGAGATGAACATTGCTTGGACAATGGCATTCATGGAATTCAATATAAATTGACAAAGTAACTGAATATGCAACAGAGTTATTTTCTGTGGAAAAACTTCAAAGAAAATGACTATTCTTTTAGAAATGGATCAGGACAATGCATATGTGAATGTTTATAATGAAAAAAATGATACAAGAATCAGTGTGAGGGCTTGTTCAGGACTTGGGAGATGTTTGAAATGTAAATTTTGGGCTTCACTGCTCTTTTGTGTTAGTATGCCTGTATGTGATTGAGGCATGATTGACCTAGTCAATGGAAAGGAAAGTGGAAATTTTCAAGTTACAGTTATATCGATATAGTTTCTTATGTTATAGGGAAGGAATTCATTTTCCTTTATTTGTGCACCTGGAAAGGTGTGTCTAATTTCATAGGAAAAATCAAATCTTAAAGGTAATACTGTTGTCATTATCTAGTGATTCAATTGGAGTGAGGCATGACTTAAGATCAACGATTCAATAATTTGCATTATAAGTTAGTCTAGATACTAGAACATGCAATTTCCATTGTAAGAGATGGAAAGTCTTCATGATGAGTCATATTTACTATTAAACTTGAACTTTAATGGATGTGCACTATTCTAAAATAAAAATTGTCCAATGCTATGTAAGTAGAGTTGGATTTGTTTCATATTTGCAATCAATATGCAGTCATGTTGCTGTCCTATACTACTTGAGATGAAAATTGCTTGGACAATGGAATTCGTGGAATTCAATATAAATTGAAAAAGTAACTGAATATGAAACAAAGTTATTTTCTGTGGAAAAACTTCAAAGAAAATGACCATTCTTTTAGAAATGGATCAGGACAATGCATGTGTGAATGTTTATAATGAAAAAAATGGTACAAGAATCAGTGTGAGAGCTTGTTCAGGACTTGGGAGATGTTTGAAATGTAAATTTTGGGCTTCACTGCTCTTTTGTGTTAGTATGCATGTATGTTATTGAGGCATGATTGACCTAATCAATGGAAAGTAAAGCGGAATTTTTCAAGTTACATTTATATGGATATAGTTTCTTATGTTATAGGGAAGGACTTCATTTTCCTTTATCTGTGTACCTGGAAACGTGTGTCTGATTTCATAGGAAAAATCAAATCTTAAAGGTAAGACTGTTGTCATTATCTAGTGATTAAATTGGAGTGAGGCGTGACTTAAGACCAGTGATTCAATAATTTGCATTATAAGTATGGAAAATTTGGAACGACTCAACAACAAATCAGCATGCAGGGAGAATAAAACAGGGAAAATTTGATAGTTCCTAATTTCTTAACAATCTTTTTCGTACTGATTTGCAAGCTTCTTACCTTATACACTATTCTTCTTTTTTGTTTGTCCACGGATGCCTATATTATTCATATGTTTAGTTTTTCTTGATCGCCTTTGTTGGGATTGTAACATGATTGCTACTATCATAACTCTTTAATTCCCCGTATTGATGGGTGGTTTTGGATTGCAATGCAGTGAAGAAAAGTATCAGCAATTCCAAGCAGATGGAAATTTGTATTACAGATGTGCTGCATGTCGTGGAGACTGTTACCAGGTTTGCCTGGTCACATGGTTATGTAGATCATTAATTCAAGTGGTTTTCTGATTGCATTCAATTACATATCTGTTTCATACTTTTGGAGAACAGGTTAATGATCTTGATGATGCTGTTCAAGAGTTGTGGAGGAGGAGGGATGAAACAGAGCAGGAGAAGATGACTAAACTCAGGGCTGCTGCTGGACTCCCTTCACAACAAGAAATGATATGCCTTTGCCCTTAATTAGATGATGACAAATAATTCCCGTCCATTCAGCCAAAAGATTCCAAATCCATATCCAAGGGTTTAGTCGAAAATACATTTAAAAGTGGGAAGGATCAAATGATGAAATCAAAGGAATATGGAAAAAAGGCCTCGAAAAATGCATTAGTAAATAAAAATTTTTTTAAGAAGAAATGATTACAAGTTCATTCAAATCGTAAAATAGGGGGCATTGAATAATAGTTTGCATATATTTCAGTCTGAAATGAAAGTAGAAGATAATTCAACACCAAGTCAGGACCAAAATAGTTTTATATATGAAAACAATGAAGAGGATTGGTCTCAAAAATCAGATGGGAATAAATTATATTCTCCTCCTAAAACAACAAGTTCAGTTAAATATGGGATATCAATGGAGGCTGATGACACGATTTTTAAAAGCAACATAGTTGAAAGTGGTTTACTTAGTGGCAAAAAGAATGCCAAAGGTCATTAAAGTAAAAGCAGTTCCAAGTCATCTCACAGTCAAATACATGAGAAAGTGGATACACAAACTGAAATGTTTGCTAGCAAGTCTGAGAGCAGCAAGAGGACAAAGATTGTTATACATCTCCCAGCAAGAGATAAGAAAAATAAAGATACATGGAAATCATCCCACCGTTCAACATCAGAGGCTCATAGTAGTCAAAGGGAACAGGGTTCAATAGGTTCACAAGGTGGCTATCTTAATCAGGTTCTAATTTGATAGGACATATAAGTACATGTATATTCTTTAACTGCAGTTGTTTGCTTCAAAAGTTGAGTTTTTTTCAGAAGAAAGAATGTGAATAATGGTTCACCCACAATAGAAGTGGTCTTCCAGGGCACTGAAAGATTGATAGCTATAGGAAAATCGATATCTCCGTGTTGTGGTTATGAGAAGCACTGTTGCATTTACATGAATAATTAGCGCTATTAACTTATTGTTCCAATTTTGAATGTTTTTGTTGAAAAATTAACATTTCAAGGAAAGCAATCATGATCTCTGTCTGCTGTTGAATGACTTCCTGGGTTTGTTGTGGATTAGAGATGAGAAAGTTAGGTTTTGTAATTATTGAAATTAAATTAGGCTGGAATGAAAAAGTTGCAGGCATTTTTGTGGAGGTTAGACCATCTGGCATCAACATTTCTAGTAGAACCTATTCAACTTTATCCTCACCTTTTTACACATTATTTTTTATGAGAGGAGAGTTTGGACTATTGGAATTGGAATTCCTCCAATGTAGATGAGGGAAGTTTTGAATTATTTTGTTGAAAATGCCACATAGGGAGATGTATGTTCATTTAGATCATTACACCCAGGAGCCAAAAATGGGTCAGACAAGAGCTCCCCACTGACATGAGCAAGGAAGCGGAATCCTGTTTGCTTCATTGTTATTAGAACCAGACTAGTGGGCCTCGAAAACTGGAAACTGGTGTCAACTAGAAAAAATTGTATGACCCAAAAATACATAAAATATTCAAATTTTGATTAAAAAATAAATATTCATGTACATCCATATGAATCCAAACCATTATACACAAATATGAAATTTTTTCTCATGTATATAGATAGTAAGGATGCATATAATCAAAATAGAGCACTAAATAAAATCCATATATGAACCAAATAGTAAAACCAAAATAGTTTTTCTCAAGGATTTCACCATGGCTTCTTGATGCTTAGCTTTGCTCTGCCATATGCAAGCTTCCAGTTTCAGCTGTTTGACCTGCTCCTCTAGTTCTCTGTTTCTAAGATTGAACTTCTCCATCTTCGAATATTTTTCCCTTATTTTCCTCAAGATGCTTTCCTCAATCATATAAAGCATAGATAGATGCCTCTGCCTCTTCTCTTCAAGAGATTTCCTCAACTGATCCGCCTGTGCCCTCACAAATTGATCAAGCTCTTCTTTATGTTTTTGCAACTGTGATGCTATATGATCTATTAGAAAATGAAGGGTAGAAGTTGCATTGCCTCTCGTTGCAGATGGTATTGAAGAATTGACTTGTTCATCCTCAAATGCCAGATGGAGACCAGTTGATATAGTACCCACTAAGTGTGGTACATTCCCTAGTCCTGCAGTTGGGGCTTGCTGATGAAGGTCGCACAAATTTATTAACAAGGGTCTCTGATGTTGCAAAGAAATAATATCCATAGCCTCCCTTGGTCTCTTTCGTGATGGAGGGTCCTCTGGCATATGGAACATTGCTCCATTCTGCTAACCATGCATAGAATTAGGCACCGCATTGATATTTAGAAGAGCATAAAATATAATGCATTCATGTTATATGGTTTTTGGATATGATAACCTGTGGAATGGAAATCCTCATAAGAACACTTCCCATGAGATTAGTTTCTTATCTAACATGGTTTCTAGGGGTGTCCCCAAAGCTTTGGAAACCACTCAGTGCCACCCATTATATATTTTGGTGATTCTCAAAAGAAGTGGTTTCACTAACGGAAGCATCACAAAAGGAGATAGAGACAAATGTAAACCTTATTATTATGATGTTTATTTTCTTTTCAAAACCACCCCCTCCCCCAAACTCATGATTTTACAAGATTTTCTACCAGAGTTAAGGAGGCAGCAAACAAATGGTGAGAAAACAGTGAAGGATGCAGCAAACAATGGAGTATATAGTTTCTAATATCACTACATTATAGATTATGCATCTACAAATTTGATTCTAATTTCTGGTTCATTGTTTGTAGAATGTTTGCAATTGAATTTGTGTTAAAATTATGAGTTTTTAATGGTATCTAAGATTTAATCAATATTTAGAAGGGTGATACTAATATGCATTGATGAATCTGATTGGAAATGCATATGAAGATATGGTGCAGATATTTCTCGTGGTGTTGCAGACCTTCATGCAGCAGGTGTCTCGTGTATGAATCTCAAACCATCCAACCTTCTTTTGGATGCAAGAGGGTGAGCAGTAGTTTCTGATTTTGGTCTTCCAGAATTTTTGAAGAAACCTCAATGCAGAAGATCTCGCTCAACCCCGAAGGATGACGTGACAAGGACACATTCATGTGTGGAGTGTACTATGTTGAATCCTCATTATACAGCCCCAAAAGCTTGGGAACCACTCAAGAAGTCTTCTTTGAACATTTTTTGGGATGAAGGAAATGGAATAACTTTAGAATTTGATGCCTGGAGTTTTGGTTGCACCTTGGTTGAGATGTGCACTGGAGAAATTCCGTAAGTTATATTGTGTCTACCCTTGTGTTTGTAGTTGAGAAGTCCAATATTCAATTCCCTTTTTCTTCTGTAATGTGAAAACATGGTACCCTCTGTATGAAACACACTTGCTAGATATTTAATGACATTTGTCATGCAGGTGGAATAAACTAAGTTCAGAGGAGATCTATAGGGCTGTTGTCAAGGCTCAAAGGTAGCCACCTGAATATGCTAGTGTTGTTCATGTTGGAATCCCAAGAGAGCTGTGGAAGATGATTAGTGAATGTTAACAGTTTAAGCTTTCAAAGAGACCCACTTTTCATGCCATGTTGCCCATATTTTTACGCCATTTGCAGGAGATTCCTCTTAGCCCTCCTACAAGTCTAGACAAGTAAGAATATAGTGGGAAGCTTTATGTTGTTATTTGCAACGTAAGGATTTATTTGATTAGTTTAATTTTAACTTATGGTATATTTTCTTGATGCAACTGATGTGAAGCGTATTTAGTATGTACATATGCATTTTTCTCACAAATTTGTTATTTCTTGTGTTGCTTGCTAGTTACTATACTGCTAAGATGGCACAATTAAAAACAGTTATGACTTTCACCATAGAATGTGGAAAATGAGTTGCATGACTTTCCATCAATGTTAAACAAAATAAGTAGATCAGTCAGGTGAAGAAATATTTCTTCCATAAATATGATTACTGATTAATGATGGACCAAATTTTACTGGGTTATTGTACTATTTTTGTCATGCCCGACTTGAGTAAGAGGCATACTTCTTTTTGTCAAAAAACTTAATTGCAACAGGATTATAATTATTTTCCATTGAGCTGAGCCTGAGAGTAAGACTGAAATCTATAATTTTTTTGTGGGTAAAAACTCATATATTTCATGGTTTCTCATGGTAGTGATCCATCAAAAGATTCTAAAACTACATGGATAGAGCCATCTCCTGCATCTGTCTTGGAATTTGTACAGGATACTCAAATTTTCTTCATCATACGATTTGAGTAGGGGATGTGGAAGGTGTTAGGTGATTTTCTTTACTCTCCAAAATTTTTGTTGTTTGCATGGATTTTTGTTCAAATATATTTCTCAGTTATATGGATATATTTTTATCTTTGACAAGAAATGATTTTCATTTACGCTATGCAGAGATTTACTTGCAAGAGCTTCATCTGGAAAGACTGGAAACTCAGTTGGCCCCTAACAATGCTGCACACCCTTCTGTAGAGTGTACTTGGGCTGATCCAATCTACTCCTCTAGGCTAGCAAACACCTGAGCTCCAATCTGCCAGGCTATCAACAACTCTTGTACATCAGAGTGTTGCACTTCGACACCGTCCTTCATCCAACTTTCAACTACTCTTCATCCTTCAAGATAGCTTGTCTAGGGCTACTTTGGGTAGCCAATCTCGCTGCCCTCAAACAACTCTATGACACCCAACCATCCACTGCGGAATCTGCCACCACTTGAAGTGCTCTCGACACCCTTGTCCACTTCACTTCTTGGCTTCCAAAATCAACAACCAAACTAATCCGATCTGGTCACTTTTTGACCCAAAACACATCCACAAACACTGCTGTTACAATACTGTAGTACTGTTGTCCTGGGTAGGGCACTTTGCAGGCTGCACTAACCACTAACCAGCCATTTGACAACTTGCTCCTAGCTGTGGCCTAGGGAATATGAGGTGCCATATGTATGGGTTGTTGTTGTGGGCATGTGGCAGCCTTTAAAGACTTCACGCTAGCCTATTTGGAGTGGCTAGGCCTGCAGCCTACCACAGTCAACTGCGGCTCCCTTAAAACATACCCAATCCACCTTCCTTCTCCACGTGCAGCCCTAAAAATAGTGTGCAAATAGCTCCTCTTACAGCGGCCTCTGTTCCAACAAGTTTGAGCTTGGGACAGACCTTAAATAAGGCCTAAAACAGACCTAGAAGAGGCACGCTATAGCTATAGAAACGTGGCCACTCCTGTATGCAGATAAGCCTCCTTCACACTGTCACAATATGCTCCTTACAAGGCCTCTTCCAAATGCAGTTAAACCCAAACAAATTCAGAGATGTACTTGCCCAATTAAGATGCTCAAACAATACTAACTCATCCTCCTTTTATAGACAAGTCATCCTCCATGAAATCATGATGAAGAGACACCTCCAAATTCTTTCAAGTTGGCCTACTTGATGAATTAATAATTATTTCATCTTCAAAAATTCATATCTCCCAAACGACAACCTAGAATCAGACGATTCTTGATGCGTTAGAATCGAATTGCCGAACACTATCATCCTCATCCATCACGTGATGTGTCTTCTTCTTGGTTTTGCCCCAAAACTCTATGGGTGCCAAAACCCCACACTTGGGTTCCAAGCCCACAAATTTCCCTTGTGGCACTTTGTCCTCCAAACCCCGAACCCCTGGGCTTGGAGTACCTCCAAAGCTACACAATTCAACACACCCTCTTAGCGAGGGAGGTACCTCCATGCCAAGGAAGTACTTCATCTTCATCATCACTACTCGCAACACTTGCCCAACTCCTATTGCTCATAATTGCAGCAATCCCTGTAGCATGCACTATGCTTTTCTCGGAAGTGTCATTGTTACTGGAAGCCTCCTGCTTCTTCTTCTACTCTTGAATCACTTTCCAATATTGCCACAATTCCTTCTTGCTAGATGTGGAAGCACCCTTGCTCCCCGCTAACCAAGCTCTCTTCTTGGGTTGCAGAGTCTCCTCTGAATCTACAAACTCCCTCTATAACTCGACTCCCTTTAAGCCTCTGGAACTTGGACCTTCTTGGAAAAGTGTACCTTCTTCTTGGGAACCTGTACCTTCTCCTATGAAACCTGCAGCTGCAGCTGCACCTGCTACTGCTTTTCTGGAACCTGTACCTGTCCCCGCTTCTTTCCATGATCCTCAGGCTTTCCTGTCAACCTGTAGAGACCATGTTCCTTTACTCCAAGGACAATCCCATCAGAATTAGAGCCTCTAGGCTCGAGTCTTGCCTTCCCATCCTGGAAAAAGACCTAAAACCCCTTCCTCTCCATCATTGAGACAAATATCACACTATATCTGAGTCTTGGTACAAACAATACATCCTCGACCCGCATCATACGTCCCCTATCCATCCTGAATGGCACCACCCCTGATCCTCGGATCTCCAACTGACTCTTGTGGCCCAAAACCATGTGCAACTTCGAGTCCCATTCAACAAGAGTCTCAAATAAATCTTGTGATCCAGTCATATGCTTCGTCGCACCACTTTCCACGTACCATCCATCCTCTTGGATAGTACCCTGCGAGAAATGAGAAATCATAGCAATGTCTTCTTCTTCTTCTTCCAATATTCTAGTGAGTTCATCATTCTCTATTTTATTGGTAAGAAAAGTAGCCTGCTTCCCTTTCTTCTTTTCTCTCTCCTTTTCTTTCTTTGGACAATTCGAAGAAAAATAACCCATTTCACCACAGTGAAACACTTGGTTTTACTCAAGTCCTTCTTTCACTTACCCTTCATTCTATTTGCAAGTTCCATGTCCTCATCTTCCTTCTTGGAAGAATGAAGATCCTCGTCTTGCAATTCTTCCTGAATGAAGTTGTCCCACAATCTATTATAGTCTAGCAACTTCTCCTGGATAATGATTCATTTGATGAAATGTTTCCATTCTCAGGTGAACCCTTTCAAGGCAATCCTCACCATCTCTTCATCTGAAACTATGACCCCAACGACAACAAGCTCATCTCAAACCTGAGACAACCTCGTCAAATACGAAGTCATTCCTTCACCTTGTATCATCTTAGTGGACTTAAACTTATCCTCCACTACCAACACCCAGTTCTCGTTCTTGTTCTGGAAGAAATTATGAAGAGTCATCCACATCTCATGTGCATTTTTCTTCCCGGACACATGTGGTATCAAGGAATGCTTCACATTGTCAAGGATGATCAACCTTTCCTTCGTATCCAAATCTTCCCATACATCCAACTCCTTAGGGTCTGTTGGTTTCTCGATTTCCTTCTCGACAAATTCCGAGATCCTGTTGACCTGCAAGACCAGCTTGATCATTTCCTTCCAAGGAGTATAGTTGGACAACCCTTCCAACCTATCCTCATACCGGAAACTTTCCTGCAACTTCAACATTGTAGTGACTTCTTTAACTCATAATGCAACCAACTCCCTCTCACGCTGTACTTCGTTGTGCAAACTCTGATTTACTAGCTTCCAAAGTAGTTCATATGTGCTCTGATACCATGTTGAATTTTCGTGACCTTGGATCTAGGTTAGAGTCTTAAATCACATATGCTACCAAACCAAGAATCTCAACCATAAACTACTTTGCACAATGGAAAATATAAAGCAGTAAATCACATATGCACAATAGACATAGTTTTAAACAAAATTGTATAATAATGTATAATCCCAAATCTTCATTATATTAAATCAAATCTGAATAATACAATAGTCTATAGTAAACAAGATACACTAACAAACACAATGTCGTATCTCATCCTGCCAGTCCTTCGCTTCTGTTATGCTCATTAGTAGTGCCTTAGGCCATCAAGGCATCTACACATCGAGACTCCAGGAGGGCTGCCCCCTACCACTGCTGCACATCCTTCTGTAGAGTGAACTTGGCCTGATCCATTCTGCTCCTCTAGGCTGGCCAACACCCGAGCTCCAATCTTCCAGGCTAGTAACAACTCTTATACATCAGAGTGTTGCACTTCGGCCCTGTCCTTCACCCAACCTTCAACTGCTCTTCGTCCTTCAAGATAGCTTGTCTAGGGCTACTTTGGGTAGCCAATATTGCTACCCTCCAATAAATCTATGACACCAAATCATCCACTGCGGATTCTGCCACCACTTGAAGTGCTCTCGACACCCTTGTCCACTTCACTACTTGGCTTCCACAGTCAACAACCAAACTGATCTGATCTGATCACTTCTTGACCCAATACACCTCCACAAACACTATTGTTACAATACTGTAGTACTTCTGTCCTGGTTAGGGAAATTTTCAGGTTGCAACAACCACTAACCAGCCACTGGACAACCTACTTCTAGCTGCTACCTAGGCAAGACAAGGTGCCCTATGTATGGGTTGTTGTTGTGGGCATGTGGCAGCCTTTAAAGACTCCACGCTGGCCTGTTTGGAGTGGCTAGGCTTGCGGCCTACAAAATCCACTACGGCTCCCTTACATCATACCCAATCCACCTTACTTCTCCACATGCAGCCCTCAAAATAGTTCGCAAACAACTCCTCTTCCTGTGGCCTCTGTTCCAGCAAGTCCGAGCTTGGGACAGACCTTAAATGAGGCCTAAAACAAACCTAGAAGAGGCATGTTGTATCTACAACAACTTGACCTCTCCTCTATTCAAATAAGCCTCCTCCACGCTGTCCTAATTTTCTCCTTACAAGGCCTCTTCCAACTGCGGCTAAACCCAGAAAAATTCAGAGATGTACTTGCCCAATTCGGATGCTTAAACAATACTAACTCATCCTCCTTTTATAGAAAAGTTATCCTCCACGAAATCATGATGAAGGGTCATCTCCAAATTCTTTCAAGTCGGCCTACTTGACGAATTAATAATTATTTCATCTTAAAAAATTCATATCTCCCAAACGACAACTCAGAATCAGACGATTTTCGATGCTTTAGAATCTTATCGCCAAGCACTATCATCCTAATCCATCATATGCTGTGTCTTCTTCTTGGTTGTGTCCCAAAACGAATTGGGTGCCAAAATCTCACACTTGGGTTCCAAGCCCACAAGCTACGCTTGTGGCACTTTGTCCTCCAAACCCCGAACCCTTGGGCTTGAAGTACCTCCCAAACTACACAATTCAACACTAACCACCCGATGCCTACGGCACTGCAAAGACTGTGGCTCTGATGACTGAAAGGTCATCATGTTAACCAATAAAGAGGTGATAAATCCTTCAAGCTAAATTTAGAAAGGAGGTCCTATTGTTTCTATCAACCAAGCTTATGCTTGGAAGTAAGTTATTATATGCAAGACTAGCTTAGAATTATATGCAAGGTGAATGAGTGTGTATTTAGGTGAGATTACTCAAATGTACTTGGTTAGGATTTGCTTTAAGATATCCAGTACTTTACAATGCTTATAAAGGGTAATCTCAACCACAAGACAAGTTCTAATTTAAAAAGTGACAGTAATAAACAAGAGATGTTAATGATACAATTACTCAATAACTACAAGATGCAAGATAATAAATGCTAGCTTTAAATAAAAATTTAGAGCACTTGCCTTCTTAGAAAAATTAGCCATTGATTATTAGACAATAAGAAATCTTCCAAGATGTTTCAACCAATGTTTTAAAATTTAGCCGAGTTGCCCGAGCCAACCCCCCAGTTGGGTCAGCTTGGGACAAAAACTGGGCCAAAAGCCAGTTTGTTACGGAACAGACTGAGTCGGTCACTAACTCGGCCGGTTCGGTAATGAACCAACCGACTCGATAGAGTCCGTCTTGACTTGGCCGAGCCAGTCAAACTCGACTGCGACCCACCAAAATTACGAATTTCAGACCCCAAATTAGATTTAAGTTGGCTTTTAGGGTTTTGGTATGACCTCTAACCCGTCCCAAATCTATAAAAGCTACCCAACCCCTCTCATTTCCTCACAACTACCTCATTTCATTAGTGTGAACATTTGTGAGGAATTTGTGAAGGTGGAGTTGGTTTTTGGAGCAACATTAAGGAGTCTCTTGGGAAATATTTGGAGCAACAGTGAGGAGCTTCTTGGGCAATCATTGGAGAAACATTGAGGAGTTGGTTTGTTGTAGTGTCTCTTATACGTAACTATTTTTCCCTCAACCCACTTTTCATAACTTCTGTAACCATTAGGTAGGGACATGCAACTTCGATGATGTTTTTCTTGTTTAGTAAAAGATTGTCAAGACTTTAATTTATTGAAAGTTGTAGAATTTACAATCCATAAAGTTTCAAGATATAATTTTTAAAAGTCTAATTCTTTAAAGGGTGCTAGCTCAATGGAAGAGCACCTGCTTTACAAGTAGGAGGTTAGTGGTTCGATTCCATCGTGCTTTGATATTCATATGGAATGGCGACGATTAGTTCTTGGTGATGGAGGCTCTTATGACCATCACCAATGAGCTTATGGTGACATTTTTTGACCCTCACCAAAATATGAAACGGTGACGGTCAATGAACGCCACCATATATACACATCAATAGTGATGACCATGAAGGTTCCATCGCCATAAATCGTTTTTGTTGATATGAAATGGTGAGGGTCATTGTTTGTCATTATAGTGATTATTCGTGACGGACCTTAATGTCACCAATGAGTTTATGGTGACGGTCAATGAACGTCGCCATATATATGCACCAATAGTGACGGCCATGAAAGGTCCATCACAAAAAATTGTTGTTGTTCATATGAAATGGTGACGGTCACTATTTGTCATTATAATCAATATTCATGACAGACCTTGAATGTCACCACAACACATACATTCGGTGACGCCACCTTTGGTGATGTTCATTTTTTTGGTGACGGAGGCTATTGTCCGTCACCATTGCTCATATGAAATGGTGACGGTCACTATCCGTCACTATAAATCATTATTGGTGACGGACCTTGAATGTCACCACAACACCTATACTTTCAGCAATGCCACCTTTGGTGACGTTCAATTTTTGGTGACGAAGACTCTTTTGACCCTCACCAATGAGCTTATGGTGACCATTTTCGCCCCTCACCAATGTCATTTTTTCTTGTAGTGAACTGTAGATCCCTCTTGTCGGTGAGATATTGAACCAAGAACATGACACTCAGGCTCTAGTGGAACCAACACTGGACTTGGTGGGAACTGTCACTCGATCCCTTCCTTCTATTAATGATACTCTTAATATGTTATTAAATGTTATTCAATTACCCGGTCCTTCTAAGCCCCTAGTAAATGAGCCATTGTGCATAAAAAATATTTCTATAATGATTAAAATATAAAGTTATAACGTAGCAGCTCATACTCAAATAGAAAATCTGTATCAATATTCTTCTTCTGTATCTTCTTGATCTTCATCCAACTTATCGACATCTATACCAACATTTGATTTAGAAGTGGTGTTGAAATGATCGACCATGTCATCATCATCATCAATTATGTCATTTTCAATAATATCCTCATCGACATCATCATCAATAATTTTTGCCTCGTCTCCTACGCCTGGTTCATCTTCTATATCTTCTTCGTCTATCAATGAATATTCCTACTCATCTGCCACAACATCATCTTATTCTTGATCAATATCATCTTCTTCCTCTATAGTATACTCTACTGGCCTTCCTCTTGGATCATATCTAATAGAAAATGACCATCCGTTCTCACCTGGAACCTTTGAGTAAAAGACTTGTTCACATTGGCTTGGAAAAACATAGCGATCTTTTCCTGCTTCAAACTATGATGTTTTAACCATTGGAAATCCATTGTCATGTTGAATAAGAGTTATGTCATCATCACATAGATTCATTCGTAGCCTACAACATTTGATGTCGAGTAAAACTAATTGAAGGAATTAAAGTCACACTCAACTATATATCATATAAAAACCCATAATATCTATTTTCATATTCTCAAGGATGTCTGTCACTCCTGGAGGAAACATTAGTGACCTGGACTAATTGAGTCTGTCATATTCTGATTTTTGTTGTAATAAATTTCCATTTCATGAACTCACATCAAGGAATATTCAATTTATGTCAACATACTCCATTTGTAAATGGCCAGTATGGCATGATGGAGCAAACGAACCCGCCCGACTGTGTTTCCCTAAGCGCCCTCACAGTACAACACGACTGGACCGACTGACCTAAACCGAACGCATTTCCTTAGGCACCATCACACGACCTGACCTGACCCAACACGCCCGAACATCGATTAAGCTGGAACGAGGTAGCAAAGGAAAGGGTTAGGGGTTAAGGGTTTAGAGGTTTAGGGTTTAGGGGGTTAAATGGGTTAGGGGTACATAACATACCTAGCCTTGTCACTCCCTCCTTAGCACACCAGCTAGAACTTGCTAACACTCCCTATCACACACTCTTATTCATGTTGGTTGTTTCATAAAGGAAAGCAACATTGATGCAGGTTGTTTACCATTATTTTTAATCAAGAAAAATCCAACCAAATTACCCTACCCACCCGAACGCATTTCCTTGGGTGCCCTCATACAACCCGACCTGAACCGACCCGACCCGCTGGAACACGTTTCCTTGGGCACCCTCACATGACATGACATGACCTGACCCACCCGAACATGTTTCCTTAGGTTCCCTATCACAACCCGATCTGACCCACACGAACATGTTTCCTTAGGAGCTCTCACACGACCCCACTCGAACTGACCCGAAATGCCCGAACGCATTTCCTCAGGTGCCCTCACACGGCACAATCCGACTGAACTTGGTCCGAACCGAACACGTTTCCTTGGGCGCCATCACATATTGACCCGACCCGACCAGACATGCCCGAACGTCGAATAAGATGGCATGACAAGGGATTAAATAGAAAATGAGTCGCACAAACGTGCACAAGGCACACGGGCGGTCACAACTTATCATTTTTGATATGGCCTCCCTCACACAATCCAACTCGAATGTGTTTCCTATCGCGCTCTCACACGACATGACCCGACCCGCCCGAACGAAGGCACGATGGAGAAAACAGAAAATGATGCACAAACATGTAGTACAAGGCACACGGGTGGTCACAACTTAGCATTTTTGATACAGCCACCCTCACACGATTCGACCCACCCAAACGCATTTCCCTAGGTGCCCTCAAACAACCCGACATGACCCAACCCACCCGAATGCATTTCCCTGGGCACCCTCACACAACCCGACCCGACCCTCCCTGACCCATGGCAAACGTGTTTCCTTGTGCCCCCTCACATGACCCGACCCAAACCAACCCAGCCTGACCCGAACTGACATGGCCCAATTGAACGTGTTTCCTTGGGCACCCTCACACAACTTGACCCAACCTGACCTGCCCAAACGCGTTTCCTCGGGTTCCCTCACACAACATGACCCCAGAAAACCCGCCCGGATGCGTTTTCCTAAGCGCCCTCACACGACTCGACCCGACTCGACCCGACCCGCTTGAACGCGTTTCCTTGGGCACCGTTACATGACACGACTCAACCTGACCCACCTGAACGCGTTTCCTTGTGCGGCCTCAAACGACACGACCTGATCGAACCCTACCTGACCCACCTAAATGTGTTTCCTTGGGTGACCTCACACGACCTCACACGACCCAACTCAGACGCGTTCCTTGGGCTCCCTCACATGACCCGACCCGACCCGACCTCACACGACCTAAACTCACATGACCTGACCTAACACTGTGACCTGACACGACCCCACCCGACCCGACTGGACCCGCCCAGAAAAAATATGCAAAGTGAAGCTTGCAAAAAGGCTAAAGGGATGACATGCATGAACATAGGAGAGGGTAATAGAAAGCTCGAGTAGAAGGCTAACCTCTCTAGCCTTCTACTCCCACTCCTCCATCCTAGTATACACCTCCTACTTGGGCTTACAACCCTTCACTTCATCGTCACCTAGTAAACCAACAATTCCAGCAGTATGTTCCACAAAAATCTCAATGAAGCAATCCATCCCATGGGTGGAGGCCTCAAAAAAATTAACCACCTACTCTAATGCCTCCACCCCAACCTCAACCTCATATTACTCATGCTGCTCCACCTAGGCTACCTATACCTGCACAACCCAATCGGAACACGAACAATAGACAAGCACAGCAGGCTCCCGGTGGAGAAACATCCTATCCAGCTTATGTTGTGGAAATATAGGAGATTAATCACAGGTCGGGAAGAGTACTCCTAGACAACCATCCTCCTCTCCACCTGTAGAGGTTGAATAGGAAAAGGAAGAAGGTAACACTCAGATCCAGCAACCTCCTTTTCCTAAGCGCATGATCCACCCTAGTTAGCACACCACTGAGGATACTGAACTCCTGGGAGAATTGGAAAAGTTGTGTGTAAATATACCACTTCTCTAGGCCATTAAGGATGTCCCTATATACAATAGACTCATCAAATCAAATTTCTTCAAGAAAACTGGGAGAATGAAGAAAGATACCCCCACCATCAATGTGGTAGGACAATTGTCTGACCTAATGCTGGGAAGGGTGATATTTCCAAAGTACCAAGACCTTGGTAGTCCAGTTATTGATGTGCATATAAATGGTGTCATAGTCCCCAACATTTTAATTGATCTAGGGGTTTCCATCAACGTCATGACCAAGGAAACTATGTTGAAACTTAATTTCCAAGGGACTTTGAGAAAAACCACAAAAGTTTTGCAACTTGAAGATCGATCCACAGTAACTCCAGAAGGAATTGTTGAGGATGTTATGGTTACCATTGACTCTTGGGAGTATCTGACAAATTTCCTAGTCCTACAACCAAAAACCAAGTTCAATGGTTATCCCCTCATCTTAGGGAGACCTTTGTTAGCGATTGCAGATGCTTATATTAGTTGTCGGGCCAGAAACATGACTATAAAAAATGGGCCTTTCTCTAGACATCTAGTGTTAATAGAAAGCTCGAGTAGAAGGCTACCCTCTCTAGCCTTCTAGCCCCACTCCTCCATCCTGGTATACACCTCCTACTTGTCCTTACAACCCTTCACTTCATCGTCACCTAGTAAACCAACAATTCCAGCAGTGTGTTCCATAAAAACCTCAATGAAGCAATCCATCCCATGGGTGGAGGCCCTAAAAAAATCAACAGATAATGGCTAGAAGGCCAAGTCCTTAAGGTTAAGAGGCCTTTGCTGAGAAGTTGAATAAAAATTTTTACAACACATATTGTAACTTCCACCGAATGATATGCTCTAGCTAAAAGGGATGTTGATCTTAAATAACTTTGCATGGTCATGGTAATTAAAGCACATGAGAGTATTGGAATGCATAATATTGATGAGACTGAGGGAGATCACATTACCATTATTCAGGCACACTATGCATGATTTAAGGGTGTTTCACTCTACTTGGATTTGCGATGGATATTGTGCTACGTGCCAATGCTCTTGTTGCACAAGGTTTCCATGGTGGCTGCTTCCTCGGGGAAGTGATTAGGGGTGTTTTGACAATGAATGAGATCCATCATATTACCATTATGATACAAATTCTTCACCATCAGAGATGACGTTGTTATGTACTGCGAGGTTATACTAGCGTGGTACAAAAATTAAGTAACGTTGAAGGCAAAATGTCATGTTGAAGTGAATTTCCAAGGTGACGCGCACGTTAGCCAGTACTAGGCGAGTGACATTCATGAATTGCAAATATTGAAAGTGTGATCTGTCACCATGTCAAAGCAGGTGGGGAGGGCCCACATTGGGCTATGATTTGCGGGCTAATCACAATACAAATATTGTAATGAAAAAATGGTAAATATTCTTCAATACACAGGACATTATATTTTGAAAAAGTTATAATAAAACCTCTAATTTATTCATTCATTAAATTTAAAGATAATTTTTTTTATAAATATATATACATACATACATACATACACATACATACATACATACATACATACATACATACATACATACATACATACATACATACATACATACATACACACATACATACATACATACATATATATATATATATATATATATATATATATATATATATATATATATATATATATATATATATATATATATAGATATATATATATTCATTTTAAGATTAAACATGTTATAAGTTAAAGAGAAATTAATAATAATTAAATATAACAAATATATTATTATTTTTATTAGCTTCACCTAGCTAACATAATAATGGTCAATTAAATCACCCTAGTAAACAAATAACAGATATATTATTATAATCCTATAACAATTAATAAGATAAAAAAACAACATTACAAAATAATGGTCAATTGAATCACCCTAGTAAACAGATAACAAATATATTATTATAATCCTATAAAAATTAATAAAATAAAAAACAACGTTACAAAATATTCTGCCATTACATTTACTGTTGTCGATGTTCCGATGTTAAGCCTCACTATTGAAATACCGACGTGGGGTCTAACCGTCGCAATACCGATAGTTTTCAGAAATCGTCGCAATACCGACGGTTGTCCCCAATAGAGTCGCACTACTGACAAGTATCTCTAAATGTCGTAATAGTGACGATTTTCTCCAAATGTCGCAATCCTGACTCATCTCTTAGAAACGTTGCAGTTCTGACCTCATGTCACAAAACTTTGGTGTTCCGATGACATACCTAAACATCGCAATACTGATGGTTTCCCTATACGTCCCTATAGTGACGTTTGTTGGCGGGATTTAAAAAATTGAGAAAAATTGGGTAAATTTCCGACGATACGTCAAAAGTGTTGGAACTAAAGTGTCAGAATTTTGATCAAAGGTACTAGTGTGTGGTGCATGGAGGTGATGGAGGAAGTTATAAAAATTAGTGGAGTCAATGAGGGGATGGATGGTAAAAGAGAAGAAAGGAAAAGAAGATGAATGCTTCCCTGTTTTTCCATAAACCATTAATAACCTGTAAAATAGCAAACACAGAAAACACAGAGATGTAGATGTAATTTTTTGTTTTTGATTTTTTTTTTTTGAAAGAAACTGGGCTGCCTCCATGGAGGTTTTCAACCCATAGACTTGCCTTGGGTGCCTCAAAGAGGTTTTCACCCATGGATCTTTATTCTCTCTCTCTTTTATTTTTTTTTGTTAGGAGGTGTGGGAAAGTATGGCATTTCCCATCACATATGCCTATCTTCTTATTGAATTTATGAACTCTATTATTGACAAAGGATTTTTGTAAATTTTAAGTCTGTGACCATTGAAAATCAAGGGGATTCCTTCCTCATCTATGGTTCTTATTTGAACTTCGCCATTATCAAAACATTTTTCCATTGTGTAAGGGCCCAACCATCTTGTCATTAGCTTGCCTTTGAAATATTTAAACCTTGAATCATACAAAAATGCCCAATCTCCTTTTTGGAAGGTATTTTCTTTGATGTTCTTGTCAGCCAGACCTTCCTTTGCAGCTGAACTACCTCCGTGTGAAGAAGTGCTTGCATTATGAACTCATCCAATCCATTTAGTTGCAGCAACCTCTCTTTGTGGGCATTTGATAGATCTAGATTTAATTGAGATGCCATTCTTCAAGTATTGAACTCAAACTCAACTGAAATTAGGGAATTTTTACCATAGAATAGTTCACAAGGAGTGAATCATGTTGTTGTCTTCCAAGTAGTGTTGTAGGCCCAAGTAGCTTCCACCAATCTGTCTGCCCAATATTTTTTGTTGCTGCTCATAACCTTGGTGGGGATGCTCTCTAAAGCTCTGCTAGTTATGTATACTTGGCCATTCTCCTGAGGGTGATAGGCAGTAGAAGTTCTATGTTGAATCTTATGCTTCCTAAAAATATTCTCAATGAGGTGAGAGGTGATTTGTGCTCCCTGATCAGCGACTATTTCTTTGGGTATCCAAACTTGTAAAACACATTCTCCCTCAGAAATTTTGCTACTTTATCCTCGGTTGCTATCGTCATTGCTTTTTTTTCAGCCCACTTTGTTAAGTAATCAATGTAGACTATGATATAATTCCTTTGTCTGAATGGTGTATCGATAGGTCCAACAAAGTCCATGCCCCACTTTTCAAATGGATCAAGAGCCACCTGAGGGTGCAAAGGCATCTCATCCCTTTGTGTGGGTTTCCCCATCTTTTGGCACTGGTCACACCTGCTGGTGTATCTTCTGGAATCTCTGGGTGAAGAGTAGGCCAATAATATCTTTCCTGCAAAACTTTGTAAGAAATTCTCTTTTCAAAAAAGTGGCCTCCACATGGGCTGTCATGACATGCAGAGAGGATATCAAAAAATTCTTCCTCCCTCATACATCTCCTTAGGATTTGATTAGTGCCTAGCTTGAAAAGGTTTACCCCTATCCATGTGAAAGGGGCACTTTTTCTGATGATTATTATCCTCTCCCTGAATGAAATATTAGGAGGGAGTCTCCCAACAACCAAGTAGTTGGCTATATAAGAAAACCATGGTCAGAGTGCTGATATAGCAAAGAGGTTCTCATCTGGAAGCTAGTCATCCACCATTCCTTATTCTCCTACAGGGAGAGCTAACCTAGACAAAAAATCTGCAACAACATTCTTCTTTCCAGTTTTATCAATAATAGTCAAATCAAATTGCTGGAAAAGTAACAACCATATAATTATCCTAGCATTCACATCTGGTTTGTTCATTAAATACTTGATGGATACATGGTTAGTGTGAACAAAGGTTTGATATCCAGTTACATAATGCCTGAATTTGTTTAATTCATGGAAAATGGCTAACATCTCCTTCTAAGTAATGGTATAATTCAACTCGGCCTTTGACAAATTCTTGCTGATGAAATAAATGTCATAAGGGATTTTTTCCTCTAATTGTCCTAGTGCTACCCCTACAACTTTTTCAGATGCATCAACGTGGATGTGGAAAGGCAGATTCCAATTTAGACCTTGGAGGATTGGGAAGTAGTCAACTGCTACTTAATGAGCTCGAAAGCCTCTTGACAAGGACCAGACCAATAAACTCAAAATCCTTGGCTAGTAACCCAAATAATGGCGAAGCCATCTTGCTAAAATATTTGATGAACCTTCTATAGTAACCAGCTAATCCTAAGAAACTCCTAACATATTTCTGCTTTTGAGGAGCAGGTACCCTTTTGATGATAGTGATTTTGTTCAGGTCTACCTGCATTCCTTCTTGGGATATGGAGTGTCCTAATACAACCCCTGCTTCCTTCAGGAACTCACATTTTTCTGGGCTCAATGAGAGATGCATCTCAACGCACCTTCTTAGTACTTTAACCAAATTGGAGAGAGCTTCCTGGAAGTCATCCCCATATGGTGTGAAATCATCCATGCAGATTTTGACAGAGTCATGGAATAACTCAGAAAAGATGCTCAGGATAGCTCTTTGGAAGGTAGCTGGGGCATTTCACACTCTAACGGGTAAGACTCTATAAGCGAAGGTACCTGAAGGGCGGGTGAAAGTAGTATTATCCTGGTCTTCAGGGCTGATTTGAATCTGATTGTACCCACTGAACCCATATAAGAAGAAAAAGAACTTCTTCCCTACAAGGCCATCTAGGACTTGGTCTATAAAGGGCAAAGGGAAATGGTCTTTCTTGGTGGCTTTGTTATGTTCTCGATAATCAACAAAAATTCACCACTTCCAATTCTTCTTTTGGACTAAGACAAGAGGAGATACCCACTCACTGTCGGATATAGGATATATGAACCCTGCATCCAATAGTTTCTGTAGCTCTTCTTTGAATATGTCCTTCAAATCCAGGTTAATCCTTCTTTGGGGATTCTCACGGGCTTGCATCCTTCTTTGATGTAAATATGATGTTTTCACACTGAAGGATGCACCCCTTTCATGTCTTTTTAATCCCAAGAAAATGCATCTATATTCTCTTTCAAAAGATGGCATAATTGCTTCACTTCTTCATTCAAGAGGTTTGGGTTGATTTTCAGAGATCTGGATGGGAAAAAATCAATAGCCTTGGTGGTTTCAGAGGTCGACTCAACTGTGTACACTTCCATCCAAGGTTGGATTTTAGACTTTTTGACCAAAGTTTCGAGAGGAATGTTAGTGGAGGACTGGTTTTGAATGGCATGGTCGATGAGTTCATCTTCATCAAGCTGCCCCCTCTAAGAATAACAACTACAACACACATAGGGGTAGTGTTATAGAAATCAACTTCTTCATCCTCCAACCATGTAGGGAGATCATGATCAATGGAAGGCTGGGCTGGAGGATATAACACTAGAGTTTTAGAGAAAGGCCCATTTTTTATAGTCATGTTTCTGGCCCAACAACTAATATAAGCATCTGCAATGGCTAACCAAGGTCTCCCTAAGATGAGGGGATAACCATTGAACTTGGTTTTTGGTTGTAGGACCAAGAAATTTGTAGGATACTCCCAAGAGTCAATGGTAACCATAACATCCTCAACAATTCCTTCTGGAGTTACTATGGATCGATTTTCAAGTTGCAGAACTGTTGTGGTTTTTCTCAAAGTCCCTTGGAAATTAAGTTTCAACATAGTTTCCTTGGTCATGACGTTGATGGAAACCCCTAGATCAATCAAAATGTTAGGGACAATGACACCATTTATATGCACATCAATAACTGGACTACCAAGGTCTTGGTACTTTGGAAATATCACCCTTCCCAGCATTAGGTCAGACAATTGTCCTACCACATTGATGGTGGGGGTATCTTTCTTCATTCTCCCAGTTTTCTTGAAGCACTTTTCTTTGATGAGTATATTGTATATAGGGACATCCTTAATGGCCTGGAGAAGTGGTATATTTACACACAAAGTTTCCAATTCTCCCAGGATTTCAATATCCTCAGTGGTGTGCTGACTAGGGTGGATCATGCGCTTAGGAAAAGGAGGTTGCTGGATCTGAGTGTTACCTTCTTCCTTTTCCTCCTCAACCTCTACAGGTGGAGATGGAGGATGGTTGTCTGGGAGTACTCTTCCCGACCTGTGATTAACCTCCTGTATTTCCACAACATAAGCTGGATAGGATGTTTCTCCACTGGGAGCCTGTTGTGCCTGTCTATTGTTCGTGTTCGGATTGGGTTGTGCAGGTATAGGTAGCCTAGGTGGAGTAGCATGCGTAAGATGAGGTTGAGGTTGGGGTGGAGGCATTGGAGTAGGTGGTTGATTTTTTTGAGGCCTCCACCCATGGGATGGATTGCTTCATTGAGGTTGTTGTGGAACATACTGCTGGAATTGTTGGTTTACTAGGTGACGATGAAGTGAAGGGTTGTAAGGCCAGGTAGGAGGTGTATACCAGGATGGAGGAGTGGGGGTGTACCAAGGTTGCATGGGTGCACTCTAATATTTGTGATAGTAAGAGTAAGGTTCACCTTGCATACCTTGTTGATATGGCCAAGGGCCTTGAGGCCTTTTCTGGTTGATGAAACAGAGTTGCTCTGGCTTTGCTTCCCCACCTTGATATACAACCTTAAGCCCAGGTAAGGAGGGACACTTGTATGTGGCATGATTCTCTTCACAGACTAAGAAAACCTCTATGAAATTCAATGGAAATTCATTTATTGGGTGCTTCGGGGTACATCTAGGAAAAAATATGGTCGGGGCTCTGTCTTCTTCCTCTTGCATCCTTTTGACCTATATTGTGTCCATTTGCAAAGAAAATGTGTGCAACATGTCACTCTTAAAGTCCTCTAGCATGTTTCCAATCTCATGTTTTATGAAGGTGGAATAGGAAGGGGTATTGGATGTACTTTGGCTAGCTCTACCCTTCTTCCTAAATGCCCTAGAATGGTTTCGAAAGACAGTTTTGATTGCTTCATAGGGATGTTGGTAGATATCTCCTTCTGATATCATATTCAAGGTTTCTATAATATCTTCACTGATCCCTCAAATAAGTACAAGTTTAAGTGATGCATGATCAAGAGTGCAATTGGCTCTCTTATAGTTTAATTGAAACCTCTCTTCATAGTCCTCTGGGGATTCATCAGGTCCTAGAGTCATCCTAAATATTTCATCCTTAGTTTCCTTGGACCTACAACAGTCTCTGTATTTGTTTTTGAAGGTCTCTTCCATATGTGCCTAGGTAGTGATGTTATCCCTAGGCAGACCCATGAACCGGCGCAAGGCCACATCCTTAAGGGTGGATGGGAATAGCTTCAACTTCTAATCATTAGAGGTGTAGTCATAAGTCCTCCAAACAACATCAAATTCAAACATGAATGTGTGAGGGTCATCAGAGGTGAGTCTATGAAAGTGTGGGAGAGCTGAGGGGCTAATTTTTTTCATCTTAGTTTCCCCATCTGCCTCTCTTATGGGAAAGGCTCTTTGGGTCCTAACCATGGTTAAGATAGGTGAAGCATGTCCCTCAGTTGAAATAAGATCTTCTTCTTCCTCCCTAATAGGATCCTCAAATAATTTAGAAGGCTCTCCTATAGGGAGTTCAATCTCACTGCCACTGAAGAAGAGTGAAGGGTGGCTAGGAGGTGATGTGAGGGTTTTGGGTAAGGTTTGTCTCTAGGAATTCCTACTCATACGAGGCATGAAAGTCAAATCTTTTTGGATTTTTTCAATATTTCTGAAATGACAGGAAAAGAAAGGAAATCAATAAAAAAAAATCAAAATATCTAATAGACACCTCCCCAAAAACGACGCCAAAAAGTGGTGAGCCCTGGTATTGCACCAAGAGTGCTGCAACTCCCAAGGGCTGCCCTACTTTACTTTATCAACCCGGGGTTCATACAAACTTG
The DNA here is from genome assembly GCA_034641835.2 of Pinus albicaulis. Taxonomy (NCBI): domain Eukaryota; kingdom Viridiplantae; phylum Streptophyta; class Pinopsida; order Pinales; family Pinaceae; genus Pinus; species Pinus albicaulis. Next base: position 1,345,436,994 of record CM076580.1, read on the forward strand.
GAGGTGATAGTGCTATATACACATTAGATGCGTTCTATTCATGTCATCTTCTTCTCCTTTGTGAAATGGTCATTAGGGGAATTTTGAGGTTTAAAATGGGCCTCCTAAGGAAATTATAAAATAATAGTGGAAATAATAAAATAAGATTTGATTACATCATCAAATTTTAGAGGGAAAAAAGAAAAAACTATTTTTTCAACTCGTATTTTCAACTTATCTCCCAAAGTTTTTATTCAAATTTCGAGCGATAGTACTCGTTGGATGCAAAATTTAAATTTTCATCCAAGGAGTACCCATGTTGCATACTTTTGAGGGGCCCTACTACACAAAAAATGGAAAATACATGAAAAACTTGATTGAAATCACATTTTTTCATGTATTTCTTATTTTTCTTGTAGCAGGGTCCATCAAAAGTATGTATCATTGGTACTCCTTGGATGAGGAATTAAATTTTTCATCCAACAAGTTCTCCCAGTCAAAATTTGAGTAAAAAATTTGTGAGATAAGTTGAAAATACGAGTTGAAAAAGTAGTTTTATTATTTTATTATTTTTTAATCTTTTAATCCTTTTACTTAAAAAATGGTGAATCATCCCCCATGGTTGACATCATCATTTTGAATCCTACTGGTTCTTATAAAGTTTATTTTTGTTGTACATTTTTCTTAGGAGGCCCATTTTAGACCTAAAAATTCCCCTAATGGCTATCTCTTAAACTATGATAAATACTAAGAAGTAAATTACTAAAAGAAAATGGAAGAAAGGAAACTAAATCAAATTTCAAAAAGGAAATGACTGAAATGAAACTAATTTAATATGCAGAAAGGAAATGACAGAAAAACTAAATTAATTTACTGAAATGAAATGACTGGAAATAAACTAATTTAATATGCAGAAAAAAAATGACAGAAATAAACTAAATTAATTTGTTGAAAAGAAATGGCAGAAAGGAAACTAATTCTCAACTTCAATTAACTTGGCCAATTGGCTAAACACACCCTACTTATCTTATGCCCTATATACCATGCTTCTATCCATGTAGCTAAACTATCCATGACTTAATTCTGATTGAGAAAATGTTGATTTGCAATTTGGAGAAGAAAAGGGGTAAAAGGTGCTAATGGAGGGATTAACACATGAAATGGAGCTTAAAAGTGGAAAGAGGGGGTTTGAGCTTTATTATAGCACAAAAATGGCTTTAGAGAGGAATAATTCGAAAAGTGTGATGGCAAAGATGCGATGGAGCAAAAGTCGCAAAGTGAGAAGTGCGACAGGTTAACAACTGCGACGAGCGAAATGCGAACATGAAAGAGTTGCGATGTGCAAAATGCGCCGAGTGGGGTGGTGGTGGAGCGCGATCATAGTATTGCAATCAACGTTTGGAAGTGGTAAGTATAAAAGAAAAAAAAAGGAAAATGTGCGAAGTACAATTGCGATGGGTGATGTGGCGGTGGGACCGACGGCGGAGCGGGATCGCAATATCGCAATCGGAAGATGGGAGTGGTAAGCGCTAACGAAAGGAACTAAACATTACGATTTGCAATGTATGATAGTGGGAATTTCGAGGAGTAAGGGCGGAAAGTTGAATTCCGATGGTTTTTCTAGCATTTTTGCATTAAAACGAGTAAGGCAATCGTAACCAATAGAAACAAAGGAATAAGGCGGCTAAAGGTTTTAAGTGTTGTTAGGGAAAAAAGGTGGGTGCAACAATTAAAATAAGCCCAAAATAGGAGGGAATGGAGGTGTAAAAGCAAGGTTTAGAGGCGTAATGCAGAGATGGAAATAGTGAACAGAGATTAATCTTTTTGGTTTGTGGGAAGGCTTACCCTCCTCGAGCTCTATTGACAGAGATGAGAAGGGAAATATAGATACACAAATTTTAGAGTTTTATCCTCTATTCTACTACTTAGAAGAAAATGAAAAAATACAACAACAAACTGAAAGAAAATACTAAGCAACAATGAAACTATCAGAAGCGTATCTAACTAAATGGCAAAAGCAAAACTAGCTAAATGACAGAAAGGAAAGAATTAAAACATCAGAGAAGTTGAGGCACATGGATTGGGCCCTAACCCATGAGCCTCGCACTCTGAAACTTAAATCAGAAAAAGGAAATTAGACTGCTCATTTCATAAAAAGAATAACCTCATACATCTCTGAAAGTTTTATTACTGCATAAAATAAAAAGCTCAATAGCTCGCAACAATAGTTCTGAATGGAATCAACTCACTAACTAACTAACCCCTTCCTAGCTCTAGCTCTGCTTTATTTATTCTACACGGAAGCTACCAACAACTCCCTTGAAAATGGTGATTGAGTCCACTTGACTCCCAGTAAACATAGATTGAGTGCTTTCCTCTTTGAGTTGCTTGGCTGCCTTTGGAACTCGAATTGCTGGAGAGAATATTTGGGGTGATTGATTCCACTTAACTCCAAGTCAAAAAAGATTGAGTGCACTCCTCTTGGAGTTTCTTGGTTGCCTCTGCACTTGAATTGCTGGAGAGAATATTTGGGGTGATTGAGTCAACTTAACTCCAAGTATTTATGATAAAATCATTATAAAAATGCTTAATAATTCATTATTTTATGCACTCAACCTCATATTAGGCACTCGCAGTGTGTTAGCCTTAATCACCACCTATACTAGCATCATAAAACAAAATAATAATAAAAATGAAAGAAAAATAGATCTAAGAAGGAAAAAAGGTGACCATTAACCCCTCCAAATATGTCTAATGATGGAGCTCATCACTTCGCACTATCCTCCCGATTGCACTATCGGTTTTCCGCCAACCTTGCGATATTGCGATATTGCGAAATCGCAAATCGAAAATCAGATCTTTCATTTGTTTCTATTAAGACTTACCTCTCCCCACCACCGATTGCAACATCACTGTAGCACTCTACCACGTCATCCCTGTCGCAAATTGCATTCCACAGCTTTTATCCCCATTGCAAATCGCAAATCGAATTGTTTATTTTGTTCCTATTAACACTTACCGCTCCTATCTGTCAATTGCGATATCGCTCCGTACTCCACCACCGGTCCCACCGCCACATCATTCGCTGCATCGTACATCACAAATCACACTTTTTATTTTGTTCATGTTAATATTTACTACTCCAAAAGCTTATTGCGATTACCCTCCATTGGAACTCTTCCATCGAACTTTTTAAATCATTCTCCTCTAAAGCATTTTTGCGCCATAATAAAGCTTTAATAAGGTTTAAACCCGCTCTTTCCACCTCTAAGCCTTGTTTCATGTGTTGAGCCCTCCATTAGCACCTTTAGCCTGTTTTCCTCCAAACTGCAAGACAAACTTTGTCAAGCTTAGTTTATCATGAATAGTTGCATGGTTAGAAGCATCATGTCATGGTAAATAGATCAGAGGATAAGTAGGGTGTGTTTAGCCGATTGGCCTAGCTAGGTGCAAATTAGTTTAGTTTCTTTTCAATCATTTCCTTTTGCAGATTAAATTAGTTTCCTTTCTGTCACTTCCTTTCAATAATTTAATTTAGTTTCTTTTCAGCCATTCCCTTTTTCAGATTAAATTAGTTTTTCTTTTTGTCCTTTCCTTTCAAAAATTTAATTTAGTTTCTTTCCGTTATTTACTTTCTACAAATTAAGTTAGTTTCCTTTCTGTCATTTCCTTCCAGCAATTTACTTTTTTATTTTTTATCATAGTTTAAGAAATAACACCCTTTCGTAAAGTAGAAGAGGATGACATGAAAAAAATGCATATGTTGTGTATATAGCACAGTCACCTCCAAGTTTGTACGAACCCTGGGTTGACAAAGTAAAGTAGGGCAACCCCTGGGAGTTGCAACACTCTTGGTGCAATACCAGGGCTAACCACTCTGATACCAACTTGATTTGATTATGAATGTTAGTTTTTTTGTGCTAATTTCAACCTTAGATATGAAATTTACTTGCTGATATTATGCTTTATGTACATATGTTTCCTTGGTTGTTATGTGTGTCATATAGCTAACTTAACTGAGTTTTTATGTCTGAATTTAAGAGCATAAAGTATGAATTTAAAATGCTGAACAAAAAAAACATATAGAACAAAAACCATCACAATTGATCCATTAAAAACGAGTTTTGATGAAGGAGTTCACCCCTCCTGGGCTACATCTCCTTAGTCCAACTTTCATGGCTTGGGCCTCTGTATTAGCTCAACAGAGTTCAAATTTATGTTTTCATGCATAAAATTCTCTAGAAACATACTCCAATGATTTCAAAATGTCAAAATACATCAGAAATGACTATTCATTTACTCAATTTGGCCTTCAGATGCTCTAGGCATGGCCTTCCCTCCTGGTGGCCTTGGGCTTCAAAATTCTTCAAATTGTCAAAACAATTTGTAAAATTTCTCCTCTCCCTCTGCAACATGTTCCAATGTCTTCAAAGCATGCCAATCTGCTAGGAATGACACTTCCTAAGCCAAAATTGGTCGAAAATTGACTCAGTTATGACAAAAACAAAATTTCCTATAATTTATCCCCCAAATCTCGAGAAGACTCCAGATAGCTCCGACAAATTTGGAAATCCCGCCGAAAATGGTCATTCCACTGATTCCGCCACCATAATAATCCGAGATTAATTAATTTTTTAACTGTTCTTAATTGCAGATAAGCACGTATTAACTACACTTTAAAATCGTTTTATAAACCTGGTTTAATTAGCACAAATTTCGGATTAGTAGGATAATCCACCATTAATTAAATTAGTACGCTATTTTCATTTTGCCTCTACACCTCTGTTTAGGTGGATAGGTCATATGGGAGGAGGGTTGGCCCCCTCCAAACCTGCCATCGGATACACAAGTAGTTCAAATGATGGTTTGGTGCTTAGCTTTTCAAGTAGCAAGTGTCAGGCTTATTGGTAAAGCCGTTGGTGTGTTTGGGGGGAGTTCACGGGTTCGAACTTGACCTCTGCCCCTATTCATATGTTTTGCAACATATTAAAATGCGTGCTCTCCGACCCTTTGTGCCAAGCTGTTCCCATATTCATTACACCGCACCTTTGGTATATGGTTTAGCCTTTGGGCTGTATAACCAATGTTTAAAATAATTGTCCTCCAATAAACCTTTGACTATGGTTTAATGTCACCAATATATAGGCATCCAGAACACCATATAATAAAACCCAATCAGACTTTGTATTAATAAAATGCGGAATTTGTAATAAATATAATATATGTGGAATTTGCAATAAGATTAAGGTTTCAAATTATATATTAAAATTAATCTATATATATAAATATATAATATAATATATTATTTCAAACCATATATATATATATATATATATATATATATATATATATATATATATATATCCAACCTTAAAATAAAAAAAATTAATTCCAATCACATAATAATTCATCATGAACCCAAATTCAACCTTGGGGGACATTGGGAAAATTTCACCTTCACAAACTAAACTAACGAACCCTGCACTGACATTTGTCACATTCCCATTGGACTAAAACTAAAGAATATTCCCTGTATGATGACTAGGCTTCCATGTCATCAGCCTGTATTTGTTCTGCAATTTTTTTTTTAAAATTTGCGTGTTCTCAATGGCGATCAACAGACTATAACTTATTCACCTGAGCTTGGTTTTTGATGAAACAAGTTGCGTTGGATTCTTGGTGACGGGCCAGTAGCGTTCATTTAGTTTGAAATAAATTATGAGAACTTTAATTTTTTAGCTAAAATATTGAGCCTCTGATCAACTGCAAACTCTTTCCATCAGCTATGGGTCTACCTGTTTTCCCAAAAATATCGTTTATTGCCTCAAAATGAATTCGAAAGTTTAGGACCTGAAAAACTGCCAAAAATAGTAAATTGTGCTACAATTATGAAAGTAAAATAAAAAGTGGTGGGGGTGTAGGTGGAATAGGTGAGTCGCCACAAATAACCACCTAGATCATACCTCCCCCCTTATAAAATTTCTAGGGGAATTTTTCAACTTGAAAGGCGTGACCAACCACTCAAAAACACCCTCCTTGGATTTGAAGGTGGTATTCCATAAATTTATGGGTTCTATTGGAAACTGGTGATAGCCAAACTTCAAACCGATCTTGTTAAAATACTTGACGCACTTGAGCTGGTCAAGAAGGTCATCAATACGTGGGATTGGATACATGTTCTTGACAATGACTTTGTTTAGTTCCCGATAATCAATGCAAAGCCTCTAGGTCCCATCCTTCTTTTGTATAAGTACAAGCAAGCTCCCACAAGGTGAGGAACTTGGTCAGATGTTCCATTTCTATAGAAAATCTTGGATTTTCTGCTTGATTTCTTCATTTTTCTGACTGGATTGGAAGTATATTGTCCCATAAGACAGAGGTTCTCTAGGAATCATATCGATTTAATACTTGAATTGATAGTGTAATTGTACCCTGTGGGTGAGGAGAATATGTTCCTGTATTCTTCCAAAAACTTATCCACCTACTTCTGCTGCATGGGGGAACCCTTCCCGGGGGCCATGGATGTAGCCATGATATTCCCCTTACTTTGGGAGAAAATAAGAAACAAAAAAAAATTCCTATTTTGGGAGATGATCTTACGAAATTGCGTAGTAGAGATCAAAGAGATAGCGATAGGCGAGGATACCTCTAGTATTCTGTATAAATTATTTCCCAAATAAATAATTCTAGTGTGAGGCCTAGACTCATACACAACATGACACTTCCATAAGTATTGTTGGCCTAATAACACATCACAATCTTCAAGAGGAGTAACATCACATAATAATTCATCCGTAAAGGGCTTGATGCTGTAGGGAACACGACACTGTTGGATGACACATAGATCTCATCCTTGGTGGAGCCACTCGATGGTGTATGGTTGTGGGTGTGGTGTGGTTAATAGGCCGAACCACTTAACGGCCTATTTTGAGATGAGGTTGTTGGAATTATGGCTCATGTGTTGTCCTTGATGGAAACTTGACTAATAAAGATGTCAAGATTGTGATAACATGATCTCATGTAGTTTGGTACAGATGCTACAGAGGCTATAAAAAGAGAAATGACAGTTCAAAGGTAGATGGATGATAAAGGTGAAGTTTAAGAATGTATACTCGGATCCTATGAATAAGGGTCGCGTACATATGCAGGTCATGTAAGTGAAATTCACGTACAAAATCTGAAACATGGTAATCTGGATACTAGGGGTCATTAACATGGTATTGGCCTAGAGTAATTGGAGCGGCAATGATTATTTGATCCTATAAAAGAATGATAATGACATTACTAAGGGATTTACCTAAGGTATTATTTAAAGAAAAGACTATATAAAGACATGGAAATTAAGATGACAGGTGTGCAAGTAATGTGTTATTCATATGTGATATAATATGAAAACAAGTGTGCACCAAGGAGGAAGGAGAAGACTGAGATTTGAAAGATATGAAAGTATGTTGACATATATGCTTGATTGATTTATTTATTGCAAATTTCTAAGTAACTATCAATGATATATTTTTGGTTATAATGATGTTGTGATCTAAATGAATTATTCAAAAGTATGTAGTTTTGACAGTAAAGGTTACAAAGAGTGAGGTTGTGTTTGCAACGAAAGTTTTTAGATCTGTATGTAGGTTTGTCTTTGAATAATCATGTACATACACGAATCTGGTTCCATATAGCCACATATAAATTTTGCGAATTTATTATGTATATTTAGGTCTACATGCGGGTGTTGTACATATACGCTGATATGTTTCATGAATGTTGCGTATATGTTTTAGGGTTTTCAATGCTGATAAATGATGACATTTGATAAGTTTTGTTCATTTTTTATTGTTTGTCAATGAAGTCTTGATCATGCTAATCTCTGTATGACAGTGTTGATTGGGTTGAATGTGGAATGGAATATTTATTGGTAATGATGCTACAATTTGGTGATTTGTGTTTTGTTCATTGTATGGTTCAGTACTTGATTCATTGGTTTGTTTAGTGTTACATTAATTCAGTTTGATAGTATTTTCAGTTGTTAGTGATTTGATATATGTACGTAAGTTTTATGCAGAGGAAGTGTGTATATGCATAGGTTTTATTAAGAACAATCACATACATATTTTGATTTTTATTTGTTCTGGTTGATTTCTGATATGAATGGGAAAATTATTGTTTGTTGTGCTAAATTCCAATGTAAAATATAAACAAAGTGCTTGAGGATTATGAGGTAAATTTTAAGTTAACCATGAGTTTTTGTGTGTTTTTATGTGATTTTATTGATAAAATTAACAAAAACAAAACATTGAAAAACAACATCTAATAGATATGAACATCACCAGAAAGAATAACACAACAAGAGATAATGAAGGAGTTCACCCCTCTTGGGCTATGTCTCATTCGTCCAGCTTCCAATGGCTTGGCCCTCTTCTATTATGCTCAAAAGTGTGATTACATATGTTTACAGTGCTCAAACAGCTCTGAAACCTATTCCAATGGCTCCAGAATGCCCAAAAATTCCTTTGTAGCCTCTTTCTGCCTCGAATTTGGTAAAAAACTGAGTAAGTTATGACTTACCCAAGTTTTTTCACTAACCGTTGCACAATTTCGAAGAAATCTAGCACAATCCTACATTTTCGCCCCAAAATTCGCTAAAGGAGCACCAAATTTCCCGAATTCTCGGCAAATTTGTCGATGAGCTGATTTTCCCAATAATGCCTTTTTTCCGAAAATTATGGCCATATGGTAGGCCACGTTATGGCCATAAGTCTAGGGGTTGGGACCTTAACTCCCATCCCGTTAGAGGGAAATTTGGGCATCACTCCCAAAACCCAGATCAGTATAAGTTAGGGTATATCATACTCTAAATCAGTTGCTAAATGCATTAAACAAGTCATCCCATTGATGGTTTCCCTCCATGAAAATTTCATTGCTTGAATTCCAGTTGAAGTATTCAATTGAGACATGGATGCACCCCTAGACTGTAGTAAGTGCTTTGCAGATGATCTACTCTCATGCAAGGTAGCATTGTAGAGCATCTAGGCCCACTTTACAGTGCCTTTGTCAAATGGGAGCAAAATTTTCGTAGGATTCTAGTAATCTTTCCACCCTCTAGTGGCTTCTAGAAGTTGTTCCAACAATCACATCATCTGATATTTTCGAATATGGACACCATGGATCCATTGAGCCTCTAATCCTCCTATTCCATTGAAAAAGGAAACCTCTTCATTCATTTTTGGAAAAACCATTCAATGATTCATTAATGTAAAACTACCTTTACTACTTATAAATTGAGCACTGATCATAGTGCAGAAGAGAGCAAGAATTTGAATTAGTAGAGTTATGCTAGTGAGATCATAAATCTTTGAGGTCGTTTGCATGTAATGTTATGCTGCTGGAGTGATGCTGATGATGTGATGAGCATAGAACTGAAGATGCCACGAGTTGACATCGAATTGATCCAACTGGTTGTAACTTCTCCTTCTACTTCATAATAAAGGGTTTTGTTCCTTTCCTAATACATGTGTTCATGATGTTATATCTGTATTTTCAAATATAATTGATTCAGTTTGATTAAGATGAATAGATCATATGCCTTTATGTCATTTTCTATCTTCTGTTTACCATTGCAGGTACCAATCAAGCGATTTCATTTTGATTGAGAGCGACGAAAGTGACAAAAGGGAGATGAGGAGTAGAGAAATATTACAAGTAGGTATTCTTCTCTCATTTATTTATCTTAAGGAAAATGCCGAATGTCTTTCATCTATTGTTCTAAGTGTGACAACTACACTTAGGGAAACATATCTATCCGTAGGTTTGATTTCCATAAAACAAATTGGCGACCATACTGGGGATCGATGGATCATCCCTGGTGGTTTTATCCTTGTTTATCAGCCTCTAGTAGACCTTAATTGCTCTATTTTAGTCATTTGAATGTGTTTGAGTAAAATAAGTGTGTTTGATTGCCTATTTTTGAGTTTCCTTTGGCACCAACGCACTGTTGGTCTTGACACAGTTCTCTACATAACAATGTTGGCTTAGGGACAGTGCTCTGCAATGCATTGTCTCCCACTCAGGGGTCCATTGCTCCTGTGACCAACCAAAAATCATCATATTTTTGTCTTTTTCAGTATCTTGTTTGCTGAGTTTTCAAGTGTCTGATTGCCTCTAGAGACTAGATTGCTTCTACTATTCTTGCCTCAGTTTGGATGTTTGTTTGTTCAATGTTTCTTTTTGTTTTCTTTATCATTGTCGAATAGCTCCAAATTTTAAAATTTACATTTGACCAGTTCTTTATTTTTGGAAAGAGGAATTGTTGTTCTAGTCTTTGTTTCTCTAGAAAGTATTGAATGATTATTTGTGAATTTAGTTTATTTTTTGTTCATCCACACTAAAAAAGAAATCGAAAATAAAAACATGCATTTTCATATAGGGATTGTGAGTGCTGCATAGTAATAGTTAGGGAATTTTCATTTAGATGTGCTCATTGTTGATTGCTTACAATCTGATTGCTCTATCCCTTGTAGCTAGATTTTCATTGTAGAAAATTGAATCGAAAAGAATGCTTATCATCTTCATTGCATTGTAGTAATATCAAATACATCTCGTCGTGAACTTGAAAGACAAACTTATAAGCATGATCAACTTAAAATTTATCTGAATTAATCTAAGGGAGCATTGTCACTTAACGATAACATTTAGAGGTCTAGGCTAGAGACATGTTCCAGCATCGTAGAACATAGCAACTATCATTAATTGTCTGTGATACATTTTGAGTGTGATACTTGATTCCACGTACGTAATTATATCGAAGCTCATCCACGTACCTCCGGGTATATCGGGTGGTGGTGTTCTAGTACGAAAAGTATAAGGGGATGCTCTCACTGTGCAGTTTTGCATTAGACAACACTAATACGGATTGGGCCTCCATGTACCATCGAGTATATTAGGGAGGAAAACATTAGGTTTCTTAGCATCCATAGGTAACTGAGTCGGTCACCTTGTACACTATGATACACCAAACACAACATTCAGGGAGATTTCCTACACGTACATAAGTCCTTGGTTTACTAGAGCGGTATATTGTAGTTCATAGTTACTTGGTAATCCTTTTACCTAACATTACCCTCTCTTTTTTTATTTGTTTTTGCATTAAATCAATCAGCAATCGTGGAAGAAGATCAACCCTTTCCCCGTCATTTGCGTAGGACAACGAATAAACCACCTTTACCACCAGAAGCTACACCTAGTAAGCGAAGGCAAGCTCGTCCTTATGAGTCTGGTACCTCTGGAACCTTTGTTGCTACATCTTCATCTAATTTACCAGAGTCATCTGATCCTTTGACCACCGAGTCTCGAGTTGTTTCTACCGATCCCTGTTTATCTGCGACTGTCGAGACGGAACCCTCACAGTTACTTGAGGACAATGAAATTCAATATAGTGAAATGGTAAATCTAGAAACTGAAGTTGTTCAGCTGAAAGTCGATCTGGAACCTATTTTTATTTTACGAGAACATCTTGATCCCGAAGTTGAACAACAATAAGTTGTTCTCGTGCCAGAAGATGATCAACCGACTCATCCTCAGTAATTCGTAACTATTGATTCTTCCTCTCTACTACAAAGTTTACCACTTGAAATTTATCTCAAGTCTGACGGTGAAGCACTTCCACCTGGTTTGATTTCAATAGAGGAAGAACTTTAGGAAGAGACAACCCCTTCAACTCCAACTCATTTTGGGTCGAGGCTTCATATTTATCCATATTTTCCTCATTTAAGCTACTCTTCTCCTATTGAAGCTGCTCAGTCTCAAGTTCCTGTAGATTCTTTAGAGTATTTACTGGGTTATGTAACCATGGCTGAGACAACATCTCAGACTGTACCATCTATTACAGCTGCGAAAGCATCTACTTTTTCTTCCTCTTCGATGTTTTCTATGACTCCTGAGTCTCATATTTATGGTGTTCGGTCTGTCCAATTGGGTTACCAAGATTTAAATGGAGCATACTCTGGTGTCTCCTCTAGTCCATGGACTTCACCCATGTCATCATCTAGAATTCTATCTGGTTCCTCTCTTATGAGTACTGAACGACATGATCCTTTATTGACATCATCAACTCATCAACTCAATATCAGGTTGGTCCATCCAATTACCATCCATCTTATCCAGTATCTACTGGAATCCCATCATATGAATGTAAATATGTGCAATATCCTTATACTCCATATGTTGTGGGGCAAAAAATTTTCACACCATATGGCAGTACTCTTTCGTTTTTAGGTCAATATTATGCTGGAATTCCTGTTTGTCAATGAAAACCTACCTTGCCTATTTAGCCACAAATAGTTTTGTATCAATATCAACCAGTTCAACCTATTGCATCCGTACCTACTATGCCTTTTATTACTTCCTTGCTTGTTGCTTAGTCTGCTCAGGCGAGTCCTTCAACACTTAACCCTCAAGTTTTGGGTCTACAGACTCCGTCTTCCCAGGCTGGTATACAAAAACTATCTGTATCAGAAATTTCACAACCACATGCTAGTTTAACTTTGTCACAAGCTTCTACTGGTCTTGTCTATTCACAACCTGGTCCAAATTATCCTGACGGGCAAGAACAGTTTTATTAAATCCCATGGTAGCCACAACAACGATTCCAATAGTTTCAAGCTCATCCAGGTCATGGTCAACAAGCCTATAAAGGCTTTGGTCAATAAACATACCCCTATCTAGGTTACCAACCACACAATCCTTATGTTGGTGCATAACGACCTATTTCCCAAGCAATTCCATCTCACCCTGGTTACCCTTAACTTGATCTAAATCGAAAGTTGTCGTTTGTTGCAACATTAGAGTTACCTGATTTAAACCGGATCACTAATGATCCCATTCATTATTTACCTTGGTGGTCAGTGATTCCTCATAAATTACCCTCTGATATTCCAAAATTCAATGGAAATTATAGAAAAGACCCATCTACGCACGTTATGACTTATCATTTATGGTGTTCATCAAAATCCTTGAATAATGATTATGTTAGACTCCATCTTTTCCAGCGAATGCTCACTGGTCCGATTGCAAAGTGGTATATTGAATTGCCACGAGCTTCTTTTGATAAGTTTACATCTTTAGCCACTACTTTTTTTAACCCACTTCCAGTTACCCATTAGATATGAAATTGGAACAGAACTTTTGACCAGCTTTAAATGGATAACTGCTACTCATATATTAGATCATATACATAGAGTGGCGTCATCATTGTCAAATGGTTAAAACATTTGTTCTAGGTCAGCTTTTAGTTGAGTGGTTTATAAAGTCCTTGTTGCCATCTATCACTGAGGACGTGGCCAAAGGTGGTGTTGTCACTGAAGAGAAAGTAATTTCTCGTGCCCAATATCTGGATTTGATTTATACTCAGTCTAGCACGCTCTAAGAAAAGATTTTGAATGCACCATGACCAAATTTTACTGTTCCTCCTTCTCCATATGGTAAGGAAATTCATGTCGGCGATGGTGTGATTGGTTCTACTAGCACTCCACCAGAAAGTCGACCATCTAGTTCCACACTTTCTGTTTAAAATCAAACCCCTTTTGCATTTGATCCTGCATCTTCTTCTGAAATACATGTCGCGTCATGTGATAAGGGAAAGAGTGATAAGAAACCTGAAAGTAAGAATAAGGAGAAAGATAAGAAGAAACAAAATTCATCCCCACAGGAAAAATCATCTGATTCATCCGGTTCTTCTCAGAAACCTCGTTACCCTTGTTTGATATGTAATGAGGAGCATTTTACATGATATTTTCCTCATCGCTCAGAAGTCTCGAAGCTTCTTAAGATTTCTACCGCATCTGCAGTGTTGACAAATCCTTTTCCGAACCCAAAAACACATATGGTTGCTACGGATCTCACTTCTACTTCACAAGTGCTTATGCTATCCGCCACTAAGTCCAAAAATGATGTTTTGGTGTCTACTTGTTAGGCAGATAAATCATACTCACAGACAAGAACGATCTCCCTAGTATCACAAGAATAACTAGAAACAAAAAGGACAATTGTAAAATACTTTTTGTAGATTATATATGATTTAGAATTTTCTATGATGAAGAAAGGACCTACCTGTGATCCAATGCTGGTTTAATTCTTCTTTCCTGTTGCTCCAAGAAGTCACCTCTTAAGATCTGCAAACAAAGACATAGAAGAGAATCAAAAGCACCTGCAACATATACTAATTCAGAAATCACAAATCTATCTTAATGATCAAGGAATTTAAGAAATAAGCCATTTAATTAAATACATAAACAACTTATTGAGAAAACAAGATTCAATTGTATTATCTTTAAATAAAAGGAGTCTTACAACTGCGTTCACCTTGATGTCATACAGGTCCTTCCGGGGGTCCGAAACAAGCGTTTTCCTTTAGTCTGACAAGCCCTTCCACTCTTTGAACCAGCCTAACTACGAGTATGTAGTCATTCTCACAGTTAGCAAACAGAGTATGTTTCTTTAGAAATTCCCTTCTCTATCGCGGCTACTAAGTACAAAGAAAGTACTAAGTGTATACGAAATGCATAGAGAAGTTTTACATATGTGAGCATGAACCCTTGAGACTGAACCAAAGCTTCAATTTATAGGAGAAGGAAAGTGGTTGCAGCTCCAAAATGGAAGGGATAGAGTCCCCTTATCAAGGGATTAAGTTCCAAAGACCAAGGAATAGGCTCCTTTAATGAAGGAATGAATGTTCATGATAATGGAGGGAGTAAGGCTTCGACCAAATAACACCTTCTAGGAGCTTCTAGTTGGGAGAATATTCGACCAGCTAGTGCTCCTAGAATTTACTTTCGCCTTCAATTTACGTTTTACAAGGGTCCGCACTTTTAATGAATAAAACATGCGGTCGACTCCGCAGTTTTTGGAGCAAAAGGGTGTGGTGCCATAGGTAAGGCTAAGGAAAAGTGAAATACAAATATTTTTATGATTTTTCCAAGCTTTTCTCCAAATTCAGAACTTGGTTTAGGAACTTTAGGGTTGTAGACTTCTAAAGGAGCACTATATAGGTATTGATGAACCCATATAGAGATTAAAATGTCATGGTGACACAATAATGTGTAACAGATTGCCCACTAAAGCACATAATCTGAGATAATTTGAAGAGTGAAGTGCTTTATCATTCCAAGGATTAGCTTGTGGACACTGGTTGGAACCTATAAAAACATTCAATGCAAACATATTATGTATATATATATCATCGCTGAGGTAGGCATTCCCATACTCAGAACAAAAACTAACTAAATCGAAAATTAGCTAAAATGTTCTGGTATAGAAATGATTCTAATATTACATCAATAGTAGACATAGTATGGACACAGCCGTTTGTCATGAATAGTCTACTGCATAATGAATAATAAAACTCCTCACAGCCTGGATGGTGGAAGCTAGATCCACGGTCTTGATTTCTGCTACCCGAACTAGTACGATTCTATCCATGCAATTGATTGTGTCG
Source organism: Pinus albicaulis (assembly GCA_034641835.2). Classification (NCBI taxonomy): domain Eukaryota; kingdom Viridiplantae; phylum Streptophyta; class Pinopsida; order Pinales; family Pinaceae; genus Pinus; species Pinus albicaulis. The sequence continues at coordinate 1,345,452,460 of CM076580.1, forward strand.
AAGTTGAACATGGTAGAAACCACTTGATTACCAGTCAATGATGTGAATTGTTAACAAGTGTGAGAGAAACCATCAATAATGAAAATGGCTCTCAAAGTACTCAGTACAATCCATGAAGTGTGAATAAATGATTTGAAGTCGAACACTTCATGGAATCATTCGATCGAAGATCAATGATGAAACATGTTTTCGAAGGCGAGAAACTTGCCATTAAGGCATGCAGATTCCAAGGTATTGAAGGATTCTAGATCAACTTCCTAGATGATATGCTGTCGTCGATAGAAAGTGATCCATCGTAGGAAAGCCCATGACATGAAACCATTAGATCAAGTTTTGTAGAAATAATTTGCAAGGACTGACTCAGGGATGGTCAACACAGATGGAGACATATGTTTGCAGATGAATGGTTTGTTTGAAATCTCCTCTTGAACACATAACGACACTACATATGGTTTGGTGACAATTGTCCTAAAGCTAATACCCAGAAACCGGCTGAAGACTTTCAATATGGTTTGATTAACTGATAGGCAAAGGATTTTCGCAACCCAGGTGGAAGTGTGACAAAAAGTGTTGTGTTCAAGAGTGGTATACTGCTTTTAAACAAATTATGACAACTGGATCCATTTTCTCTCTTTTCCCCCACCATTTCTGGCAAGTACCTCTTTATTTTTGACAAGCTTGAGGAGGATAAAATTTGCTTATTATATAAGCTCATCCTTCGGATGAGTCCAACTTAGTTTAAAAATTGAACCCCAAGAAGGAGTGGTTCATTCTTGTTTGTAATTTACAGGTCCTTTATTGTTAAATTTTAACGAGTCCAGTATAGGAGAAATTCGGTGTTTTTCAATTTTAGGGAGTCAGAAGAAAAACTTAAGGAAACTCCGTGGGTGTGCTTTTTCATAATTTTAGTCTCTCAAGCCTGAAAAAGGATAAAATAATACAGGAGAGAACTCTATTGACTATGTTTAGCCAACGTATACCTTTTTCATAAATAGTCCATTTCAGTCCGGAAAAGGGGTAAACTTATACTTAAAGGACAACTGTTCATTTCCTTTAACGAGTTCGAATAATCAAGTACTCGGCAATATTTTCATGTTTAGAGAGTCTGAAAAGGGCTTAAAAGAGGACTCAAGTTTTCAATTTTTCATAATTTTTACTGAGTTCGAAAAAGGGATAAAAAGTATACTCCTTTGTCAAAAATGACCATTTTACCCAAAAAATCCTGTATTCTGCATAAAAAACTCAAAAATTAAACATACCTGTTTATGATTAATAAAACTAATTCAGAAAACAACTTTTCAAAGTGGAAAATAAACAAAATTATATTTCATTTATTCAAAAAATCTTATAAAAAGGAGTTTTTCTAAATCATTTTTACCATTTGTTTCCAGAGTGAAAGTTGAGAGATTTTGGTGAAAAAACGTTCCAGAGGAGATTATGGAAAATTCAATCGTCAGAATCGAAAATCGTCAGCTCCAGGGAATCCACATTATCCTCGCCTTCATTTTTGTCTGTTCACTTTGTTAATTTAGGTTTTGAATTTATTTTTTGGGGGAAAAATATGTTCAAAATTTCGCCCACAGGGGTCCGCAAGTAAAACACATGACACCTGCGGACCCTGACAATTTTTCAAAGAAAAAATTGTCATGGTCCCGCACTTTCGGTACAGGGCACGTGCAGATTCTCGCACTGTCTCTGTGCAAAAGGTGCAGAGGAGCTGTGAAGAAAATAAAATGATAGATTCCTCCAAAATAAACCAAAATTTTCACTCAAATTTTTTCTAATCTTCCAGTTTTCCCATTGCAGAATGTCTACAATGCTTGAGTGGAGGGAACGTGAACATGAAGAGGTTGATGAGGCTGAAATGGTACATGTGCCCACAGTGCGTGTGTTGAGGGAATGTGGTTTGTATAAATTCTGGGCTATTCATGGTATGAGGGCCCAAGTAGACTTACTCACCTAGTTAGTAAACAAATGGGATGTCCAGGAATAGTGCTTCATAATTGGAGATCACTGGCTCGAAATTGAGCTGGAAGATATATATTTTCTTACTGGTTTATCAAAGAGAGGTGAACCAATCTTTTTGTTTGGGGCCAGGGCAGGTGGCCAATCTGTCACTAGCCTTCAGCAAGAGTTTTGCAATGAGGAGGCAGATCCCAAAGATAAACGCATTGATATAATAACAATCATCTGTCTTGAACTTAAAGTGATTGCATTTAATATAACCTGGTTGTGTGGGATTGCAGCTCCACACGTTGCTACTAGATCCCAGATGCAGACTGTTGTTGATTGTTTCATAGGCACCATTTTCAATTGGTGTGAGGCAGTATTGGCCAATGTAAAAGGCCAATTGACCAGGGCAAAGTACTCAAAGTTGAAAAACTTTGGGTATGGAGCTATTGTTGTCACATTTGTTCTGGAGAGAATTCCTTCACTTGCCCCACAATTTATCTCAGTTGATCATGGTAGAGTCAAGGAGCCTCGGATGGTTCGATGGGTTGCACTGATGGCCCATCATATTGAGGGCGGTGAGATTGTTCATTTTACCCCAGCTTATTTCCATTGGTTGGAGAACCAAATCTTCGCCATAGAAGATTTCCCATATGCTGGGATAGACTTTCGTGGTGATCGACAGATGTCCCTTCCTCCAGGAACACAATGGGATGACTTGGGTAAGAAACATTTTGACATGTTCTAAATTCTAATTTTTATTTTTTTTGTTTAAATCGTCCAATAATGATGACAAAAATTTAAAATGCAGAGGTTGGTCCACGCAGGCCAGCCATGCTCCGTCGCTTCGACAGGAAGTAAAGAGAGCCCATTGCAGCACCACAGGATCAGGCAACTGAGATTCTTCCTGATCTAGAACACAACCTAGAGCGGTTGACCTTGGATATCCCAAAGACTTCGATAGATGATGTCCCTCTCCATCTCCAGAGACACGTTATTGGAGTTCCTAGTCAGTTCAGGAGATTCCTGAATAGAGTGGCGCGAGCTGTCGTGTACTATCATGATCATCGCCACGGATAGTGGATGATTGTGTAGACTATGACATTTTTTTTTTGTATCACTATTTTTGCTGATTATAAGGTGTTTTAAACCTATAATTGAGGAAGATGTAATATTTTTGAAAACATTACTCTACTCTATGATATTTCTACTATTTCCGGCTATCTGCTCAACATGTTTATCAAATGCTGCTTTGATTTACTGCTTTTAATGTTGCAAATGTCTGTTTATAACACTAGTAGCTAATGCATTGGCTAATGTGTTTAAATTTCTTGGAATGTGTTGATATTCAATGTAATCAAACTCGTTTTCCAAGAGATGTACCATCAAAAACAATCTCAGTAATACTGGGTTTTTAATTGCATATACTCGATTTAAGTGTAATATAATGAGTTCAAAATCTAACCTAATGATCAAACGTCGAATTCCAAATGAAATGTATTCAGATAATAACTCAATCACTATGCTATATTCTGCAATATTATTCGTTGTTTGACCGAGGCTTACCCCATGCATAGATATTAACTCATCAGTGGGTGAATAAATAACCCAAGTTGCAGAAGAAATGTTCTGTGTACTACGACAAGTACCCTTAGCAAAACCAATATACGTTTGAAAGGATGCTGATATCTGCAATATCAAGAGTAATCCAGATAAGCAGGGATAAAAAAAAAATTAAACTAGACACACTCTTCTAATCTAAGGTGCACTAGCTACGAAAAGAACTAATATACAGATAAGATCTCCACACAAGATTTAAGCATAATATCTCTTCAGATAAAGCCCATTTATGGGTTTTTCTAAAGAGATTCCATCATAATCAGTCAATTCATAAGCCCCTTTTGCAAGCACACGCTTGACAATATAAGGACCATGCCACATGGGTTCGAATTTCCCAGCTCCTAGTTTATCTTTAGCTTGGTTGTATACCAATATTAGGTCACCCTCTGAAAAAAAACGAGGTGTAACACTCCTATCATACTGATCTTTCATTCATTTTTTATGAGCCTTGGTAGCTAATGCATCGATGCGTCGAGTCTCATCGAGTTGAGCTAAGTATAAAAAGTGTTTTTCCTCTTCAGACGTAGCTGATAGTAATTCTATGGCTAATTTGAGTGATGGTAATTCACATTCAATCGATAACACAACTTCTAAACCGTAAACTAGCTGAAAAGGAGTGAAACCTATTGCAGTTTTCGCTGAGGTTTGATATGCCGAAAGTGCTAAGAAAAGCATAGTATGCCAATTCGATTTATGAATTACGATTATCCTTTTAATAATAGTGGTTAAGACTTTATTTACAGCTTCAACTTGACCATTAGCCTGCAGGTAATATGGTGTAGAACTATCGTGGCGCAGGCCAAGGTATTCGGAAAGTTCGATCATCATAATGTTTCTAAAATGGCTCCCATGATCAATAATGATAGCTTAGAGTACACCAAATCGAGCAATCATGTGATTGAATACAAAAGTAGTTGCAGTTTTACCATCTGCCGCAAATGTAGGCATCACCTCAGCCCATTTAGTAAAATAATCCACTGCAAGAATAATATACCCATGCCCCTCAACCGAGTGAGGGTTACATGTAATGAAGTCAATGCCCCATTTTGCAAAAGGACCGACAACAATTATTGGGTGAAGAGGAGTTGGTGGTGCACGCATCTTACGATCAAAGATCTGATAGTTGTGGCATTTTCAGACTGCTATAATGAAATCTTTAAATAACGAAGGCCAACAATAACTAGCGTGCAATATCTTTTGGGCTGTGGCATACCCAGACATATAACCGCCACATGCTCCAGAGTGACAATCATTTAAGACCTTTTCAACCTTTTCGTGGGTTAAACATCGTCTAAATACAGAATTCGCACCGCAACGATAAAGCGTGTCCCCAACAATATTGTATTGCTGAGACTGGTAACAAATATTTTGTCAATGTGAATGTGAGAGTTCAGGCTAAAAATTTTGGGTTTGGAGGTAAATGATGATATCTCCATACCATGGATCAATGGTACTAATTAGAAACAAAGATTCATCGGCGATCGGATGTTCTACCATAGTTTCTGTCTCAGTATTTGGGAAGTCACACATTAGTTTGGCGAACACTAGTGATTTCTTTCATTTAGATTTTTCAAATTCTAAATCAAACTCTTGAAGGATTACTATCCATTTAGAGTATTTTCCCCCTAGTAATTTTTTGGTCAAAATATACATCATAGGGTTACAATCAGAGATCACTGTTTTTTTTCGTAACAGGATGTAATGACGAAATCGTTGGACAACTTGAACAGTTGCCAAGACCAATTTCTCCACATGTGAGTATTTGATTTCAATCGGATTTAAATTGCGACTGAGATAGTAAATCACATGTTCGTTGTGAAATTCATCTTCCTGAACTAATACCATTCCAATCATGGAATTAGAGGTTGCTAAGTATAAAAAGTAATCTAGGTTGTAATTGGGTGGATGCAATAATGGTGCATGGGTCAACACATGTTTTAGAGCATCAAAATATCTATCAGCGATCTCGTCCCAAATGAAAAGAATATTCTGTTTCAACAATATGGTAAAACCTTTGGTTAACTCGGCATAGTTAGGAATGAATCTATGCAGAAAGTTTTCTTTCCCCTGCAAACTTTGGAGTTGGTGAAGTGTGGAAGGAGGAGGTAAATTGATAATAGCCTCAACCTTCGAAGGATCAACATGAATGCCTTGTTTCGAAATGATAAATCCTAGTAATCGACCAGATTGCACACAAAAAACACATTTGTGCGGATTCAGGTGAATCTTATAATACCTACATCTCATAAAAATAGCTCGTAATTGGGTTGGATGATCTTCTATGTGTAAGGAATGAGTAGGTAGATCATCGAGATAAGGTTGCACAATGTGTTTAATGTCATGAAAAGCATAGGACATAGCCCTCTGAAAAGTTGTCCCAACATTCTTAAGTCCAAATGGTAATTTACGGTAAGCGAAAGTTCCCCATGGACAAATGAATGATGTCTTTGGTTGATCAACAGGGAGTATGTTTATTTGATTATAACCGGAAAATCCATCCATAAATGAAAACATTTCACTTCCGACACAATCGTCAATGATTTGATCGATAAAGGGGTTGGATAATTGTCTTTGGGACAAGCTCTAGTGATATCCCTATAATCGATACATACTCTAATTGTTCCTTGTTTTTATTAACAGGAACAATATTAGATACCCAATTTGTTAAAGGGATTGGATAAATAAATCCTGATCGAAGTAATTTTTCAACTTCGGCTTTGATTGCAGCAGCTTTTCGTGGATGTATCTGACGTAATTTTTGTCTGATAGGTTTAGCATTCGGGTATGTTTTGATTTCATGAAAAAAAAATTTAGGATCGATTCCTTGCATTTCTTCATAAGACCAGGCAAAAATGTCATTAAATTCTTGAAATAGGGCTTTGTATATATCAATTTCATCTTTTGTACAAGAAGTTCCTATATGAATTCTTTCAACAATTCCTGGTTTTACCGATATGTCAATAGGAATTGTGGAAGAAATATTCCCCAAATTCACTTCAGAATTTGAATTTTTTCTTGATATGGGATTCTGGGGTTTCTTGACATAATCAATGGTGAAAATTGATGAAACATTATCTTCAAATTTATCAAGCTCAGGTAAAAATTATGATCTATGATGGAGATCATCCTAGGGTAGGTCATCTATGGACAAAAAATCACAAATGTTTTCGTCGGTATAAAAGACTTCTTTAAAAGGATCCGGAATTGATGTTATAGCTAAGCCTGAAGATGAAAATGATTTTTCATTGAAAACATTCATAGGGTTAGAATCAATTGAAGGTAGATTGTAAAACGACTGTACTGCTTGATATGCCAACTCAAATGGACTTAAAGGCATCGTGCCTTCAAACGAATCCAGTTCTGACTCTAAAGGCATTATCCAAGTATCATAAAATGGAATAGTGCTTGATGTAATCATATTGATATTAGCTATAGTACACAGTACATTAGGTGGAGGAAAATAAAAATTTCCCAACAAAGCAGAATCTTTAATTAAGCCTACTCCTACATCCTTATAAGGGATAGTTTTTTTTCCAACATGCTGACTACTATCCGTAGAAGCTGGATCGGATAAATAATATGAGAGTTGATCGACTTTCACAATATTTCCTTGATGAGGAAACATGATTATTCAAAAAAAGGAAGATACTGCAACAGTCATAGCATAATACCAATTACAACCCAAGAGAAGGTTGTAATCTAGAGGGGCATCGACTACTTCCACATCTAGATTAACGGTTTTTCCTTCAACCCCTATAGGTAGATCTTGTAAAATACCATAGGGATGGAATCCTCTTCCATCAAAAGCTTTGAGGATGGTTGGAGATCGGTTAAGCGTCGGAGAACCAAGTGATTTCCAACAACTCAATGACATGATACACGTAGAGGCCCCTTCATCAATCACAGTACGAAAGCAACGTGTGTTTTTGACTAACACTAGGATCTAGAAATCCATTTGATGGGGTAGGTGAGGTGTAAAATTTTCTAGATCGAAGATCATAAGGTTCGAATCTTGTAGATATACGGCTCCTAATACTGACAATAGTAATTTCCTTTGTGATGGACATGGTTGCAGCACTTCCAAAGCTGACATTGTCGAAGGGGAAATTGTCAAATCTTCGACAATGTTGTAATTCTGAGCAGCTCTCGCATGTGGATTGAAAGCTGATTTATGAAGTACACCTTTAGGAGGCGGTTTGATTACTAAGTCAGGATTTGGTTTCTCGATGTGAAGTGTATCAGAAATCGAAGTAGATGCAGCTGGTGAAGAATTAGAATTTTCTACTTCTTTACCAGTAATAGGAATTTTACTACCATAATCTTGTGATCAAGTTGCGACCATCAAAATATCTGCTAATGGGTTAGAAGAAGACACAGTCATTTTAATATCTTGAATTGGAAAGGGATCCTTCAAGACAGTAGGAGTGGGTGAACCTTTGACGAAATTAGAAACTTCTTCCCTATGCGGACATTCCTTGGTGAAATGATCCTCGTCACAGATAAGACAAGGATAACGAGGTTTCCGTTTGTCATCAGTGGATTCATTGTTATCAATTTTTTGTTTAGGATGTGAGGTCTATTTATTCTTTCTCTTCCCTTTTTTCTTTTTTCCAGATTTTGACTTAGTAGATGAATCTACAATGTGAATATCAGCAATAGTTTCCAAGGAAGATTCTCCTTTTGGTGAATCAGGTAAAGTTATTATAGGAGAAGTAATATTTGAAGATTTCTTCTTATTTTTAGCTGTAGTAACCGAACCGATTACACCATCAGTGGCATGAGAGCCTGAAGGAGTTGTATTTAACTTACCAGGTCGTGGTAAATCAGGGATTTTCTCGTACAAAGTTCTGGACTGGGTATATACCAAGTCTAGATATTGAGCTTGAGCAATAACTTGTTCTTCCATAACAACTCCTGCTTTGGCTACATCTTCAGCGATTTTTGGTAGTAATGATTTAACAAACCATTTTGCCAATATTTGATCTGGGATAAATTTTTTTACCAAATGTCTTCTACGTCTCCATTATTGAATATGATCTGATATATATGTAGACGTAGATTGTTTTTTTGAAGTCAATAATTCCGTGCCATTGTTGTATCTAACAGGAAACTGAAAAGGAGTTAAGAAGGGATTTGCTAGGGCATTGAAATTGTTAAAAGAGCCTCATGGAAGTTCATTAATGTACAACTTAGCAACTAATCCTATTAATGTTCTCTGAAAAAGTCTAAGTTGAATAGAATAGTTAATTAATGAGTTATATGCGCACCAAAGGTGGTAAGTCATAACATGGTTGGAAGGATCCTCTCTTGTTTTTCCTTCAAATTTTAGGATATCATTGGGCAAATTATGAGGCATTGGTGCCCAATACGGATGATAATAGATAGGATCATTCATAAGGCGAGATAAATACATTAAATCCAAAGTTTCTATGAACGACAATCGAGGGGTAGGGTCTTGTGGATACCCTTGTGAAGCTAAACCAGTCCCAGGAGGAGGATATCCAGGATAACCTAGAATAGGATGTGCATTCGGAATCATATTACCCCCCAGATAACCAGGAATAACCAGACCATACTGAGGTTGAACATGTGTTTGATATGTATATCCAGGGTACGGTTGTTGTGGGTAGATTGGAATTTTTTAAACATGTACATATTGGTACGGCCCCTAATAAAGTTGATAAGTAAATTGAGGTTGAATCGTTATGACTGTACTTGTACCAGATTGTCATGCAGGTATGTGAACAGTAGTCTGAATTGTCGGTCCAGACTACGGAATATAAACCTGAGGAGTCTGTATCGAAGTTTGAGGGGAAAATGTAACAAGAATTGTAGACACTGCAGGAATAGGTGTGATAGGTTGAACATAAGTCTAAACAGCTGTTTGTGGTGGAGTACTAGGTGAACTCGAACCAAGTTACTGGATAGGACCAGATGCAGGTGTTGGAATTGAAGGCTGGACTGGTTGTTGGGGTTGATTATAACCAACAGGTTGTCCTGCTTGATAATAAGGTACTTCCATATTTGGTTGTAAATTTTGTTGGACTTGGGATGGATCCCACACCATTCCGGGATATGAGGGTTCCATTGAAGGTTGGACATAAGATGACCCATAACTAGGTTGGATAGATGACTGATAATTAATTGGATAATTTCCACCTCCTTGTAACATTTGTTGCTCTGTATCGAACTGTTGTGCTAAAGGAGGTTGCAATCCTTGAGCAGGATACTACCCTTGAGGTTGATATTGACCTTGAGACATGTATTGACTCTGGGGTTGATATTGACCTTGAGGTATGTACTATCCCTCGGGTTGATATTGACCTTGAGGTATGTACTGTCCCTGAGGTTGATATTGACCTTGAGATATGTACTGTCCTTGGGGTTGAGATTGACCTTGAGGTATGTACTATCCTTGGGGTTGACCCCCAGGCTGTATCTGGCTATTTTGAGGTTGCCCCCCAGGCTGTACACTACTACCTTGAGATGTGGGGTTTGAAATATTTCCATACATCATATAAAATTTCTTATTGTTCAAAGTTCTAGTATTTGATTCATTCAAATCAGATGATGACATTGGTTTTCTTGGAAAAGGAGATGCTCCTGAGAATGTACAGAGAGTAACTGATAGTATGTAGGAACAAACAGACCACCATAGAGGAATGTTTCTAGTGATTCAGAAAACATAGATGAATCACCTAACATGTTTAACTGAGGTCAATGACTTATTGGTGTAGTGTAAAAAGGTATTCGGGGTGGTGAATACTGAAGACCTATGTTTTGAAGAAAATCTGTCAATGAAGAATACCAAGCGTCTTATCTAAAAGGACTGTAAAAAATTGATTCACGTTGTCTAAGTTCTAAATTTTCTTGAGTTGAAGGGAGAAGGACTTCTTCCTCTATATCAGTGAATTCCTCAATACTAATAAGACCAGGAGGAAGACCTTCTGTAATCCGATTCTTTACTCTGGGTGAATCAGGATAATCACTGAATTCTAAAGTAGGTTCTGATGTAGCAGGTTCAGTTTTTGATTCAGAAATTTCAAGTTCTACAACAGGTGATAATTCACTTGTTGTAGAAGCAACTTCGGTTAATTTGAAAATTGAAACCATTTGTGCAGGATGTTAATTCTTTCTACTTCCCAAGGAATTTTGATGGATCGAGAAGCTCGATAGAAAAAAATTGGAGGAGAAATTTTATGTTATGTATGGTAATTGATCCAAATGTTGTCCAAAAATATTGATTCTGTTCACACATCATATGTGGATTGGTGGGTTTATTATAGTTGGCGCTGCTGCACATGCATCGATTTTTATGGTAAGAGACTATGACCCAACTACTCAATACAAAAATTTAGTAGATCGCGTTCTTAGACATCGTGATGCAATTGTATCACACCTCAACTAGGTATGTATATTCTTAGGCTTCCATAGTTTTGGTCTGTATATTCATAATGATACTATGAGTGCTCCAGGAAGTCCTCGCTACTTGCGATTGATATACTTCGAAATCAGGATGAGGGATAATAGATGATTCTCCTTGTTCTGTTAATCCAGTTCTACTGATAACATTTGGTATCAAAGATTTAATTCCTTCTAGCTGGCTAGGTGTGTACTCAGGGGGCTTCCCCTGAGTTCTGCGTGATCATCTCAGTAATTTAGCCACGATTAAAATTTTTAACACACGCAATCAAAGAAAATTTCAATAAAAATGCCTAAAGTCACTAAGAAACAAACAAATGATCACACACCTATAAAATATAAGAGATCAAACCACACACAAACAGTAAATTCCCGCACTAAAAACACTAGTTGGTGATGAAATCCAACATCGTAGTATTTTAATGCAGAAATGGCAGTTGGAACAGTTACCCTGACAACCTGCTTAATGAAACAGACCAGTGCAAGTTTCTCCACTTAACCCATCTCGAGTGAAGATAACCCTCCGAAGAGTCCAAGTGAGTCTAGCCGACGTCTGTTCCAGGTGCAGTGGGATCTTCACTCCACCGTCACCTTGGGAAATAATCCTAGAGTTTATGGCCACTAAGGTCACCAACAGGAACAAATATACCTGGGGGAATAGTCTACGATACGATACACACACAAGGGCAGAGTAACAAAGCCCAATCCCCTTGAAGGCTCCTTGACATAATCCAAGGTTTATCGACAAGTGACCCCAGGCTCCTTGACAATGGTCAATCCGAGGCTTACCATTGTTAATACATGTATATCTGCTATCATTCCCAATGAGGAAGGATTTATTACCTCACTGGTTTTGATATGATCTCGTGCTTGACTCCTTTAAGAGGAGCTTCCCAGAGCATACATGCTACTATGGGAATTTCCCTATCACAAGATCGACTACTTGTTTGTTTTGTATTGTCTTGGAGAGTTAACTAAAACTTATTCCAAGACACGAGCTTAAGCTAAGTTGGTGGAAAGATCCCTAGAAAAATAAAAATTGATAGGTTGATTTTAATTAAGCGTTAATTTTAATTCACTGTTTCTTAGGACAATGGGTATGAAGGTGAAACTTCAATGGTGTATAATGAAACGACTCCAAAAAACACTAAAATGCATCTATATGATAAAAATTCATTCCTTTTCAATGAAATCTATCTAAAAGGAAGAGTTGAGGAATGCAATTGCTTTAAAACTTCAATCTTTCTTTTTAAAACAAGAATATATGAAAAGAAATATTTTCCATGAGAAGTCAATGATTATTTGCTGAAAAATAAATCCCTTTTATCGTTCAAGTCTGAAACTACAAATAAAACAGTTTCCAAAAGAAAAGTATGATTACTTAAAAAACAAAATTCAAAACTAAAAACACTAATTTTGAACTTTAAAACTCTAAAGATTTAAATTTTAAGACTAAAAACTCTAAAAATTTAGAGGAAGTTTTGCTTAGTTTGTAATCTAACCAAGAAATCATTTGTTTATCCTGGCAAGGAATCAAAATCATCCAATGGTGGTTTTGAAGTGAAATTCAAGGCTTATAGAACTAAAAGTCTCTCAAGATTTGCAAAATAAAAAATTAAATCTAATTTTTTATAGAAGCAAGTTCTGCCATAAAGTCAAAGTCTCAGCAAGAAAATAATGAAATACCAGTGATATAAGGTATCTAAAAGTTTCTGATCTTTGAGCAACAAAAAAAAAAAAAAAAAATCACTTATAAAATGAAAATCTTTATAAAATCACTCAAAACTTAGGAATGCTAGAAGAAACTTTCACAAGAGGCTTTTGACAGTGAATACTAGTCTGGGTAATCACAGAGAATCTTGTAAGATGGTACCAGAAAAGAGACTTTTGAGTTTTTCAAAAAATTTCTCAAGGTCCACAGGTTGCAAGGTACAAAGGTGTGGTGTCGCACTGTTTTACAGAGAAGCTGCGGAAATGACCGCACTGTTTTTAAAGAAAAGGTGCGGAGACCAGAAAACTTAAAGAAAAATAAAAAATTCTAAATCTAATATTCAGGGACTCTAAGGCTAATTTTCCCAAACCAATACAGACTAATCAAAATCAGAAAAAATGGTTTCAAAAGTCAAACTCAAAGAAAACTAAGTTCAAATCAAATTCTCCCCAACGGAGTCGCCATTTTGTTAGGGGGATAAATCGTACTTGCGGACAAGAACGATCTCCCTAGTATCACAAGGATAGCTAGAAACAAACAGGACAATTGTAAACTACTTTCTCTAGATTATATATGATTTAGAATTTTCTATGATGAAGAAAGGACCTACCTGTGATCCAATGCTTGATAGAATTCTCCCCAACGGAGTCGCCATTTTGTTATGCTTGATAATGGTGTATGTGCACACACACTCACACACCCTGATTACATTCAGAGATCCAACTTATTCCTAATTTAGAGAGAGAGGTTGAGAGAATTTCTCAACCATCACAAACCAACTTCTTAAATATGGAATGTAAGCATTAACTCCAACATCCCCCCTTAATAATTACATTACATGAAAATAACAAAATAATCAAGCGTATCAGTAGATGCTCCATCAAGTTTCCTCATAACCCTTGGAAAGGTGTAGTTGGCAAGTTGGATTCCCGAGTTCCCTTCCTCAACTCCCGAATCAAGGACCTTCCGAAGTCAATTACCGGACAACATCCCAATATGTCGCATAACCTCATTAGGAGACCACTTCCACATCTACCACTAACAAGGGATCCTTCCCTAGATCCGCAACTGCCATGTTATTTGGACAACCATCCATATTGAGCCTTACTGCCACTTGATCTCTTCAAACACAATTGATTGCATTTTTCAATTGCTAAACTCCTAGTCATTCTATGGACGAGCTTCATCTACCGAGATACATGGGTGCCAACTGCTGTACTCACCAGTTATCTAGGAAAGACGTCTAGATACAAAATGTATCTAGATTCAGTATTACAAAATAACCTCCTTAATTCATCACCACTTAATTTACAAACCAATTATAATACTAATAATTTAACTACTCGACACCAGCAATTTACTTCTCACAGCGTTCAGCTTCACATCAGCGTCATGTCCCAGCTGATCATGAACATCGTTGGACTGCTGTAGCTCCACGTGGGTGGACGTCCCAAACTCTAGCACAAATAGCCAATAGAAATTTGTTACTCTTTACCTATGCCCAATCCAACACGTAGCGACTCGTACAACGCGCAATCGGCAGCCACTTTATCCAAGCGTAACAACTCTCCACGGATGCTAATAAAAATCCAGCATCGACTGTTAGTGAGACAGGAATTATTTAAATCGGGTCACCGCTAGTTTGTGTATTTGTTCTCTCGTGTTACACATGCAGAGTGCAGGACCTACATCTTTTCATGAAAAGTGCACAGCTTATGTATGCTTGCAAGAAACAAAATGAATAAACCGCAGTCATTACCCTCACGTACAAGTCACTTACGAAACAAAATTACAGCTTGGATTAGAAATCGTTTTCCTTAATAGGACCACGACTCGCCCCTCTTTTTACATGGCATCACCAGAAATCGAAGTGAAACACATGCCTCTAATATCATTCATGGTCGTACCCTTCTTGAAATATTCTGGTGGAATGGTGTTTCAATCCATCTAAGACCATTACAATTTAAAAAAACATTCAGAAAATCATCAAAAAAAAATCCTTTTCGAAACTGTGAACGGGCAGGTTCGTTTTAAAATTCTTAGCTTTGGATTTCAGCACACTTCGATCCACCAACAATCACCAGTCTTCAATCAAGCGTAGCTAAACATAGCAACACAGCAAATAATGCATGCAAAAATCTACAACAACGAAACTTCTCACTGCGTCCAATCCAGTTAGCACGATCTCCGTCACACTCAACAGACCACCCTGTAGAAATTTGTTCCGCCTTTGCTTGATCCACCGGAAATTACCCCTGCAGAAATCTTAATCCTCATCTAGTGATGTTGCAAACTATCAAAATTCAACATAGGAAATCAATTTGCACTCTTTTTCTCTAAGGACTTAGACTCACACCACACACGCCTCTGATCCTATGCTCTGATACCATGATAGAAATTACTGAAATCACACAATTACAGAAACACAATCATATATTATGCAAAAAATGGTGTATGTGCACACACACTCACACACCCTGATTACATTCAGATTACTCTATTAAATAGAGTTTCTGAGATCCAACTTATTCCTAATTTAGAGAGAGAGGTTGAGAGAATTTCTCAACCATCACAAACCAACTTCTTAAATATGGAATGTAAGCATTAACTCCAACAATGCTAGTTGAATTCTTCTTTCCCATTGCTCCAAGAAGTCACCTCTTAAGATCTGCAAACAAAGACATAGAAGAGAATCAGAAGCACCTGCAACATATACTAATTCAGAAATCACAAATCTATATTAATGATCAAGGAATTTAAGAAACAAGCCATTTAAGTAAATACATAAACAACTTATTGAGAAAACAAGATTCAATTGTATTATCTTTAAATAAAAGAAAGAGTCTTACAACTGCGTTTGCCTTGATGTCGTACAGGTCCTTCCGGGGGTCCGGAACAAGCATTTTCCTTTAGTCTGACAAGCCCTTCCACTCTTTGAACCAACCTAACTACGAGTATGTAATCGTTCTCGCAATTAGCAAACAGAGTATGTTTCTTTAGCAATTCCCTTCTCTATCGCGACTACTAAGTACAAAGCAAGTACTAAGTGTATACAAAATGCATAGAGAAGTTTTACATATGTGAGCATGTACCCTTGAGACTGAACCAAAGCTTCAATTTATAGGAGAAGGAAAGTGGTTGCAGCTCCAAAATGGAAGGGATAGAGTCCCCTTATCAAGGGGTTAAGTTTCGAAGACCAAGGAATAAGCTCCTTTAATGAAGGAATGAATTTTCATGATAATGAAGGGAGTAAGGCTTCGACTGGATAATGCCTTCTAGAAGCTTCCAGCTGGGAGAATATTCGACTAGCTAGTGCTTCTAGAATTTACTTTCACCTTCAATTTACCTTTTACAACGGTCCACACTTTTAATGAAGAAAACGTGTGGTCGGCTCTACAGTTTTTGAAGCAAAAGGCTTCGGTGCCATAGGTAAGGCTAAGGAAAAGTGCAGTACAAGTATTTTTATGATTTTTACAAGTTTTTCTCCAAATTCAGAACTTGGTTTAGGAACTTTAGGGTTGTAGACTAAGGAGAATTATATAGGTATTGATGAACCCATATAGACATTAAAATGTCATGGTGACAAAATAATGTGTAACACTACCCGAAGTAAATATTACAGTAATCCTGTTTCATCGTTGAATGTTCAGGCTATAGATCACCCTACCACTTCGACTTCGACTTTGTCTGATTCAATTCCGTTGCATATTATTAATGAGTTAACAATAAAGACCCTAAAGGGAGTCGTTCATAAATCAAATTTCAACTCTCGAGCTTGTGCAACTTAAAATTATAACGTAGTTGAAGATCTGGCTCATTCACCTTCTGCTATGTCAACGCTTGAGGTTCTCCAGAATTGTCCCTCCCAAAATCAGGCTTTATTGCTGACGATTGGTGGAATCGATCCGACAGATTCTAATCTTGTAGTCTTTAACCATGTGGGCTATGTGCCACAATTACCAGCACAATTAGAATTTTTTATTGAAGTACATGTCCTAAATTGCCTCATTCGTCAGACTATTACTGATGAAGGCGCATCTACTTGTATCATGTATATGAGTTGTTGGAAGTCACTTGGCTCACCGATTTTATCACAATCACTTACAACGTTGAAAGATTTTGAAGGTCATACATATAAGCCTTGCGGAATTCTCGGTAACCTACAAGTCAAACTAGGGGAAAAAACAATTACTATTAAAATTGAGGTCGTTGATGGACCCCTTGAATACAATATATTACTTGGAAGACTGTGGGTGTACACTATGGTTGCGGTTGTATCTACTTACTTTCGTATGGTCATATTCCCCCATAAAGGAGGCATCACAATCATCGATCAACTCTCCTTCTTTTCCTCTGGTTCCCAGGAAACTGGAACTGTTCCGTTTGTTCACAGATCCCCGCCATGTCTTCAGAACATTAGTGTAGGACTCTTTAAGGATTCTTCCCTAATGGACACCTTTTCGTCACCATCACCTACAACATCAGTGGAAATCACAAAAATAGAAACCTGCACTATCATATCTTCCACTTCATCTCACTTAAGGAAGATTCCCAATGATTCTAAATTAGATAGCCTGGGTGAAACTATGTCGTTACGTCCAATCGAGCTCGCACAGTAATCAATTCACATTGAGGATAGTTATTTTACTGTTTCAACCTCGTTAAAAAATGAATTAGATCATTGAGGATAGTTCTTTTATTGTGTCAACCTAGTTAAAAAATGAATCAGGTCATTGAGGATAGCTATTTTAATGTGTCAACCTCATTAAAAAATGAATCAGGTCATGAGGATAGTTCCTTTTCTTGTGTCAAGCTCGTTAAAAAATTAAACAAGGTTCCATGAGCATATTTCATTTCCTGTGTCAAGCTCGTTAAAAAATGAAACAAATCCTCTCCTAATTAAGTTGATTACTTTATATGATCTCCTAAATTAACCTTCATTCCATCCAGCTATTAGTAACCAATAGTCTACTTAGGTGAATGAAATGAAGCTTAGGGGGCATTGAAACTTATTTCAAGCACAGTTTTCCTCTGTTTCAAGCTTGTATAAAAATGAAACCTATCTCAAGTCCATTTCGATTATTATTTTCAAGACTCGTTAAACTCATGAAAATCCCGATCTTCTTTTTCTATTCTTTTCATAGTCATAAAATGTACATGAAAATGTCGAGTTTTTTCCATATTTTCCTACTCGTTAATAAAATTGAAAGTCGGCCATAGGAGTACATTTTTTATCACTTTTTTGAACTCGTTAAAACTTTAAAAAAAGAGAAACCATGGAGTCCTCTTTCAGCTCTTTTTAGACTCCCAAATCATGAAAATATTTTCGAGCAGTTGCCTTTTCAAGCTCGTAAAAGGAATTGAAACGAAATCTACTCAGTATAATTTTAACCCTTTTCTAGATTAGGATAGATTATTTATGAAAAAGGAACACCCTACTCGAACATGGCTAGGAGGTTCCCTCATATATTATTTTACGCTTTTTCGGATCCGAGGGACAATTTCACGAAAAATAACTTGTGGAGTTTTCCTTTTGTCCCCTTTTCAAGCTCTCTAAACATGAAAAAGGACTGAGTTTTAACTGTAGTTAGACTCGTTAAAACATCAAATAGTGATGGAATTTTCCATCATGACAAGATCAAGTTTCACATTCTGTAGAATCATTAAAACATCACATAGTGATGGATTCACCTGCGGGGTGGAATTATAAAACAAGCATATGTTATCCTCCTCAAGATTGTTAAAAAACTTGAATAGCCAAAGAGGTACTGGTCAGCAATGACTGGGAAAAATTGGAAAGGGATAAAACACTTTATGGTAGCAAGTCGCTCTTGAACATGACACTCATTCACTTCATATCCATGACTTTTGGGTTGGGTTATCTACTTTATGGTCTATCTTACCTATGGTCTATCACACCATCCATCACTTTGGTTTTGGGTTAATGCTTCCAACTTATTTAGTGTCACCGATATGTTCAAGAGAAGTCACTCAGTAATTCCTCATCCTTTGAAATACTCATAAACCTTCATTTCATGACCGCCATCTTTGAACATTGCTTCATGAGTTACATTCTATCTCTAAAATCATTACTCCCATTTCGTGTCATTGATGGGGGATACATCAAGTCCCTCCTACAATGAGTCACTTCCTATTGACATCAACTCATCATCCAGGAGGTTGATTTAGAAACAACCCTTCCAGTACCTTGAAGCTTGCATACATCAATGGAAATTTCTCGTTTTCAACGATAGGTTGGCATAAAAGGCCTTCGACCAAAAGAATTTGTATGGTGTTCGACATCAAATCATCTATTCACACTATGCATAATGTACTGCAGTACCTTGAGATCCATTATCATCATCGGTCGTTTCTCTCGCGTCCGTTAACAACTTACATCATTAGCTGGTAATTAGACAATGTATTCCCATGTTCGACTTCAGATCACATATTCACATGGTTAGAATCGTACTTAAATGATCGAGTGACCTAGATAGAAGACCCTAGATCTATTTTCATCCATCAGGGCTGCGATTTCAGGAGTAGTACCACAACATCCATACGGTGGTATTGACACATATGGTCATCCTATCATGGGTCTATATCTGTACATGACTTTATGATGTTATGATATTTTATGTGTTGAGTATGGTGTTGAAATTTGCAATGAGAAACAGTGAAATTGGCATCCGAAAACAACATGAAAAAAACACACACACTCATGTGGGATCACAGGTCACAGAGTGATGGGTCCTAGTCATACATTAGTGTGCAAGACAATTTTTAAATAAATTGGAAAATTAATTGTAATCTTATCTCATAACAACTTGTAATAGTTAAATAAGTGTGATAGACTTAGTTAGCTCAAGAATTTCGAGTTGAGGGTCAAATGATAAGCATGTAGAGTGATTGTATTATTAACATGGTCCAATTGCAGTTGTAGCACTAGTGTAGTGTGAGTGGCATCAGTTAACTCACATAAATTGAGTTAAAATTAATTTAACTAGTTCTAATTGTTTGATGAGCTAGTGGAAGATCAAGTGAATTAAAATAGATTTAATTCACCAGTAGTGATCTACCAAGTAACTGATGATTCACTATTTATAGTTGCATGCATTCTAATTTTGGTGGATACCCAGTTGAGACAAAAGTTCAAGGCTAGTAAACTAGCAGTTGTATTTTAGGAAAACTGCCTAGGTCTAGTTAGAAAACCATGGGAGGCCCATGATGAATTGTGTAATCAAGTAAGGTTGAATTTCCTATTTAATAGGGTTTTAATTCTCTAGGGATTGCATAAGCATGGTATAAGGCTAAGGGTAGGCTGATAATTGGATATGTGTTTGTCCAATTTTTCCTAGATCAGTGTGAATCAATTGGTAGAATGTATGAGGTTGTGGTGATCACAAATACATTGTATTGTTTCATGATTCCTTGGTTGATTATACAATAAATATGGAGGGGTTTTGAATAGTTTCTTTCCCCAGGAATATCTGGTGTTTTGTATTGATTTACTTATTTCTTTTACTTGCATGTGATTGAGCGATCAAAATTTATATTCTGAAAATATTGTAGAAGTATTTAGTATCTTGTTTTAGTAAATTACATGATTGTATTGAGTCCATTGATATAATTTATACATGGTATTATATCTATGTTAGAGATTTTCTACATGGTATCAAAGCAGAAATTGTTTGGGTGATGAGTTTGTAGAGAATATTTGAAAATTTATATGAAAATTATTAAAAAATAAATAGCATATTTGGATTCCTTGTGAAAAAATACCCAAATTGAAAATAAAAATCAATCGAATCGGAGCTCAGATGAGGGAGATATCGTCAATTTAAAATCAGCTCTTTTTTTAGAAAATTTTGCGACGGCGGGATAATTAAAATGTGTGCGAGTCAGAAAAGGAAAGAAACCAAGGGAAAGAAATCCCAAGGTGAAGAGGGAAAGAGAGACTTTTCCAAGATCAGATTTTTTCACTATCACGAGCATGGGCACTATGCTTTGAATTTTCCATAGAAGAAGGCAAGCAAGAAGGAGCCTGCAGTTGCGGCAAGTGAAGCATTGGCTTAGCAGTTCGAGCTTGATTTTACTCTCATTGCATACATGGCCAACACTGTAATGGGATGCATGTGATATCTAGACATAGGTGCCTTGTTCTATATGATGGGGAATAGAGATCTCTTTAGTGACTTGGAGGAGAAGGACCTCTAGTAGAACATAAAGTTTGGAAATGATGGGAGGTATAATGCGAACAACATAGGTACAATTACCTTTTAGAGGGAGTATAACTCCCCTCTCAGACTAGTAGATGTTTTGTATGTTCGAGGCCTAAGGAAGAATCTTATCTTCGTAGCGGTATTGGAAGACTGTGGTTATGAGGTGATATTTATAAAAGGAAAGGTGTTCCTTAAACACATAGCCATGGGACAGGTGAAAAAGATCGGTTCAAGAGTCAAGAACCTATATTCTCTTGAGGTTGAGGATGCATGCAAGGATTTGAGGAGAAAATCAGTGGTTAATGACTTGTTGTTTGAGAGGGAGAAATTATCTCTCAACATGCAGCCTCAGAAGAAGTCTCAAAAGGTTGTGGAGCAGCCACAATTGAAGAAGGTGAAGAAAACATAGATCCCCTAGAGGGGGAAATTTCAAGACAGATGGGAACAGGGAGTACATGCAACTATACCTCTAGGTGTGAGGTGGGGTGATGTGCAGATATGATCCCAAGAAGAAATATGGGCAGGGTTCATTGAGATGGTGTGTCTCATGGATCGAACTTGGATACGAGGAGCCAAAAGTACAACATTAGTAAGAATGATTCGTTAGATTGATGCATTCAGATGTCAGGAGGACAAAAATTAGAGTGGCAGGTGTCACATACTGCAACACAGATCAAATTTGGAAGTAGTGCAGAGTGCATGGATGCAAATTTCAGCAGCACAGAGAGTCCAGTAGACATGTGCAATAGCTAGCAACAGTCATAATACTATGATTACAGATGCATTATAATGATTTAGCTGTTTGGAGGCTATTCAGTTTTAGGAGAGTTGCATGTGTGAACAACACTAGAACAATGTTGCATGCAAGAACATTCTAAAGGTATCAGATCGAGACAATTGATTCATTCTTGTTGAGAGGGAGTGTTGAAATTTGAAACAAGAAATAGTGAAATTAGCATCCAGAAACAACATGAAAAAAACACACACACTGGTGTGGGATCACAGATCACATAGTGATGGGTCCCAGCGATGCATTAGTGTGCAAGCCAATTTTCATATAAATTGGAAAATTAATTGTAATCTTATTTCATAACAACTTGTAATAGTTAACTAAGTGTGATAGACTTAGTTAGCTCAAGAATTTCAATTTGAGGGTCAAAGGATAGGCATGTAGAGTGATTCTATTATTAACAGGGTCTAGTTGCAGTTGTAGCACTAGTGTAGTGTGAGTGGGATCAGTTAACTCACATAAATTGAGTTAAAATCAGTTTAACTAGTTCTAACTATTTGATGAGCTAGTGGAAGATCAAGTGAATTAAAATAGATTTAATTCACCAGTAGTGATCTAACAAGTAACTAATGATTCACTATTTATAACTGCATGCATACTAATTCTGGTGGATACCCAGTTGAGACAAAGGTTCAAGACTAGTAAACTAGCAGTTGTATTTTAGGCAAACTTCCCAGGTGTAGTTATAAAACCATTTGAAGCCCATGATGAATTGCGTAATCAAGGAAGGCTGAATTTCCTATTTAATAGGGGTTTAATTCTCTAGGTATTACGTAAGCAGGGTAGGCTGATAATTGGCTGTGTTTGTCTAATTTTTCCTAGATCAATATGAAGCAATTGGTAGAGTGTATGAGGTTGTGGTGATCACAAATGCATTGTATTGTTTCATGATTCCTTGGTTGATTATACAATAAAGATAGAGGCGTTTTGAGCAATTTCTTTCCCAAATAATATCTAGTGTTGTGTATTGATTTACTTCTTTCTCTTACTTGCATGTGATTGAGCGATCAAAAATTATATTTCACAAATATTGTATAAGGATTAATTATCTTATTTTAGTACATTACATGATCGGATTGAGTCCATTGATATAATTTCTACATGGTATTATAGCCGTGTTAGAGATTTTTACATATGGGTATGCCTTCCTCAGCAATTCATGTCCAAGATGAAAAAGATATCATGATGTAATGTATTGTAATTGATGCAGGTCATAATCCGCTTAAGATCCTACTCATCACATCGTAAAGCATATCATTCAACATTGTCATTTTCGACTTCATGCTTTAGGGGGTAGTTATTACAGGTCAATTTGGGCATCACTCCCAAAAAAAAATTCAATATAAATTAGGGTCTACCATACTCTAAATTAGTTGCTACATGCCTTAAACAAGTCATCCCATTGATGGTTTCCCTCCATGAAAGTTTCACTGCTTGAATTCCAATTGAAGTGTTCCATTGAGCCATAAACGCAGTCCTAGACTATTGTAAGTGCTTTGTAGGAATCTAATCCCATGCAAGGAAGCGTTGCATAGAATTTAGGCCCACTTTATAGTGCATTGGTCAAATAGGGGTGAATTGTTCATAGGATTCCGAGAATCTTCCCACCCTCTAGTGGCTTCTAGAAGTTGTTCCAATTATCACATCATCTGATAACTTAGAATATGGACACCATGGAGCCATTGAACCTCTTATCCTCCTATTCCATTGAAAAATGAAACCTATTCATCCATTTTTTTTAAAACCATTCAATGATTCATTAATGTCAAACTACCTTCACTAATAAATTGAGCATTGATCATAGTGCACAAGAGAGCAAGAATTTGAATTAGTAGAGTTATGCTGGTGAGATCACAGCTCTTTGAGGTCATTTTCATGTAATGTTATGATATTTGAGTGATGATGCTGATGTGATGAGGATAGGGCTGAAGCTAGAGCGAGTTGACATCGAATCGATCCAACTGGTTGTAACTTCTCCTTCTACTTCATAATAAAGAGATTTGTTCCTTTCCTAATACATGTGTTCATGATGTTATATGTGTATTTTCAAATATAATTGCTTCATTTTGATTAATATGAATAGATCATATGCCTTCATGTCATTTTTTGTCTTATGTTTGCCATTGCAGGTACAAATCAAGCGAGTTCAGTTCGATTGAGAGCGACGGAAGTGACGAAAGGGAGACAAGGAGTAGCGAAATATTGCAAGTAGGTATTCTTCTCTCATTTATTTATCTTAAGGAAAAGGTCAAATGTATTTCATCTATTTTTCTAAGTGAAACCACCACACTTAGGGAAACATATATATCCGTAAGTTTGATTTCCATAAAACACGCCCCCAGAATTCCCACGCAATTTTAAACTCCATGCAGTTTGAGGACCGCCTACTCCACAGCTTGGAGTGGACACATGTCATCGATTTAATGTTACAGTTTATGTATAGTTGGGGGGGGGGGGGGGCACGGGGCTAGCCTCCCGCCCATGGTCCCACCCCCAAGTGGTGACCAGGGCTGGGGCTAGTGATCTGAATATGGAAAAACTAGTTTTGTTGTGCTACCTTCCTCATCATTATTAAATAAAAGTGTGCTTATGGATCGCCTCAAATAGAAAGTTATAAGAGGGTTTATGTGTCAAGTTTGTGTGTCATTTATGAGAAATTCATTAAGTAAATTAGATTTTAAAAACACATAACGACAAGTAAATTGTAGAGAATACAATACACAACAAACATATACTACATAAATGATAATAGAGTTCACCCCTCCTGGGCTACATCTCCATGAAATTGCTTCAATGGCTTGGACCTCTTTGGATAAATGGTAAATTCTATTATTACATGCACCTATAGTGCTCTAATGGCTCTGAAACCTAATCCATTGGATTTGGAAGACCCAAAAAGCCCTAATTAGCCTCTGTTGGCTCTGCAAATGGTATTTAGGTGTAGCAGATGTGGCCTCCTCTCCTGGTGGCCCTGGGAATATTTAATATTCAAAGTGGAAAAATCACTTAAAAGGTGCTCCTCTTCCTATAAAACCTACACCAAACTGCTCAAAGCATATAAATATGCTAGGATAGACTCTTTCTGAGCCCAATTTGGTTGAATATTTCTCAAGTTATGGGTCCTTCAGTTTCTCTTAGAAAAAATCCTCCAAAACTGGAGCAACTTTAGTTAAATCCACCAAATTTTGAGTTCACCGCCGAAATTGGTGGACTCCGCAAACTTAATGTGAAATTAAAGTTTGGATTAATTAGTGGTAAGTGTGTTTTAAGTGTCATTTTAGCATGCTAATGGCGCGATTATGAAAATCTGCATTTCCAAAGGATTATGCACATTAACTACATGTTAGTTCTTTAATAAAGCCCCATTAACATCACGCTTAGTTTCTGGCCCCACAGGCAGTCACGGCACGTGGTCTTGTGGATCGAGGGTTGATCCTCTTTACCCTTGCCAGAAATTTTGTGCGAATTCAAATATATGTCGAATGCTATATGTTATAAGAATCAATAGACAATGGAGTTGGTATGGCGTGTTGTTTGTGTGGGGGAGGTCGCGGGGTCGAGCTCGACCTTCGCCCATCCAACATATAAAATTTTTATCGACCATATAATATATGATTTCGACTAACCTTAACCATATTTTGGCCTTTGGGGGGCACATGGCGGCCTCCGAGCTATCCACGTGTCCTCATCCCATTGTTTCCTCAAAAACCAACCATAACTTGACACATAGCCCAGAAATTTGGGCCAACCATAATTCAACAATTGTCAACACACCACTGGCTGGAGGAAAACCAAAAATTTGACCCCTTGGACCCTGTTTTGACCTTTTTTTTTTTAAATTCGCCTGTTTGGAAAAGTAGACAACATGCTCTAACTTTCTCATAAGAAGTCAGTTTTCGATGAAATGAAATGTGACAGATTGAGGGAGATGAGACCTATCCGGTTGTTCAAGTTCTGAATGATTATGAGCACTTTATTTTTTAGCAAATTTTTTCCCCCAATTCAATTTTTGATCATTCCTTCCCATTGACAGGCTTTTGGACCCACAAAAGCTAGTTACCTTATGAGAGTTTAATACTCTTCTCTTTTCCAAGTTACAACAACTTGATTCTAATTAGAAAAATCTCCATGAAAACCACCTGGGTTCACTGACATGCCTTGCATTGCAAATGGCTTAATATTTCAACCAATGTCCTCCTTTCACTGTTGACCCAATCCAACACTTGTTGGTTATTTCTGATTGATCAAACACCTTGCTATACCAAAGCAATCGCTCTATGTTTGTAAAGCTGACTGATGGCCTTCCCACTGAAAATCCTATTCCTCCTCTGCACATGCATGCATTCGATGCAAGCTTCGCCTTTTAAACCACTTTTCCAATTTAAGCCCATCTGAGTGAACTACAACAATGAATTCAAATATCAATAATCTCAAGAAAAGAAATGACCATTCTTTTTACCTCCACAATTCCAAATTCCACATCTGGAAGAATGCATTCGCCATCTCTTTCGCTTCATGGCATCAACACATCAAATGCTATACGATAGATATTTTTTTGGGTGCAATATTTTTGGCATCTTGTCCACTTTCCGCTTCTTGATTCCATCATCCTCTAATATTGACATGCTTCTCATGCCATGATTTGAGAATGAAGGCAAATCATGAGCCTCTCGCTCAAGAGTGGACTTTCCAAAATCCCGAGACATCTTGTCACAAGAAAAACTATTAACTTGAAAAACACATCATGCAAGAAACCCAACTAGACAACCTCTTCCTTTTGCTCCTTCAAAGCAACAAATGTCACAGCCTGTGAACATCGCTATCTATTATTACATCTTGTTGTACAAACCCAATGACCAAACACAAGTCGACAAAACATGCCTCTTCAAACAACTGACTCTCAAGTAAAAAAAAAGTATGTACAACAACTTGACGATTCTTTTCCCAAAACAAAAATAATTTCACATCTCATGAAAGAATTCGTCAACATATCCCTTTCATATTTGGAGACAAAATTCTGTTGTGAAACCAACTCCAGAAATAGAAGAAAAGAGATATCAACACCTTATAAATAAGCCACTTCGAGGGGGAAACCTCCAATACATTACATGAATGAACAATTCTTGGATGATACAAATTACAAAACCTCCTTTCTATATATAGGAGTCCATGGGGCCACAATGTAATCCTAGTGGGGCCAAAATGTAATCCTAGCCGACCTAACAATAATAATTTAAGGGCACAATAATAACAATATGGGGGTTACAGGGGTACAATAATAACAATAAGGGGGTTACACTAACAACAATAAGGGACTATACTAGTAATATAGGGACCTAACATGCCCCTCTCCTTCAAAAAAGTGTTGTCCTCAACGCTGGAGTAGCTCTGGGTGCTTCTGTATAAAATTCTCATCCTCCCATGTAGAATCTTCAGTGGGTAAGTTCTTCCACTTGATGAGATACTCTGAAATTGATCGATTCCGTAGTTGTCGAGTTCTTGTTTCTGTGACCGCTTCAGGTTCCAATACGATTTTTCCTTCCTCATCAAGTTCTGGAAATATTGTTTGAACTGGAATATTTTCACCTATAACCTTCTTTAAGCATGAAACATGGAAAACTGGATGTACTCGCGAAGAAGCAGGAAGCTCCAATTTGTATGCCATAGTACCAATCTTTTGCAACACCTTGTAAGGACCATAGTACTTTGGCGATAATTTATTATCCTTATTTTCTTGCTTGAGGGACATTTGTTTGTATGGTTGTAGCCGTAAAAATACCCAATCTCCTACATCAAAACTTCTCTCGCTGCGATGTTGATCTGCCTGTTGTTTCATTCGATTTTGTGCCAAATTCAGGTTATCCTTTAAGAGTTGGAGAACTTCTTGTTGATGCTCGATGTGATATTCCATTGCTTGAACCTTCAAATTTTCCCTTAAAGATGATGTGATCGATGGTGGATGATATCCATAAAGTGCCATAAATGGGGTCATTTTTGCTGCAGTATGGAAGGAAGTGTTATACCACCATTCAGCGAGAGGTAACCACTTGACCCATTGTGTTTGTTTATCAAATACAAAACAACGAAGATATCCTTCAAACATTTATTTACTATCTCAGTATGACCATCAGATTGAGGATGATAAGATGAGCTATGAGCTAATTGAGTACCCAAACAAGAAAATAACTCCGTCCAAAAATTTCCACTAAAAATGGGATCTTTGTCGCTCACAATAACCCTTGGGTTTCCATGTAGCTTTTGAATTGTGTCCATAAATGTAGTAGCAATTGTACTTGATTTAAATGGATGAGATAATGCACAAAAGTGTGCATACTTGGTAAGTCTATCAACTACCACGATGATGACACTCTTTCCTTCGGACTTAGGTAAACCTGTGATAAAATCCATTGAAATCTCCTCCCAATGTTGACTTGGAATGGATAAAGGTTGTAGAAGACCCGGGATCTTAATTGTCTCAACTTTATTCTGCTGGAAAACCAAACATTCTGCCACAAAATTTTGAATATCAGATTTAAGGCCATCCCAAAAAAATTCTTTCTTCACCCTGTGGTAAGTTTTTAAAAATCTTGAGTGTCCTCCTAAAGGAGAAGTGTGCAATTCCAGAAGAATATTTTGTTTTAGCTGGGAATTCTTACAAAGATATAAGCGATCTTTGTACCATAAGGAATCATTTTTCCAAGTAAATGTATTAGATGTACTAGGATCTTGCTGCAACTTTTGAATGAGTGTCCATACATCTTTTTCCTTCTTCCATTCATCTCTTGCTTCGGTTATCCAATCTGGTTGGATAATAGCAATGGCACAAAGCAATGCTTCCACCTCTTCATTCTTTCTTGAGAGTGCATCTGCAACAACATTAAGCTTTCCTTTTTTGTAGATTATTTCAAAGTCATAATCCAACATCTTTGTGACCCATTTTTGCTGCTCTTCTGAAGATAGTCTTTGTTCCAAAAAGTGTTTAAGACTATCATGATCAGTTTTTACCTTCAAGTGTCTTCCCATTAGGTAAGTTCGCCATTTCTTTAGTGCATGTAGTATTGCTAAC
Organism: Pinus albicaulis; assembly: GCA_034641835.2. Lineage (NCBI taxonomy): Eukaryota > Viridiplantae > Streptophyta > Pinopsida > Pinales > Pinaceae > Pinus > Pinus albicaulis. The sequence goes on from CM076580.1 coordinate 1,345,481,241, forward strand.
ATTTCCTTCTCATAAATAGGTTTCTGTAAATACTTTCCTTTGATTAGACGACTTTCAAAAGCAATGGGTCTTCCTTCTTGCATTAAAACAGCACCAATTCCATTTCCTGAGGCATCACATTCCACAATAAAGGTTTTTGTGAAGTCTCGCGTAGCTAAGGACTTTGCATAGTACATTTCATTCCTCTTAATATGTTCAAAGGCCTTAGCTTGCTTTAGACCTTGAGAGTCCAAGAAATGCATCTTTCTTAGTGTACCAGATATGAGGTGCTTACTTTCCATAATTCTAAAAACTCAGACACTTATAGAATCTCTGTATAAATCTCATCTTTATGGGTTGTAGTTTCTCATTCCTTAATGGATTTAATTTTGTTAGGGTCTACCTTAACACCTCGTGAGATACAATATGACCCAGATATTCCACCTCTTGTACTCCAAAGAAACATTTGGATGTTTTTTCATATAATTGTTTCTCCTCCAATAGTTTGAGCACCCTGTCAACACGTTGAACATGATTCTTCCAAGACCTACTGTAGATTAGTATATCATCAAAAAATACTAGCACAAATTTTCTAAGGAAGGGTTTGAAAATGGAATTCATCAACCCTTGAAATGTAGAAGGTGCATTGGTAAGGCCAAAGGTACAGACCAAAATTTAATGGCTCCTCATGAGTTTGAAATGCTGCTTTACATTTTATTGATTGAATTAATGAGAGATATCCTCGAACAAAGATCTCAACTGAAGCAAATTGCTCCATGTAATTCATCCACATCCACCATCATAAGAATGGGAAACTTATCTTTAATGGTGAAGTATTGAGCTCCTGCAATCGGGACACAGTGCACCATGATCCATCCTTCTAAACATGAACACACAGAGCAGAGAAAGAACTTTGACTAGGTTGAATTATACCAGCCTCTAACATTTCTGCAATCATACATTCAATTTCACTCTTTTGGACATAAGGATATATGTAAGGTCGTATGTTTGGAGGAACACTTCCTGGAATCAAATGAATAGCATGATCATGATCATGAATAGGTGGGAGTCCTTTGGGAGTATCAAACACATTGGAATGATTGTCCAAGACTCTTTGGAGATCTGGAGAAATAGATGATTTTGATGTTGGAACTTCTAGTGAGCACTGTGTTCTGTGCACTACACTGCTGTTGTTGTATTCTATTCTTCGTGTTTTCATGACATTAGAGCTTATTATCTTTTCCTCGGGTTTCTATGATAATTGTAATTCATTTTCTTTCCTGAAATATTTCAAAAGTGTTGAAATGTGTGTTATCATCCTCAAAGATTTAAACGCATTGTACCCTAAGATTACATCAATTCTCAAAGACTTGTTGATGGAATGTACTTAGACTATTCAATACATATTCCCCCATAGTTAGCTTGATATTATGGAATTTTCCAGAGAAATTTATAGTTCCTCCAATTGCAACCATCACTTGACATTCTCGTGCTAGGTATAGGAAACAATTCAATTCCTTGGCTACCTTACAATGAGTAAAATTATGGGTACTACCTGAATCAATAAGAAATATTACCTTTTTATTCTTGATATGTCTTTCTATCTTGAGAGTTTGAGGAGTGGTAATTCCTGCCAACGCATTACACGATATGGTCAGACTCACTTCTTCCTCTTCTAGGGTTGGTTCCTAGTGTATATCCTCTTCTTTTGAAGATTCTTGTTCATTTTCTTCTTCCTCTTCACAATATATGTAAAATAATTTCTTCTCAAGACACTCTATGTATCTTTTAGGGGATTTTGTTACTTTTAACTGAGAAAGTTTATTGTTTTTTTTTCTTCTGGAAAGGTGTTATCCTTTGAATGTCGACACGAGGAGAAAAGCATTTCTCTTATAGAAAGTGAGTAGGCTTCCCTTGCTACCATAATTTTATATTCAATTTTTCCCCGCAAACCCACGTTTCAATAGATTCAGTCTGGGTGCAAACGCGAACTTCATGTTGGATGTTATCTTTTAAAGTACCTATGAAGAGATCAATATTGTGTTCCTCTATAATATCAGTTACCCTTATATTCAATTTTTGGAAGTCCTCAATGTGCTCCCCCACTAAACCCTTTTGTTTGAGATTTATCAATTAGCTAAAGAAGGTGTTGCTCTTTGTATCCTCATAATGTGCTATCATTTCCTCCATAAAAATTGACCAAGTGACAATTTTTTTATGGGATAAAAGCCATCGATACCATACAAATGTATTTTTTTCTAGATGTAGAGTTGCAATGCGTACCTTTTGTGTGTTTTGCACATTATTGAGATCAAAATATTGCTCCATCTGTAGTATCCCTGTTACGGGATCCTTGCCATCAAACTTCCTCATATCCATCTTTGGAATATGGTGGTTCTTCCTGCCAATATTAGAGTTTATGAAATCATGATTATCATTTATTTTGTTCTCATCGTTAATTTCCTCTACTATCTTTTCACCATTAGGAAACATTTGTTGTATCAACTTTGTCAAACTTTCCATGTCTGCTTTTAGATCATTCTTCATGTTTTCCATTTTAGCTTCCATGTCATCCATCTTAGCTTCCATGCCAACTTCCATGCCATCCATCTTAGCTTCCAAACCATTCATCTTAGCTTCCATGCCTTTCTTCAAACCCTCCATTTCAATTTTTGTTGCTCTTTGCGATAGTGAAATTTGGTGCACTTGCTCATGGAATTTTGATATCTCATGTTGCATTTCTTCATCTTCATGAGTCATAGTAGAGCCTTCTGAAGGCTTAATGGGTGTTGAGTTCTTTTCAGCAGGCATTTTAGAACCCAATACTAATAGCTATGCTCAATATGCCTTTGGAATGAACTAGAACTGATTTTTCAAACAAGACTTATGCAATTTGAAAAACAATACACACCTTTTTCTTGATTTTGAGGAACTCGATATTGAAACTGAATTATCTTTGTGATTTTGGATCGTCAATATCTGAAATTTGGCCCTAAAGTCACCCTATGAATCTTCTTTCGAATGCCATAGGTCTGACCTGATTTGGATTCTTCAAGGAAAAGTTATTTCCAATCTCCCACAATGACCCAATTATGGACTAGTTCAGTATAGCGCACTTGTATATCTTGCCACGTGTCATTGTTTCCTCCTTTAGCTCTGAAATTGATAGAAAAGAAACTACAGTCCGTGCACTTGCAGCCACTTTTTACATCATTCCAATCCGATGCTCCGAGAGAGATTTATGAAGGTTTTCCCACGATAAACTCTTTGAGATGAAATTCGGGAACTTGGAAAAGACCTAACTTCCACAGATCATATCTTCGAAAATATTGTGAACCAAGCAATAAAATTTTGCGACGATGTTCCTCAGGATTTCAGCTTTGGTCTAAAAATTTCAGCTTCTAAACCTTCGTAGAAACAAAGTTATAGCGAAAATTCCGCGATGACTTGTTTAAGTGAAATTCAGGAGCCTGCAAAAAGCCCTACCTTCCACAGATCATATCTCTGAAAATATTGCGAACTAAGCTCTGAAATTTTGCGATGATGTTCCTCAGGATTTTGGCTTCACACCATAAACATTTCATCTTCTAAACCTTCTTAGAAAAAAGGTTATAGCGAAAATTCCACGATGACCTATTTGGATCAGCGAAACCCTAGAATCCAAAGCTCTGATACCAAATGTTGTGAAACCGGCTCCAGAAATAGAAGAAAAGAGATATCAACGCCTTAGAAATAAGCCACTTTGAGGGGGAAACCTCCAATACATTCCATGAATGAACAATTCTTGGATGATGCAAATTACAAAACCTCCTTTCTATATATAGGAGTCCATAGGGCCACAATGTAATCCTAGCCAAGCTAACAATAATAATTTAAGGGCACAATAATAACAATATGGGGGTTAAAAGGGTACAATAATAACAATAAGGGGGTTACACTAACAAAAATAAGGGACTATACTAGTAATATAGGGACCTAACATCTTCCAAGTCGATATGACATACATGTAACAATCAATCAACCAACACAAGTCGATCACTCATGCATGTTCTTGCTTCTCCTCCTTCATTGCAGTCAACTTCTCTTGAAGGATAGTGCTCCCCTTATTATCTTCATACATCTCTTGCACCATATCTATCATGATGTAGAGCTTCTACAGCATCTCTTCATCAAAGAATATTTCTAAGAAAGATGGATTAGAAACATTTTTGGATGTAGATGCCATCAAGTGATGTTTCTAATTAATGCATAAAAAGTTTATTTGTAGTGATTTGAGATTTGGGTCCTCAATCTTGACCTTTTCTCGAAGAGAGGATATCCACATAAACTTGCACACAGTTATATTATCCTTGCACAAATACAAAACCAATAGCTAATTTTCAAGATAACCTTGGAAAACCTTGAGATAAAATTGGGCTAAAATGATTTAAACTGTGCTTTGATACCAAACTTGATCTGAATATGGATAAGATATTTTTGTTTTGCTAGCTTAATAATTAGTATTAAATAAAAATTTTCTTATGGATTGTCTCAAATAACAAGTTATAAGAGGGTTTATGTGTGTTCTATGAGAAATTCATCAAGTAAATTAGCTTTTAAAAACACATAACAAGAAGTAAATTGTAGAGAATACAATACAAAGCAAACACATAACAAAGAGATGATAACGAAGTTCACCCTTTCTAGGCTACATCTCCATGGACCTACTTCAATGGCTTGGCCCTCTTTGGATTAATGGCCAATTCTCTGATTACATGCACCTACAATGCTCCAATGGCTCTGCAACCTACTCCATTGGATTCAAAAGACCCCAAAACCCCTAATTAGCCTCTTCTGGATCTGCAAATGGTATTTAGGTGTATTATATGTGGCCTCTTCTCCTGGTGGCCCTAGGAATATTTAATCTTCAATGTGGAAAAATCACTTACATAAGCACTCCTCTACCTCTGAAACCTGCACCAAACTACTCAGAGAATCCGAATCTGCTAGGATAGAATCTTTCTAAGCCCAATTTGGTTGAATTTTGCTCAATTTGTGGCTCCTTTATTTTCTCCTAGAAAAACTCCTCCAAAACTAGAGAAAATCCAGTTAACTCCGCCATATTTGGAGTTCATCACCGAAATTGGCGGACTCTGCCAACTTAATCGACAATTAAAGTTTGTATTAATTAGTGGTAAGCAGGGTTTAAGTGACATTTTAGCACGCTAATGGCGTGATTATGTAAATCTGCATTAACAAAGGATTATGTGCCTTAATTACAAGTTAGTGCTTTAATAAAGGCGCATTAACATAGAGATTAGTTTTTGGACCTGCTAGCGATCACGGCGGGTGGTATTGTGGACCGAGGGCTGGCCCTATTTACACCCACCAGAAATTTTGTGCGAATTAAAATATATGTATAATTATATATGTTATAAGAACCAATAGACATTGGAGTTGGTATGGTGTGTTTTTTGAGTGGGGGAGGTGACAGGGTTGAGCCCGACCTCTGCCCGTCCACCATATAAAATTTTTATTGACCATAAAATATATGATTTCGACCAACCTTTGTTGAAGATCAAAAATAAATTGCAGCACCTACACTAGTGTGGGACCACAAGGTCCAAGCAACACCTACACTAGTGTGGGACCAGGAGGTCTTAGTAGCACCTACATTGGTGTGGGTTAAATTTGGTGCATGTCTATTTTAATTTTCCCTTAATTAAAATGGATAATAAAATGTAATCTTATCTCATAATCACTTGTAATTGTTAACTGAGTGTGATAAACTGAGTTAGCTCATGAGTTTCGAGTTGCGGGTAGTTGGTGAGGCATGCAGAGTAATTCTAGTTGTAACAGAGTTCAAAGTGCAGTTGGTGCATTTGTTAATTCATGTGTAATCAGTTTAACTCAGTTAAGTGAGTTAAAGTCAGTTATGCTAGTTGTAACTATTTGTTGCACTAGTGAGAGATCAAGTGAATTAAATATTATTTAATTCACAATCAGTGATCTAACATGCAACTGATGAATTACTATTATTAGCTGCACGCCTGTTAGTTCCAGTGGAGACCCATTTGAGATCTAGGTGAAAGGGATGTTAACTATCGGTTGTAGGATTATTTGGTTGCACCCATGCAACACAACACCCATTCATGATACTTGTGCAGTAAAGGAAGACCAAAATTCCTAAAGAATAGGGATTGTATTCCACATGAATTGCGCAAGCAAGGTAGGTTGTTTAGAGGTTGAGAATTGGCTAAGTGTTGGTCAGTTTTTTCCAGGACAGTGTGAGACAATTAGCTGAGTACAGGAGGCTCTTGTGAGAAGATTTGTACTGTAATTGTTTCATGTATCCATGTTGAATATAAAATAGAATATAGTGGGGTTTTGAGCAGCAAGATTTCCCCTAGAAATTATCTGTGTTGTGTTTGCGAATGTGTTTAATTTCCGCAATTGATTTGTAGAAGTGATTCAATATCTAGATTTAGTACATTATTAGATCGGATTGAACCCATGATATACATATTGTTTGTATAATTTCTACATGGTATCAGAGCACATTCAATCACAATAGTGGAGGAGGATCTGAGTTTGTGATTGAATAGAATTCGAAATTGCAGAAGAATTCCTTGGTGCTACAGGTAATTTAGGATCGAAATGGATTTCAATGGCTTGAGATTGGAGCATGCACTCGAGGAAAATCTAACCATATTGATTTGAAAAACATGATGGAGGAAGTACTGGAAGACAATGGCTTGAAGGAATTCATTGACAATGATGCTCCCAAACCCGCTGTGAAAGCTGCTGCAAATCTTGATGCATGGCAAAAGAAAGTGGCAAAGGCAAGGAGGATCTTACTGGAGGGAGTACAAGACCACATTGTCTCAAGTCTCCATGGCAAATCCACACCATATGCAATGTGGAAAGCTTTGATAGATATATTTCAGAGCAGTAGTGACCATAGGAAATTGTCATTGAAAGATAAACTCAGGAAGATTAAGATGGAGAAAGGCAACTCAATGCTAAGATATTTAACAAAGTTTGTCCAATGTTGGGATGAGCTAGGGAGTGTTGGCATTACTGTCATTGATGATGATTTGGTGAGCCTAGCTCTTATAGGACTTCTGAATATTTGGCATAGTTATTAGTACTCTGTCAATGGAAGGGAAAATCTACCAGGTTGGGAATGACTTTGGTCGAATTTGGTGCAAGAGGAGTGTAGATGGAATACCAGAGATGGATCTTCATATAAGAATGAAGATGTAGAAGATTGTGCTTTGGCTGCCAAGCCGAAGAAGGGGAAATGAAAGAAATTCCATTCCAAATCCAAGTCCAGTAAAGATGAAAAGAAGCGCGACATGTACAGAGTGAAGTGTTTTAACTGTTAAGAGCATGGGAATTATGCCACTAACTCTCCACAAAAGAAGAAGAACCAGAAGGCTTCAGGATCTGTAGCTAGTGAGGCTTTGGCCTTGCAATTTGAGCTTGAATTCTCGCTCATTTCATGCATGGTGTCAAGTGCAATGGGATCGGTGTGGTATTTGGACAGTGGTGCATCCTTTCACATGATGGGAGACAAAGAACTTTTCAGTAGCTTGGAGGAGAAGGAACTCTGGATGAATATCGAAATGGGTGATGACGGGTGGTAAAATGCTACTGGGATTGGTACCTATACTTTCCAGAGATAGTCAGGTAAACCCTTTCAATTAAAATATGTAATGCATGTACCGGGCTTGAAGAAAAATTTAATTTCAGTTGCAATGTTGGAGGATAGAGGCTATGATGTTGTTTTTAGTGAAGGAAAAGCTTTCCTATGACGCAAAAAAACAAAACAAGCCAAGAATATTGGGATTCGAGTTAAGAATATCTATAAACTTGATGTAGATGGCTACGCAACATTTATGGGTAAGGTAGACAAAGTGGTGAGTCGAGATGAGGGTGAGTTATGGCACAAGAGATTGGGCCATCTTCACTACTGAGCCTTAAAATTCACGCAGAAGAATTCTACGAGACTTCCCAAGGGTACACTTGCATAGTCAGACACATGCAAGGGATGTACTATGGGAAAATATGTAAAGGCCACCTTTCATGAGAAGGAGAACCAAGCTTCGGAAATCCTTGAGAGAGTTCACTTAGATGTGTGTGGACCATTCTCTATTGCTTCGAAAACAAAGCATAAGTACTATGTGATATTTTTTGATGGATTTTCTCGAAAGTGCTGGATCTACTTCATGTAGAAGAAAGATTAGACATTCTCAAAGTTTCTTGAGTTCAAAGCACTGGTGGAGAAAGACACGTGGAAGCATGTGAAGGCTCTTAGGAGTGATAATGGTGGTAAGCACATCTCCAATGAATTCAATAACTTCTACAACAAAGAAGGAATTCAGAGAGCACTGATTGCACCCCATAACTCACAGCAGAATGGTGTCACAGAGAGAAAGAACAGAATGATTGTGGGTGCAGCAAGAGCAATGTTGCATGATCAGGGCCCACTGATGCATATGTGACGGAGGAATGCAACATAATGGTATTTGTGCAGAACCGTTATCCTCATAGCATACTTGGCATGAGTACACCAGAAGAATCTTTTACTGGTAAGAAACCTGATGTTTCACATTTTAATATTTTTGGCTCATCCGTTTATGTGCATGTGACAAAATATGCGAGGAAGAAGCTGGAACCAACTACTGAGATTGGGATTTTTGTGGGGTACACTGATACTCCCCACAATTATCAGGTGTATTTTCCAAACAACAGAATGATTGTTGTGCAACGGGATATAAAATTTGATGATGAGAAATCCATGCGATTGACCCTTGAGAGCGAGCTGGATTTGCATACAGAGGAGGAACTCTTGGTTCCAAAGGATGAGCCTAAAGATGTGGAGCAGCCACATGTGGAGGATCATGGAGTGGCATAAAACACTCATGCGGAGCCATTCACCAGAAATGGTAGAAGGCACACCACAAAAGCTAATAGATCGAGGATTGATGCAACAAAGAATGTAGGAGCCCCTACTTCACTACACAGACAGAGACAGTCTCCAGACATGTTTACTGGATGCATGGCTCTTATGAGAAAGTGTATTGTGATAGAACCATCTTCCTTCCAGGAGGTAGTGTAACAACCAATTTGGGTTGATGCAATGGTGGAGGAGTATGACCCCATTGTCAAGAACATTGTATGGGAGATTGTCCCAAGACTGGTTGGTAAATCAGTAGTTGGATCTAAATGGATCTAGAAGGTAAAGCAAGTTGCTGATGGGAGTGTGGAGAAGTAAAAGGCTAGATTTGTGGCCTGGGGATTCTCACAGATTGAGAGGATTGACTATGATGATACTTTTGCACCAATGGCAAGGTACTCTTCCATTAGATCTATCCTTGCACTCTCAATGCAGATGGGGTGGCGCATTCATCAGATGGATGTGAAAGTTGTGTTTCTTGATGGAGTTATTGAGGAATAAGTGTACATAAAGCAGCCAGAAGGTTTCAAGATCTTTGACAGTGAGTCACATGTGTGTCGACTCAAGAGAGCATTGTATGGGCTCAAGCAAGCACCTCGTGCTTTGTACACTTGGATTGACAACTATTTCACTGGGTTGGGCTTCACCAAAAGTGAAGCTGATGCAAACATGTACCAGATTGTGGTTGAGGGTAAGATCTTGATTATTTTACTTTATGTTTATGATCTAATTTTGAGTGGTGATGAGTAGCTGATACACTCATGCAAGGAGTATCTTGTAAGGGATTTCTAAATGAAGGACATGGGACTCCTTCATTATTTCCTTGGTTTGGAAATATGGCAACGAGATGGTGAAATTTTTGTTTCTAAAGGCAAGTATGCTAAAGAAATACTGGGTAAGTTTCACATGGAGAGCTATAAACCCATGGACACTCCTCTTCTAAGAAATTGGAGGAACAAGGATACTACTTCCGGAGAAGTAGTGGATGCTACTGTCTACAGGCAATTAGTAGGTTCACAGACGTACTTGGTGAACACCAGACTAGACATTTGCTACGCAGTTAACCAATTGAGTCAAGCTATGGTTAAGATGACCACGCTCTTTTGGGAAGCAGGGAAGCATGTCTTGAGATATCTCCGGGGCACTACAAAGTATGGATTATGTTACAGAAGGAAATACGGAGTGAAGCTTCAAGGTTTCACAAATGCAGATTGGGCAGGTAGTTCATCAGACAGAAAGAGCACATCAGGAGGGATCTTCAACATAGGATCGACAACAGTTTCCTGGTACAACAGGAATCAGTGATCTATGGCACTCAATTCAGCAGAGCCATAGTACATGGCAACAAGCCAAGATACATGTGAAGTCATCTAGATGAGAAAGATCCTAGTTGGTTTGTTTGATTCTCAGATATATTCGACAGTGATACATTGTGATAGCAAAAGTTGCATTAAACTCTCAGTTAATCTTGTGTTTTATGACAGATCCAAGCACATAGACATCTAGTACCACCATCTCAGAGATTGTGTACAGAGGGGCATAATGTTACTTCAGTAAATTCCCACGGAAGATCAGGATGCAGATATTCTGACGAAGGCGCTCACTAGGAGAAAATTCGAATACCATAGAGGCAGTATCGGGTTGAAGGATAATCCCTTTCATATTGAGAGGGAGTGTTGAAGATCAAAACGAAATTGCAACACCTACATTAGTGTGGGACTAGGAGGTCCAAGCAGCACCTACACTAGTGTGGGACCAGGAGGTCTTAGCAGCACCTACACTAGTGTGGGCTAAATTTGGTGCATGTCTATTTTAATTTTCCCTTAATTAAAATGGAAAATAAAATGTAATATTATCTCATAATCACTTGTAATATTTAACTGAGTGTGATAAACTCAGTTAGCTCATAAATTTTGAGTTGAGGGTAGTTGGTGAGGCATGTAGATTAATTCTAGTTGTAACAAATTTCGAAGTGCAACTGGTGCATTAGTTAATGCATGTGTAATCAGTTTTACTCAGTTAAGTGAGTTAAAGTCAGTTTTCCTAGTTGTAAATTTTTGTTACACTAGTGAGAGATCAAGTGAATTAAATATTATTTAATTCACAATAAAGGATCTAACATGCAACTGATGATTTAATATTATTAGTTGCATGCATGTTAATTCTAGTGGAGACCCAGTTGAGATCTAGGTGGAAGGGATGTTAACTATCGATTGTAGGATTATTGGGTTGCACCCATGCAACCAAACACCCATTGGATTGTCCATGATCCTTGCATAGTCAATGAAGGCCAAAATTCCTAAAGAATAGGGATTGCATTCCACTTGAATTGCGCAAGCAAGGCAAGCTTTTTAGAGGCTGAGAATTGGCTAAGTGTTGGTCAGTTTTGTCTAGGATAGTGTGAGACAATTAGCTGAGTACATGAGGCTCTTGTGAGAAGAGTTATATTGTAATTGTTTCATGTATCCATGCTGAATATACAATAGAAGATAGTGGGGTTTTGAGCAGCAATATTTCCCTGAGAAATTATCTGTGTTGTGGTTTGATTGATTCTTCTTTGCTTCATGTGATTGGCAATTATGTTTAATTTTTGCAATTGATTAGTAGAAGTGATTCAACATATAGCTTTAGTACATTGTTAGATCAGATTGAATCCATGATATACATATTTTTTGTATAATTTCTACAACCTTAACCATATTTCAGCCTTTGGGGGGGGGGGGGGGGTTAGGGGGCACGTGGTGACCTCTGGGCTAGCCATGTGTCCTCATCCCATTGGTTCCTAAAAAACTAACCATAACTTGACACATAGCCCAAAAAATTGGGCCAACAATAATTTGACAAGTGTCAGCACACCAGTGGCCAGAGAAAACAAAAAATTTGACCCCTTTGACCCTGTTTTGACCTTTTTTTTTTAAAATTCGCCTTTTGGAAAAGCAGACAATAGGCTCTAACTTTATCATATGGAGTCGGTTTTCGATGAAGTTAAGTGCGTAGGATTCAAGCCAACGAGAAATATCTAGTCATTTAGGTTCTAAAAGATTCTGAGCACTTTTATTTTTTAGAATTTTTTTTCCTCAATTCAGTTTTTGATAAGTTAGACCCTGGGCCCCTCCACCCTGAAGAAAATTATGTCATAAAAAAACCAAACCGAAACCATAGTATAGTAAGAATCATTACTATGGCGCAGTGGTAAAGGCCTTTGTTAGTTTCATGGAGGTCACAGGTTTGACCCCCGCCCACTCCGCTTAGACCTTGACCCATTTTTGGTGGCCCTCAGGCTGCCACGTGGTAGCCCCTGGCTGGGCCAAATGGTAGCATGTGATTAGCCTCCATAAAACCAATCAAAATTTTCCATTTCAATCTAACCAGGCTATTCCACTTGGCACAATATCATTCGTCGAGGAAAGTAGTCATCTGCACAGTCACCTTTTCCCGTAGAAATGCCCAATCAACTATACAGATTGCTGCCTCAACTGTCCTGCATTTAAAAAAAAAAACTGCTTGTTTGACAAAGTGGACAAAACTCGTTTTTGGGAGCATATAGTGTCGGTTTTCTGTGAAACGAGTTGCGCCAAATTTAGAATGACGAGATCTATGCGGTATTTTAGGTTCCACACCATTCACACAACTTTGATTTTTGAGAATAATTTTGAGCACCTGATCACTCCTCCCCACAAGAAGCTTTTGGATCCCAAAAGATCACTTTTAGTTGTTCAGAAAATGAAGGTACAATTCCCTCACCTTTCCAATCTCGATCCATTTGGTCTTGGATTTGTGCCTTTGAGCCCGACACGAAGGTAGTCTGTACTCCCTCATTTTGATGTCCTTGTTCTTCTATCAAGAATGGTGTCTTGCTAAAGCTCATCAAGGTATTCTGGAGAAAAATCCTAAATGGAAGGAATCTGAACCTGTTCTCCTTGATCTTCAATCAACGAAGGCTCATACAATGATCTGAAATTTTGAAATTAGATCGACACCTCACACTTGGCAATTTCTTAAATGAGTTGTGCTTACACAGTAATTTAATTTAGCTGAAAAAATTCACCATAAATAATTCAACAACAGTAAACATGTATTGTAAAAAATTAAGACACCAGAGTTTCTAACGGAGTTTACCCCTCCCGGGCTACGTCATGGACCTTGCTCTAATAGGCTAGGCCACTCATATTTTAGTTAAAAGAAAGAGGTACATAGATATGGTTGTTTCAATTGTGGCTATTTCCCTTAGACTAGAAATGTTCTCATCTAGAGAAACTCGCAAAATTATTTGACAACCTACAACTAACTTGTCAATTACAACAAAATATAGAGTCTTATCACTTTGACTTTGACCTCTATTGAAAACAAGTATTCAATTTTCAGCTATACATTTATTTTTACCTCGTCACCACTTGAAAAAGTGGGACACACTTCCGTTATTGATTTCGGCAGAATTTGTTACTTTTGCTGACAAAGCAAGGTTTCCGTTGAATCTAGAATGTGCCAAAATCCCTGTTTTGGCACTTCAAGCGCTCAAAACGGCTTTAGGAAGCTCCAAGAAATCCAAAACCTTAATCTACTCTACACTTCCAGATGATGCGATGGCGTTACCCTCTTGGCGCTTCAATTGCACTTCGACAGCACTTTGGCTTGTTAGAAATCCTCCAAAAAAGGCTTCACTGACTCGCCTTTTCTTCTTGGATTTCTCTTTTGAATTCTGTGAATGGAATCAATCTGAATGGTGTTATAAGCTCCTTGTATACACCTTACAAGGTTATTTTCTAGTTTGAGTTGTTAAAACAACTTAACAACTTTGGCTATTTGAATTGGCGCACCAATAATAACATTCAAACTATTGGACCGTAGTTTGAAGCTTAATCCTAAGTTTAACGTCTTCACATAACAACTTAAGGATGAAACACTTTTTATGGTTTGAAAACCATATTACACTATAACCAATTTTTCCTTGGCACATTTATTTCAAACCATACCATCTACATGGTATAATCTTATAGGGTCGAATCCTTTGCATTTATCATGGAAGAATAAAAATGTTATAAAGTTTAACACCATAGTTAATTTATTGGACCATATACCATCCACCTCCGCCGACATTTTTTTTTAGTGTAACCATGTTGTCAATCGAAGTCTGACGGTGGCACATGTAACCTACTCCCCAACGGAGAGCCAACCATGAACCCTTGTGGCTTGTTGACTTGATGTACCATTTTTTGTATTACCTCTGCATTGTTGGCATAACCCATGGCACATGGCTTCACTTCCACGTTTGGATGTCGATATCTTTCCGGTGAGCTGTTCTGCCAACTATGCATCATTTACAAACTCCTCTACCATAGTTATATCTTCCATATGGTATAAGTATTACGTTACATTTTCCACCATACCATATGGTAAGTTAATACCATAGGATCCATCGTGCACTTTGGAATATCGTTAATATACCATAAATATGCATTTTGTACCAAATATAACTCCTCCATATTTGATATATGTGCTTACACCATAGTTATATGGTTTGAAACCATAAACCTCACATATGCGCCTATGTTGAAGGTTTGTAACCATAGGACTTTTACGTAGGTTTAATATGGATTTTAAAACTCTGCTCCACTATGACTTGTAATATATGTGTTGCTCCAGCCATAGATTAAATATATATGCGATGGGCCCACCATAGGTTTCTAACATTTTTGAACCAAATATATATATGTGCCATAAAGAATTAATGAACCATAGTATTAACATCGTACCCAAGGTTTTAACACTATACCTTGGAATAATGTTTTGAAACCATATTATATGTGTGCACTTTTATAATTTCTTTTCATTTTTAGGTTTTATATCACAGGTTATATGCACCCACCTAGAGATATGCACTGGAGATGATCTGTTTCCACGTGTTGACCTAAATATTTTCCACATGACGGAGCACCTGGCCTTCCATGTATCTTCTGGAACCATGAGGCTTTGATCAACATCGACATTTTGATTTTTACCTGAGGTAAATGCTAACTTTGAATTTTACCTGATTGCAGTAAAAACTTCAACGGATGTGTTCTCCCTTGTTTGGAGGTCAAATACGAATCTAGAGATACCAACGGAATCAATGCGTCGAACCCTTCGACTTGGCATTATGTTTGAAAATAATTGGGATAGTAAAACTCTGCACAAGTCAAGAAAAATTTCGCTACCTAGGACCATCTTGGTCGTCAACATATATAAAATTTTCGACTTGACTTACAAGGTCCGTTCTGGATCATAAAACCTTAAGTTCTCAACATTGACAATAGAGTAAATTTGCATGTATGAAGGAAAATCTAACTTGAAGGCATTGCCACTGATATTTTCCAAAATTCTGAAACGACCATAACATATTGGTTTCAATTTTTTACCTTCCCCTTAAAGCCTCTCTTTGCTAATGTGAAGCCAAACTTCGTCACCAACTTGGAACTTGTGATCTACACAATGCTTGAAACGCCTTGCTTTGTACTTGTCCTGGATCTTTTAAAGCTGATCTTGAATTATTTGATGTATCAATTGGGTTTGTTCTATGAACTTCTTGGCTTTTTTTATATCGCTATGATCATCAATAGCAACATCCTTCCCAAAAATTAAATCCAATGGTGATCTAGGAAAGTATCCAAGACATGCCTCAAATGGCGATGTTTGTGTAGAGGAGTATTATGCACGATTGTAAGCATGTTGAATGTAGTGCAAGTTTTCATCACACAAATTAGGATTAATGTTGTAATATCCTTGAAGAAGATGTATGATTGTTTGATTGACCACTTCGGTTTGATGATCTATTTGTGGATGAAATTTTTGATCAGTGGTTGTCATTGATGTGAACCCAAGCATTACCAGGGGCTACCCTGATACTGCATGGGAATTTTGGCCTACCAAATTAATATATTTTGGATCAAGATTTTTTTTTTTTATGGTTTATTCTTGTCAATATGTTTCCATTGATATATGGCACACCACACAATTCTTCACGGTTTGAGAGATATTCATCTTTGAAATTAGTAACCCCAGTCAGTGGGCTAAAACCCCATGGGGTTGTGGCATGGGTCATTGAAAATTCAATAATTAATAATTTTTAAGCTCCTAAAATCACTCCCATGTTCACTTGTTGAATTCCCTCTCAACCTAAGCATTTATATAAATTGTGATCTTCATATCTTCCTCATGTGGGGATTTCACTACTAGGAACAGGTCATCGTGGAATTTTCACTATAATATTTTCTATACGAAGGTTCAGAAGCTGAAATTTTTATGAGGTGAAGCCAAAAACCTGAGGAAGCTCCTGTAAAAAATTTTGCGCATGGTGCACAATATTTTCGGAGATATGATCTGTGGAAGTTAGGGATTTTGAAGGCTTATGAACTTCATCTCAAAGAGGTGACCTCGGGAAAATTGTCATAAATATCTCTCTGAATATCGAATTTGAATTTGGTAAAAAGTGGTGGATAGTGCACGGACTGTAGTTTTCTCTATATCAATTTCAGAGCTGAATGAATAAACAGTGACACATGACATACCATACAAGTTAGCTCTACTGAACAATCCATAATTAGGTCATTGTGAGAGATTGGGCATAACTTTGTCTTGAAGAATCCAAATTGGGTCAAACCTGTGTCATTGGAATGAAGATGCAGAGGAATAATACAAGACCTAAAATCACATATTGTGGGTCTGAAATAATAGAGATACAAAAGATTCAATATTGAGCTCCTACAAGGCAAGAAAAAATCTAGATCATGTGTTGTCAAGGACTGCAAAGGACCATAATTTCTAGGTCAGCAATGTAAAGCAAGGTGCAACAGAGGTAACCTCCAAGTAAGTAAATTCTTTACATGCATGTTCATCTCTCAATTTCATTAGGTTCTTTGTATTATAATTTGTTCTTTTTTTTTAGCACTGACATATGCTCTGCAGGATGAGGTAAGTTTTTCTATTATCATGTCATGGGTATTTCATTGAAGGCTTTTTGTGGGTATTATATATTCGTCAAGATAAGACTCAATGCATGATATAATGTTCTGAAGAGTGAGAAAGGTTAGCATGACAATAGCATCAATCAAGGTGAAGAACAACAATAAGAAGTTTACCACATGAAGTCCTCACGTGGGCAACACTGCATACAATCATTGTAAAGGTATCATTGTATTGAGTGATTGTAAAAGCATCATTGTAAAATTTTTACAAGTGTCTATCTGCCAAGAATTGAAGAGGCAGTGTCAGGAGGTCTAGGATCATCATTAGATATTTGTGTCATAGTTGGGGTTATGTTCTGGTATGTATTCTTCTTATACATCATTCTATATCATTGTAAAGTGGACCATTTTCCCTGGTACAAGAGTCCATTCTTCTTTTATTCCTCTATAGGGTGGTAGGGTGGTGCTAGGCTGGTGCATGAAGTCACCAATAGGTTCAATCCTATGAAAAATTTAGGGTGGTAGGGTGGTGCTAGGGTGAGTTGTAACTCATTGGGTGTTGGGGCATCTGTTCAGTTGACTACTAAATAATCTCAGGTGTTGGAGCGTCCATCCAGTGGGAGCTGGAGAAGAATGCTTTTCTAGATTCTAGGAAGTTTGAGCTTTATTTTCAATTGGAATTTAATATTAAAGAAAAATTAGAAAATAATTAAGGTGGTTTTCGTCTCGGAGGGGGTTTCCACCTTAAAAACTATATGCACTTGTGTTCCTTTTGTTTACTACTATCATTGTACAAATACTGATAATAATTGAATATTAAATAATTCTCTGAAATATTAATAATGTTGGGTGTGGAGCCTGATTATCTTCTTTATTTTGTATCACAACATTGGACCCCTGTTATTTATGGGGCAGTGATGCCACCCATAATTTAACGCTGCCTGGGGGGTCCAGGGGGCGACATTGTAAAAGTATTATAATTTCTAGTCAATCTGGGCCGTTCATTAGGCAGATGATCTGACAGTAGAAGTTATGTTTAATTTAGGGTTTTTTTCCCTAGAAGGCAACCCCTCGTTTTGTATGAGGGTATTGTACTGTGGCTATGTATTGTATGTGTATTCTCAGAGCGAGAAACAGACAAGGATACTGTGAGAGAGAACAGAGGATATTACAATGGATTTTTTGTAGGTTGTGTCTCTTCACTTTGCTGGATAATAGAAAGGAAGGACTGGTTGTTTAGGTGGATGTAGCCCAAACTGGGTGAACCACGTATATCTATGTCTCTCTTGTTTTATGTGTTTTTTGTGCTTGTGTTTTCCGCATATTTTATGTGTTACATTGCTCTGTAATATATAATATTTCTAACAACTGGTATCAAAGCCAAAGGTCTATTTGGCTGATAAAATCATAGGAAAGAAGGGTTCCTAGT
Source organism: Pinus albicaulis (assembly GCA_034641835.2). NCBI lineage: Eukaryota > Viridiplantae > Streptophyta > Pinopsida > Pinales > Pinaceae > Pinus > Pinus albicaulis. Next base: position 1,345,499,530 of record CM076580.1, read on the forward strand.
TCGAGTAGGAGCAATGGCGGAAGATGATGAGTTTAGGGTCGAGAAATTTAACGGCTAAAACTTCCCACTGTGGAAGATGTAGATGGAAGATTATCCGTATCAGAAACATTTGTACCTAACATTGAGCAGAAACACAAAGAAGCTGACGACTATGACAGACACAGAATGGGAGATTCTCGATAGAAAGGCACTTGGAATAGTACGATTGTGCCTCGCGGCATTGGTAGCCTTCAATATTTTGAAGGAAACAACAAAAGAGGGTTTGATCGAGGCATTGGCGAAACTATATGAAAAACCCTCGACCTCAAACAAGTTATTTATTATGAAACATTTATTTAATATGAAGATGTCAGAAGGTGGATATGTTGCATACCATTTAAATGATTTTAATACAGTTACTAGTCAGTTAAGTTCTGTAGGGGTAAAATTTGATGATGAAGTTAGGGTTTTGTTATATCTGTGCTCATAGCTAGAAAGTTGGAATGGTTTAGTTATGGCCATCAGTAACTCTGTCTCTAGATCTATTACTGTAAAGTTTGATGATGTTGTCAGCTCTATCCTTAGCAAGGAAATGTGACGAAAAAGCTCCGGTGAGACATCAGGTAATGCTTTGAGTGCAGAGTCTAGGGGAAGAAAAATGGAAAGAGGAAAGAGCTCAGGATATCATAGTAAATCAAGGAAAGGCAGATCCAAGTCCAGATCGGGGATAGTGTGCTGCAAATGCGGAAAGAAAGGACACCTGAAGAAAGACTATAGATCTCGGAAGGGAAAATAAGGAGACGCATAGCAAGAAAACAATCATGAAGCAAATGTGACAGGTGCTGTGTTACAAGATGCTTTGGTTCTTTTTTTTGAAAATGTTATTGATTCCTGGGTGGTATATTTAGGGGCCTCATTCCATGTCACACCTGATAAGAAATATTTTCATGACTATGTTCAAGGAGATTTTTGACAAGTCCGTTTGGGTGATGATAAACCCTGTAAAATTGTTGGAATGGGTAAAGTTCTTGTAAAAAAATAGAATGGAAACCAATGGATATTAAAGGAGGTAAGGCATGTTCCAGATTTGAAGAAAAATATGATTTCAACAGGGCAGTTAGGCGGTGAAGGTTGTGTGACAACTTTCACAGATAAAACTTGGAAGGTCACCAAAGGAGCTCTGGTAATAGAAAAAGGCTAAAAGGTTGGTATATTGTATTTATGCAATGGTATTTCTAACTGTGTTAATGCTTTAACTTCTAAACGAGTAGATGAAGCATTATGGCATCATAGGCTTGGACACATGAGGGAGAAGGGGATGAAGATTCCTTACTCAAAAAAAAATTTTCCGGGTTTGAATAATATTGATTTGGATTTCTGTGAGAATTTAATTTATGGAAAATAGAAGAGAGTCAGATTTCTTAAAGTTGGGAAAGAAAAGAAGAGAGAAAAATTAGAGCTTGTGAATACAGATGTATGGGGACCTTCTCAGGTATAATCTCTCGGTGGCTCTCGTTATTATGTTACTTTTATTGATGATGCAACTAGAAAAACTTGGATTTATTGTTTTCGAATAAATATGATGTATTTGATACTTTCAAGAAATGGAAAGCTTTGGTTGAGATTGAGACAAGAAAGAAGTTGAAGTGTCTCAGATTAGACAATGGAGGTGAATATTGCAGCAAAGAGTTTGATAGGTACTGTTCAGAGCATGGAATTCGCAGATAAAAGACAGTTCCAAGAACACCACAAGAAAATGGTGTGTCAGAAAGGATGAACAAAACAATCATGGAGCGGGCAAGGTGCATGAGATTACATGCACGGTTGCCTTTAAAATTTTGGGTAGATGCTGTAGATACTACTGTTTATCTAATAAATAGATGGCCTTCAAGTTCCTTGGATGGTGTTATTCTAGAGGAGGCATGGACAGGTAAAAAGGTAAACTACTCCTTTTTAAAGCCTTTTGGTTGTGATGCATTTTTCCATATTAATAAAGAAAATAGAACAAATCTTGAGTAAAAATCAAAGAAATGTACCTTTATTGGATATTTTGTTAATGATTTTGGTTATCGCTTATATGATTATGAAAATCACAAAATAATTAGGAGAAGAGATGTAATATTCAATGAAAAGGTCTTGTATAAGAATCAGTTGCAAGAAAAGAAACAGGAAAAAGAAAACAAAGAATACATAGTTCTTGATGAGATCACAGAAAAAGTAAAGGTGCCTGAAAATAATAATAATCAACAACCACAATAGCAAAAGGCACCTCAAACACCTGAAAGTGGTGTCATAATATCTACTAGGATAAGTAGACACCCTGAACAATACTCTCCTTCATTATATTATTTATGGTTGACTGATTCTGGTGAACCCGCATGTTATGAAGAAGAAATGCAGGTTGAAACCAGGAAGAAGTGGGAGCTAACCATGGAAGAAGATATGGAATCCTTAAGACATAACCAGACTTGGGACTTAGTCAGGTTGCCTACAGGTAAAACAACATTGCAGAATAAATGGGTTTACAGGCTGAAGGAAGAAGATTGAGGAAAACAGAGGTACAAAGCTAGACTTGTGGTGAAGGGGTTTGCAAAGAAGAAAGGTATTGATTTTGATGAAATATTTTCTCCTGTTGTTAATATTACCTCAATCAAAATTATTTTAAGTCTTGTAGCAGTGGAAGATTTTCATCTTGACCAGTTAGATGTAAAGACAACATTTCTCCATGGAGATTTGGAGGAAGAGATCTATATGTAGAAACAAGAAGGATATGAGGTCAAAGGGAAGGAAAAATTAGTGTGCAGGTTAAGGAAGAGCTTGTATGGATTAAAACAGGCTCCAAGGCAGTGTTATCTAAAATTTGACAGGTTTATGTCTGAACAAGGTTATACTAGATGTCACTCTGATCATTGTGTTTATCTGAAAAATAAAAATGATGGAAGCTATATTATATTGTTATTGTATGTAGATGACATGCTTGTTGCAGGGTCTAACATGCAGGAAATAAATGTGCTCAAAATAAAATTGTAAAATTCATTTGCAATGAAGGATTTGGGAGTTGCAAAACAATTCCTTGGTATGACAATAACTAGAGACAGGAAAAATCACAAATTAACACTGTCTCAGAATGAGTGCATAAAAAAGGTGTTGAAAATATTTAATATGAAGAATGAAAAACCAGTTAGTACACCTTTTGCTAGCCATTTCAAACTTAGTAAGGAGATGTGCCCCAAGACCCAAGAAGAAATGGATTATATGTCTAAAGTTCCATATGCATCAGCAGTTGGAAGCTTAATGTATGCAATGGTCTTCAAAAGGCCTGATATTGCACATGCAATGGGAGTTGTAAGCAGCTACATGAACAATATAGGAAAAGAACATTGGATGGCAGTGAAATGGGTTCTCAGATATTTAAGAGGTACCACAAATCAAGCATTATGCTTTGGTGGTTCAAACATTTCTCTACAGGGATATGTTGATGCAGATATGGCAGGTGACAAAGATAACAGGAGGAGAACTACAGGGTATGTATTTACTCTAGGTGGAACAATTGTCAGTTGGGTTTCAAAATCCGAAAGTTTTGTTACACTTTCAACAACAGATGCAGAGTATGTTGTTGCTACAGAGGCTAGTAAAGAAATTATTTGGTTACAAAGGTTTATGGACGAATTGGGTAAGAATAATGATATGGGCACGTTATATGGTGATAGAAAAAGTGCCATTTATCTTGCAAAGAACTCATCATTTCATTCCAGGACTAAACACATACAAAACAAGTACCATTTCATACGGTCATTGTTGGAAGATGGAGAGTTGAAGCTGGAAAAGATACACACTAGCCAAAATCCTACCAATATGCTAAAAAAAGTTGTAACCAGGGAGAAACTGAGATTATGCTCAGTTTAAATTGGTCTTCAAGTATGATGATGAAGATGAGAAACAGGCAGGTCCAAAGTGGAGTCATTGTCCAACAAATGAAACAACGGTGAAGTTGCTACAATCAGTCTCCAAGTGGGAGATTGTTGGGTGTGGAGCCTGATTATCTTCTTTATTTTGTACCAAAGCATTGGACCCTTGTTATTAATGGGGCAACAAGGTCGCCCGTAATTAAACGCTGCCTGGGGGGTCCAGGGGGGGCGACCTTGTAAAAGTATTCTAATTTCTAGTCAATTGGGTCGTTCATTATGCATATGATCTGACGGTAGAAGTTATGTTTAATTTAGGGTTTTTTTCCCTAGAAGGAAACCCCTCGTTTTGTATGAGGGTATTGTATTGCGGTTGTGTATTGTATATGTATTATTAGAGCAAGAAACATATAGGGAGACCATGAGAGAGAATAGAGGATATTACATCGGATCTGTTGTAGGTTGTGTCTCTTCATTTTGCTGGATAATAGAAAGGAAGGAATGATTGTTTGGGGTGGACGTAGCCCAAACTGGGTGAACCACGTATATCTGTGTCTCTCTAGTTTTATGTGTTTTGTGTGTTTGTGTTTTCTGCATATTTTATGTGTTTCATTGCTCTGTAATATATAATTTTCCTAACAAATAATAATACTAATTGAAAGGAATACTGATTTACCACCCCCCACCCCTCTCATTATTTCCAACAATTGGTATCAAAGCTTGGTTCCTTCAATAACAATTTAACAGCTGGAAGGAGGTCATGGAGCATACCAAGAATGGTGTACCTCTTTTCAATGAAAATAATGATGCACTCTGGAAAGGAAGAATGGAGGTCTATCTCTTGGCGCAAGGTTATGAAGTATGGGACACTATTCAAAATGGATTTACATTAACCATGGATGAACAAGGTAAGAAGAATTTGGTAAATGATGCAAAAGCAAAGAATATTATTATCAGTGGACTTATTGAATCTGCTTATCATAAGGTGTTGGGTTGTAAAACTGTCAAAACTATATGGGACAAGCTTGAGAATATATATGCAGGTGACTCAAATGTCAAAGAAGCAAAGCTTCAAATCTACATAGCAAAATTTGAGCAACTCAAAATGAAAGAAGATGGCAACATTGCTGCATACTTCCAACACATTGATGAAATAACCAACACTCTGGAAGGATTGGGAGAGCCTATTGACAAGAATACTATTACACGAAAGATTCTTAGAATGTTACCAGGGAGATTCAACCCAAAGGTATTGGTCATAGAATATAGTGAAAATCTAGAAAAACTCAGCAAAGAGGAATTACATGGAGTTATCATAGCGTATGAAATGATACTTGATGAAGAAGAGGGTACTTCGCATCTAGAAACTATGTTTGTTACATCTAAGAAAACCAATAAGGACAAACAACCTTCAAAGGAAAAGACCTGCACCTGCAAGTGTGAAGAAAAGGAAAATGATGAAGAAGGTCTTTCAGATGGAGAATATGCTTAATTTACGAGAAAAATAAAAATTGGTAAGGGAAAATTCAAAGGTAAACTTCCATTGATATGTTTTGGCTGTGGTGAGGTTGGGAATTTCACAGCAAAATGTCCGAACAAAAGTGATGGCAACTCAAAAGAAAATAAAGGCTTTAAGAAATTCAATAAGTAAGAAAAAAATAAAAGATCCAAAAGAAAATTTCTCTTTAAAGAAGATAGCTCATCATCCAATGAATAAAATGACAGCGAAGAAGAAGCCAATGGGAGAGTATTGTTTATGGCCAAGCACAATAAACAAGAGTTATCAAACAGCGAAGAAGAAGGGTTGACCATAGAAGAATTTTCTAAGGAGGAAATCAAGCTTATAAAAGAGCTCAAGGCTGAGAAGATCCATTCCAATACTCTTGAAGAACAAGTTCAAGGTATCAAAATTGAAGTTGAAGAACACAAATGTATTCAAGAGTCACTTCAAAAGAAGTTGGAAGAAAGAAACCAAGAAATGGAAGAATTAGAAGTTGAAGTAGTCTCGTTGCGTAAGGAAGTGAAGAAGGGAAAAACTGTCCAAAACTATGCCAACAGCTCAAGGGAATTGGAAAAACTCATCAACAATCAACGATATTACAACGACAGAACTAGCCTCGGTTACAAAGAAGAAGAAGCGGGACCTTCTACAACAAAATACAATGAACCTATGAGATCTGACATGGATGTACACTTCATTAGACAAGATTCACAAGAACATCCTTGGAAGACAATTTCTTAACGAAGATTTCCATCTAGGTACCAACATATTTTTCATGGCTATTGTTATTCATGTGGAAAATTTGGTCATAAAGTTGTAGAATGTCGCACGTACCCTAGTAACCAATACAATTCCAGGAGATCTTTCAAATATGAACCTCCCAGGGCTGAACGAAACATCAATAGATTTGAACATTTAATAGATAATATTGAATGTTACAAATGTCGAAACTTTGGACACACAGCCAGAGACTGTAGACTTGAAAATCCTCCAGAAAAATCTTCGAATCCACAGAACGAATGAACATGGAAGAAGAAGAAGATTGATAATTGTGCTCTCGCTCTCAAGGCTCAAAACAACAAAGATGTGTGGTATGTTGATAGCGGTTGCTCAACGCATATGACTAGAGATAGAAAGAAATTTGTATCTCTGAAAGAGAAGAAGGATGGAAACGTGTCCTTTGCAAATGATGGATCTTCAAATGTTATAGGACCAGGTACTGTCACTCTCGGAAGCAAAGATGCTCTAGCCAAGAATGTTCTATTGGTTGAAAACATGAATCACAATCTGCTCAGTGTTGGACAAATGTGTGATCTAGGACTCACAATACTATTCAACTCCACAAAATGTGAAATCAGGAAAGGCAGGTATGGTAAAATTGTGGCTACATCAAGTCGGGCTCCAAATGACATATATGTTATGGATGAAGCAACTAAAGCACGTCTACTAGCTAAAGAGGATGATATAATATTTGGTAACAATGATGATCGACTATGTAAGAACTTTTTTACAAAGATGCAAAGAGAGTTCGAGATATATTTACTTGGTGACCTGACATACTTCTTAGGGCTTCAAATATCTCATCAAGATAAAGGAATATTTATATGTCAAGCTAAGTACATCAAGGAAATGCTCAAGAAATTCAAAATGGAAGATTTCAAACCCATCCTTACTCTGATGGTAACAGGTTGCAAATTGAGCATAGATGTCTCATCTAAGGATGTGGATTAGAGGTTGTATAGATCTATGATTGGTAGTCTTCTATATGTAATAGCCTCCCGGGCAGATGTTATGCAAGCATTTGGACAAGTAGTAAGATTCCAAGCAACACCAAAAGAATCATATATTATTGACGTCAAAATAATTCTTCGATATCAAAAGGGAACAACAGAATATGGCTTGTCATATCCCAAGGGTAACAATCTCATTATTCAAGCCTTTACAGATACAGATTTGGCAGGAAGCGTTGATGATCTTAAGAGTACTCATGAAGCATTTGAATATCTTCGCCAAAAGCTTGGGATTCTCCCAATTTCTCATTATATTTGCCTTATTCATCAAATAATGGGGGAGTGGAAGTGTCTGCAGGTCCACAGGATGGTTATGTGTTAGGGGAAGTTACCCTTTGCCATTGATGTCAAAGGGGGAGAGAATTTTGTAGGAAGAGGTGTCATGATTGTAGGGGGAGTACTTGTGTTTCCATCAATGCCAAAGGGGGAGATTGTTGATCATTGGTTGTCATTAATGTCAACCCAAGCAGCACCAGGGGCGGCCCCGATCTTGCATGGGAATTTTTGCCTACCAAATTAATATATTATGGGTCAAGAATGATTTTTATGGTTTCTTCTTGTTGAGATGTTTCCGTTGATATATGGCATGCCATGCAATTCTTCACGGTTTGAGAGATATTTATGTTTGAAGTTAGTGACCCCAGTTAGTGGGCTAAAACCCCATGGAGTTGTGGAATGGGTTGTTGAAAAGTCAATAATTAATAATATTTAAGCTCCTAAAATCCCTCCCACTTTCAATTGTTGAATTCCTCTCAACCTAAGCATTTATATAAATTGTGATCCTCATATCCTCCTCATGTGGGGATTTCGCTACTAGGAACAGGTCATCGTGGAATTTGCGCTATAACGTTTTTTCTACGAAATTTCAAAAGCTGAAATTTTTATGAGGTGAAGCCGAAATCCTGAGGAAGATCTTGTAAATATTTCAGAGCATGGTGCGGACTATTTTTTTGGAGATATGATTTGTGGAAGTTAGGGATTTTGCAGGCTTATGAACTTCATCTCAAAGAGGTGACCTTGGGAAAATCATCATAAATCTCTCTTTGAATATTGGATTTGAATTATGTAAAAATTGGCGGATAGTGCACGGACTATACTTTTCTCAGTATCAATTTCAGAGACGAATGAATAAACAGTGACACGTGTCATGCCATACAAGTTTTCTCTACTGAACTAGTCCACAATTAGGTCATTGTGAGAGATTGGGCATAACTTTGTCTTGAATAATCCAAATTGGGTCAGACCTGTGGCATTGGAATGAAAACTCAGAGGAATACTACAAGACCATAAATCACATATTGTGGATCTGAAATAACAAAGATACGCCAGATTCAATATCGAGCTCCTAGAAGGCAAGAAAAAGCTAGATCATGTGTTGTCAAGGACTACAAAGGACCAGACTTTCTAGGGCAGCAAAGAAAAGAAAGGTGCAGCAGAGGTAAGCTCTATGTAAGTACATTCTTTATATGCATGTTCATCTCTTAATTGCATTAGATTGTTTGTATTTTAATTTGTTCTTTTTGTTTAGCACTGACATATGCTCTGCAGGATGAGGTAAGTTTTTTTATTATTATGTCATAGGTATTTCCTTGAAGGCTTTTTGCACGTATTATATATTCATCAAGATAAGACTCAATTCATGATCTAATTTTCTGAAGAGTGAGAAAGGGTATCATGACAAGAGTAGCAATCAAGGTGTAGAACAACAGCAAGAACTTTACCACATGAAGTCATCACATGGGCAATACTGCATACAATCATTGTAAATGTATCATTGTACTGAGTCATTGTAAAAGAATCATTGTAAAATTTGTACAAGTGTCTATTTGCAAAGAAGTGAAGAGGCAGTGTCGGGAGGTTTAGGATCATCATTAGGTATTTGTGTCATATTTGGGGTTATGTTCTAGTGTGTCTTCTTCTTCTACATCATTCTATATCATTGTAAAGTGGACCATTTTCCCTGGTACGAGAGTCCATTATTCTTTTATTCTTCTATAGGGTGGTAGGGTGGTGCTAGGGTGATTTGTAGCTCATTGGGTGTTGTGGCATCCATTCAGTTGACTACTGAAGAATCTCGGGAATTGGAGCATCCATCCAGTGGGAGCTGGAGAAGAATAATTTTCTAGATTCTAGGAAGTTGGAGCTTTATTTTCAATTGGAGTTGAATATTAAAGAATTATTAGAAAAACATTCAGGTGGTTTTCGTCCCATAGGGGGTTTCCACCTTAAAAACTTTGTACAGTTGTGTTCCTTTTGTTTACTGCTATCATTGTACAAACACTGATAATAATTGGATTTTAACTAATGCTTTGAAAGATTAATAATAATACTAATTGAAAGGAATACTGATTCAACCCCCCCCCCCCCCCTTCTCAGTATTTCCAACAGAAATGTTGCACTCTTTTTCAACTTGGTATCCATCAAGTCCCACAAACTTGACTGAAAATTCCCACGAAATCAAGAATCTCAATCACTAACAATGGATGTGGGCAACCCAAAATGAACCCAAACATGATGAAAGAATAATTGAGCTCTTTTTTCGGCTATGATTTGATTTTTACATGGCATTAATATACACATCTTGCTAAACCTATCCACAACTACATACAAACAATCATGACCTATTTTTGACAATGGAATACCTCCTACAAAATCCATAGAAACACTCTCCCATGGATGTGAAGGTACGAGAAGTGGTGTGTACAATCCTAACTTCCTATTGCTAGGATTACTAACTGCACACAATGAAAAACATTTAATGAAACATGACACACTTTCAAGCTTATGAGGCCAATAAAAATACCTCTGAAGATGTGATACTATTTTTCTTACACCGAAATGTCCATCAATAAGAGAAGTGTGTGCTTCCCTTATGACATTCAGTCTCTCCCACTGTGGAATAAAAATATTTCTCAAATGATACAACAAGTTATTATGTACATGGTAATCCAGTTCCTCTACTTGGTTTCCTTTACTCAAGTTTTCATAAACATATTGAAAGTCATTATCAAATGCATATTTCCCAACATAAATTTCATGCAAAACAAAATTATTCTTGAGTAAAGTAGATGCACTAACAATAGGCCTATAAAGCATATCAACAACCTTGTTGTTTATACCTTTCTTATACCTGATTACCAAGTGGAATTGTTGTAGGAAACCCATCCATTGAAAGTGTCGTGATTGTTGCAACTTAGTTTGTGATTGCAAGTATTGCAATGGTTGGTGGTCGGTGTGTATGATGGTTTCCTTTCCCATAAAGTAGTGTTTCCACTTTTTCACACTTTGAACCAACACATAAATCTCCTTGTCATAAGTAGGATAGTTAATCACTGCACCATTGAAAGTTTCTAAATGAAATAAAATGGGCTTACCATGTTGCATAAGGACTGCACCCATGGCATAGTCGCCTACATAAGTTTGAATTTCAAAGGGTTGTCTCAAGTCTGGTATTGAAAGTACTGGGGCTGAACTAATCTTCTCTTTCAAAGCATTTAATTCTTTTTGTTGCTTTCCACCCCATTGGAAGAACTTTTTCACACTAGTCAATGCATGCAATGGAGCTGTGATAAAAGAGAAGTTAGCAACAAACTTCCTCCAATATTGGGTTGCTCCCAAAAAACTTCTTGCCTCTGTGACTGTCTTGGGAATTGGCCAATTCACAATGAACTTAACCTTAGAGGGGTCTATCTTCAACTCACCTCCTCCAACAATATTCCTCAAGTACACCAAGAATTTTTACCAAACTCACATTTTGACATCTTGAAAAACAATTGTTATTTCCTTACGACATCAAGTACTTTTCTTACATGCATGACATGTTAATCAAATGATTTAGTGAAAATCAAGATATCATCTAAATAGAATATGAAAAAATCATCAAGAAATGGCCTCAACATCATTCATCACACACATGAAGGTAGCAAGATCATTACATAAACCAAAAGACATAGAAAACCATTCAAACAAACCTTGCTTTGTTTTGAATGTTGTCTTCCAAATGTCACCTTCAACAATTCTAATTTTATGGTAACCACTCCTTAAGTCCAACTTAGTAAAATAATTTTCATCTTTCAATTGATAAAGTAAATCATCTATTCTAGGAAGTGGATAACTGTTCTTTACCGTAATTGTGTTCAATGCACGGAAATCTACACACATGCGCCATGTTCCATCCTTATTTGGCACTAACACAATAGGTGACTTGCATGGAAATGCATTTGGTCAGATGCTCGCTTTGTCCAAAAACTCTTGAATTTTATTTTTTATTTCAACACTCTCCATCACCGACATTATATACATTCCAATGTTAGGAAGATGACAATCTTGTTCCAACTGTATTTCATGTTGGATTCCCCTCTTGGTAGGTAATCCCTTTGGTTCCTAAAACATCTCATTATTTTGATTTACCACTTCAATAAAATAAGATTTCAACTTTGGATCACAAACTTTAAAATCTTCATAATCAACATCATTCGTTGGTTTAATCATAAGAAGCACAAAATTCTTGCTTGAATTCACTAGTCTTTTCATTTGTCCTGCAATAAATAATGAAATATTTTGTTTCTTGCGATGAGCTCTCATAATTTACTCCACACCATATTTGAACAAGTGGTACTTGTTTTCATGGCGATATAAGATGGATTTTCTATCACATAGGTAAGGACTAACCAAAACAATTCCTGAAATATCAAGCAGTACAACATCTAATTCAACTTCGTCAATGAAGTTTGTTGCGATTGAAAACCAAAGAATACACTTTCTTGTAACCTATAAATTTGTGTTCTTGCATATCCCACCCATTAAGTTTCATTACTAATTCTTCAAATATCAAATTGGGTTGAGACCCACTATCAAATAGTGTGTCGATTTTTGTTTGTTTTGAAATAACCCTCACATGAAATAATTCAATCCTTGTTTCTTATTTTGGAGTACTAGTGTGACAATTTGATGAACTAGTGCTAGCAATGGATTATTTTACTTTCATCCCCATGGCTATAATTTTAGTTTCATCACCCGAGTCGGATCCCAAATCCCATTGAGTGGTTGCAGTTGTTTTTTGTTTGCCCTTGTTGTTGAATTTCTTGGGCCTCATCTCTGGATGAAGCTTCCAACAATGGTCCTAATTGTGACCCTCTTTGAAAGAATGTTTGCATGTTATTTTCTCTCCTTCATTTTTAACAGATGCATTTTTCTTTCCTTTTCCTTTGAAACCATTTCCTTTCTCTCCACCCTTAAATGGCTTCCTTTCACCCTCTTCTAGAATATTTTTCCCTCTTGCCTCAAGGTGAGTGGCTTGCACACAAGCCTCATCTAGACTAGTGGGATTGAACATAAGGATAGTATGCCTTGGGTAGTGTTGTGGTATTCAAAAAACCCCATTATTTTAGCATAGTTACCTTAGAAAATAATGGGGACCCTTTTAATTTTTTTTTATAATAAAACAAATAAGACCCTTAAGTGATTAATTTAAATAGAAATAAGAATCAAAGGGGTTTAAAAACCTTGAAAGAAACTTGAGTGGATAATGTTAATAAAATTGCAATATCGTAATGAAAAACATATGGCTCCTACAACTCACTCAAGACAAATTGCGATGCAAAATACATCAAATCGCTAAATTAATAAAGGAAAATTCATTTTCCCAAACAAATTCTATAAGAAAGAGACTGCGGGACCCACTTCCGCCACATAGGAAAATCAAAAATCGCATTTCACAGTTCTATCCCGACGATATTAAAGTCATCCACCACATTTCCCCGATGCGATATACTCTATCTCGTCGCACTTTTTCTTCATGACCACTCTTTCCCTTCATTCATTTTCGCCGATATTGTGATTGCGATATCACAATTGGAAAAAGGTAGTTGATCAACATTTTATAAAGATTCACACATGAATAACACTGTGATGTGACATATCTCGCTTAATTGCTAGAATGATTACATGGGCACATCACCCCATACTGACCATTAATGCCATAACTTAAATGGTTTTATAACCCATGCCTCCAAAAATGATTTTACTACAAGAAGCATTGAATTTATGTATTAACTGTGTGCTAAGTTTCATTCGTATGATTGTTTCCATTATTACGGTACTTTCACATTTGTAAATCAAAATTTCCTCTTTCTACTTATCATTGTTCATTGTTCACATGCGAGTCCAAATAAACAGAGCTCTTCGGAGATGTCAAAAGTTGTGTAAAAATATAAGAAACCTACGGCACCGACAAATCCTGCACCTACTGTAAGTGAAAGAAAAAAATTCTTCCTCTATTTACAGACACAACATGTGGGCTGTAAAGTGGTTCTTCCTCCTGGGAAGTGATGTATAAATTATTTGAGAATGAGAAACCCCATAGGGTTCAACAGAAAGTTAATTTTGATGCTTCTGATTCTTTAGAAGCTACTATAGAAGAAATGGCCAATTCTTTTCTACACCGAGTTGTTGCGCGCCCCAAAATTCTACCATATACTAATATGGTAATATGGATTATCGATAACCTCAACATTGGGGATAGAACCTTCTTAAAGAACAGAGGAAAGATGATAGGTTCTTTTAAAGCAGAAGACTTGAAATCAATGTATCACATTCCAAACCCAAAAAAGGTCTATGACAAGGAATTTCTGGTGCAATTCGCCAGCGAGAATGAGCTGAAGTCAAATCCAATCAAGCAATGGAGAAATAACCCAAATAAACACAAAAATGATGATAAGGGTATGTATTCTATTGAATACCTCGCTATTCCTTACTTTTATGTTGCTGCAATGATTTCTAAGCTCTTTGGTAAGCGTAATACTACCAAATTTTTAGTTGAATGGGTTCCCCTAATGGAAGCAATCACAGATTCTTATATTATGGATTGGGGGACCATTTTGTCCAACAATATTTCTACTCAAATTTTGGAATATAGAAAAAATAGTTCTATTTCCTCCAAAATTTTACCCCCATTTTATATGAGTTCTTATATCATGGACACTATATGTTTCACTTCAGATTTTCCAGCCATGGGATAGAAATGGACTACCCAGGACCCTCTCTCCATTCATGTCTATCATAACATGTTATGGGAGTAAAAGTATGAAAACAATTTTTACAAAATCTACCATGGAATTATGCTCTCTTTATTTCAATTTTTGTTCAATGAGAAAGCCCCAAGGTTGTCTAAAGAAGCTCAAGATGACTTATCCTCCATTGGAAAATGGTTTAGATAATAATTATTTACCTATGTGAGAATTTTTGGGAGCCTGACTAGGCCACATGTTTTACCATTATATGTTACGGATAAGCTTCTCGCAAGAGAAGTAGCTTATCAAACTATTGGCAACAGATTAACTAAATTTCTAAAGGAAGCTAAGAAAGCATCATGGTCCTCCTTTCCAATTCACTTTGGTGTTTATGCCTTGGACAATTGTTAAGTCTCAAAGTTTTCTTGCATGTTCATCCATATTTCCATCACTTCATAACCATTTAGCCCTCATTTCATGACTATCTAGCTTAAAAACCTACATTATGTAATCATGTTCATGATCATATGGGTTAGAATAATCATTTTCCAAAGTTATTTATTTTATGTATTTTTAAGTGAATTTATGATTAAAAACTAGAAAATTAACATGGTTTCATATATCTATATATGTGTTATGAGTTTTGTGACATGTGTAGGCTTATTTGGAGGTTCTAGAAGGGTCTTACTTGGCCTCCTAAGCAAAAAATCGAATTTCAACTCAAGAGGTGGACCATATTCCAAGGAGAAAGATCATGGAGATCTTGATGTGTCATGGGATTTGTATCTAGTATTTAGGGATAAGTTGAGACAAGTATGGATCTAGTAGATATTTAAGGGATTTACATTTATTGAGAAGATATCCCTAATTCATGAATAAATAGGAGGAGCATCCTTCAAAGGAAGAAAACAAGTTGATAATTATTCATTAGCATTATATTTATGATTTTTCATTCAGCATGAGTAATATCATTTTCTCCAAATCATGAGTTATGAGTGCTGTTTGATTCTTAAGATGTGACAGTTGTTCATGTGTTCTCATTGAGGAATGGACAGATCCCCATCAACCATAATGCGCATACATCTGTAACATAGTTTGATTTCTTTTATTTCCTTGCATGCAAGTGTGATTTATTTTATGCAAGTGTGTTTTATTTTCTGTAAGTGTGATTTACTTTCCACTAGTTTGATTTCATTTGCTAGATTTGATTTGATTGTCATTAAACTACTTGCTTACTAGCTATCTTAGTTTGGTTGCTTGACAAGCAAATCACTAGTTGTTATTTATTGCTTTCTAGATTAGTTTACTGCTTTCTATATTATCATAGTTTGCTTCTAATGGATTTTCACTTTAGTTATCATTAAATTTCTTGCTTACTAGTTCTCATAGTTTTCTTGCTTGATAACTAAATCAATAGTTGTTCTAGGTTTACCCGCTTTCTAGATTATCATAGTTTCTTCATATATTTGTTCAAATATTAGTTTATAAGTTTTTAGAAAGGCCATGACATTCATTCATTCCACCCTTAGAATCTAACTTCCACCCTTAAAATTTATTTCAGATTTATTATATGTGATTTCTTTTGCAGTTTTATTTAGTTATACTTGTAATATGCATTTCCTTTCTTTCTTTCCATCCTAAACAAACCTTCTACAATAGTTTCATCTAAGGTCCCATATGTTTTGGTTTATTTCTAAGTTTACGAAACCCCCGGGTTAACATATTAAATTGACAGGGATTTAACATACAATTAAATCACCCTACATTTTTGGAGCCATTGCCGAGGAAGAAAACTTAGATGTAACTATGTTAGGAGGATTCTTTAGGAAGAATTTTTCATTTAGGGTCATTTTCAATTAAAATTAACTGCATTCAGGAATTTTCATTTAATTTTATTTTTCATTTGCATATAGAAAACATAGAAATAAGATAAAACATCCACAAATCAAAATCCCCCATTCATTAAAAAAAATAATTAAATAATAATAATAATAATAATAATAAAATTGAAAAAACAATATCTAAAGTGTTTTGTGCTATGACAGTTGAAGAAGATCAAAACCTTAAAGATCACATTCAAATTTGGTCTCAACTAGTCATTAGGCTACAATTTTTCACATCAAATCTTCATAATCATGTCCAAGAATTCACTAGGGTTTATTTTTCAAACTTGGATATGAGTTTAATCATGATTTTGTTATGCAAATGGAAGCATTGGAAATTCTATTATACTTAATAGAATGTTTCATTTCTTTAGCAAAATAGGACTAACAAATAAAAACAAGTTTTTGTGATTTTTAGGATAAATCTGCAATTTTGTGGTGCAGTAAGAGCCACCTATTTACTAACCCTTGGTAGTAATATTGCAATAAAACAAATGATTGTGAAAACTGCGCACAAGCGAAGATTAAAGAGCAATAATTTCAGGTGAGATTGATTATTTTCATTTTATTTTCTGAATTCAAATTAAAAAGAAGTCAATTAATAAAATCCTGAGTATGCTCTCTTCTTGCACTCCCTGCAATCTAGAAGATTAGAAAATAAGATTGAACCAAGTTAGTTTTAAAAATTTTCAATAAAAATGACTAAGAGATCTAAATTTACCATTGATTCTAAAATTTTTTAAAAAAATTGATCTCTAATTATTAGATATATTTGTTTTATAATTTGTGGGTGGCAAGTTTGCAGATTAGATATGAAAATTTTGCAAAAAAAAAAAAAAAAATCATATTTGATTTTTTTGCGAAAAATCACGCAAATTCAAAAAAAAAATGGTCGAATCAAAGACTGGATGAGGGGGATTTCGCTGATTTAAAATCAGCTATTTTCTCAGCATTTTTTGTGATGGTCGGATTACGAAAAAAAAAAAAACCATGTTTAAAAATTCTTCCTCAAAGAAAATAAATCAGTTTAGAAATTGCATAGAAAGAAGTTAGAAAATTTGCTCCATGATTTCAACCTACAACAAAAGAAATAAAATAAAATAAAGAATTGAAGTTTTGGCATCAATATTTTCACAATTTTTATAAAAAAAAAAAATGGTTGTGAGATCCATTTTTTTGGCAAGAGGAGGAGTTCAAATAAAAATCAAATATTTTGGTGTCATGAAATTGATTGACAAGTTCCCTAGAGCAGTTAGACACTTGGAAGTTTCTTCGAAAATCTTGAATTTTGTTTGTTGGGGTTTTGTTGCCATATGGCGACATTCGATTGGTCCACGTGGCAACGTACCATTAGCCAATATTGCACAATCATCACCTAGTTGTCTACCATGTCACCTTGTCTAGTCAAGAATCCACTTCACTCTGCCAAGTCAAAATCTACAACAACATGTATGGCACGTGGCACCTTCCAGTGCTTCCATGTGGCATTCCCTAGTGCCACCACGTGGCACCCATACACCCCAATTTCATTGTTTTTCTAAAACTTCAAACGACAATAACTTTCTCATACGATGTCCATTTGACGCGATTCAAACATCATTGGAAATATATAGATGAAATCTACGAGAAGAGAGAGTATTAATAAGCATTTGAAACATCAAAAGAATGAAGAAATTTCCAACAATACATGACAGGTAAACCAAGGCACTAGTTTCGAAACATGTCAAAATTCATTTGATTTTATTTCGTGAATTTGTTTTATTAGTACGAAATCTAATTTATTTTTGTAAATGTCATAAATAGGGAGATTGATCACCTCTCTCTCTTGATAATACTACATTTCATTGCAGAAAAAGTACTAAGTTTTTGCAGGTTCCAGGAAGACAAACATATGACCATAAGAAAATAGTGTCTCTCAAAGACCACATTTCTTAAGAACTTGATCAGGGAAACATCAAAGATGAAATATCCAAAGCATGAGCATATGATTTTGGATAAATATTGCTAAATCATATCCATGATACCATTTGAAAACCTCCCAGTTTCGAGTTTTACCATTGCATTGCCACTTATTCAGTCAATAAAATCTTCATCTCATTCTCCTTCACAGTCATTTTCTTGCCTCACTTTCAGTAACCCATAACCTAGCAATAAAACCATTCATATCCCCTAAAAATATGATTCATTCCATTTCCTTTTCATTTTGTCAAATAATTTTTGATCCACTGCAAAAAATTTCATCCATAGTCCTTCAAAATTATTGTTTTATGCTCGCGTTAGATGATGGAGGATTCATTAAGGACTCCCTTCTAACAAGTCTTGGCCTATCAACATCAAACCATTATCTAGGTTCAAGGCTAGAGTTCGCTTTCAAGTACCTTGAAGCTTGTATGCCTTATTGCCAAGTTCTCTTGTTGACATTCATGGGAATAAATCAATGTACCTTGATCATTGGATCCTGCAAGTAGATCCACATCAACTCATCTATTCGCACTTCGCAAGATGTACTTAGGTACCTTGGCACTCATTGAAATTAATGGTGAGTTTTCCTCGCATTGGTTAAGGAAATTCATCAATGGTCGGTTATCCAATGACTTCTCGTCATGCTCGACATCAAATAATTTATTTGCATGACTAGAATTGTACCATTGAATTTTGTAACTATGAAGACTACGTCATTTCAGCAGTTTGCAACAAGAATCAATTTGTAACAACATCAATAAATATCCAAATCTTTTCATCAACACAAATATAACAAAGAGGCAGATCAAATTCCTTTGTTTACATAATCCATGATCCAACATCAGTAACCACACTCTTTAGTAAACACAACTCATCCACATTGAAGGTAAGTGAAGGTGTGTTGTTTTCTAATTTTTAGTCATGCAATTCCCTAAAATACTAAAATTGTAATTTTGAAAAATTCCTCACCACCTCTATACTCCCTTTCCCATATTGTCATAAACTAAAAAACACCTTTAGTTGGGGGGAAGGGACACCAATTCATATTCACATGTCATACATCATCACACATTTTCATTTCATTCCAACTTGCATATTCTTCCCAATCAACTATTGTTTCAGTATGAATCCAAAAGACTATATGCTTTGCAAATTATCAATTCATTGATAGTTATTATAGGACTTGAAAAGAAAATTATCAATGTTTTCATGTACTTTGATGCAACAAAAAAAATAAAATTATAGTTACACAAGAACCAATGCTAAAAACATTCAGTTGTCACACATGAACCAACCATCAAAAATATATGTTGAAATCAAATGTATTACACTTTGCAAAATAAAATATGATGAACCAAAGTTTGAAGGGAATCAATACAAGTCAAAATATCATAAAGAATCAAATCATTTCAAGAAGATAAACTTATGGACAAATGAATCAATGCAATGGTTGCATGAGGACATGGAACAACTTTAGTTGGGGGGTATGTTGAGTCTCAAAGTTTTCTTCCATCTTCATCCATATTTACATCATTTCACAACCATTTAGCCCTCATTTCATGAATATATAAACTAAAACCTACATTAAGTAATCATCTTCATGATAATATGGGTTATAATAATCATTTTCCAAAGTTATTTATTTTATGTATTTTTAAGTGAATTTATGATTAAAAAATAGGAAATTAACATGGTTTCATATATCTATATATGTGTTATGAGTTTTGTGACATGTGTAGGCTTATTTGGAGGTTCTATAAGGTTCTTACTTGGCCTCCCAAGCACAACTTCGAATTTCAACTCAAGAGGTGGATCATATTCCAAGGAAAAAGATCATGGAGATCTTGATGTGTCATGGGATTTGTATCTAGAATTTAGGGATAAGTTGAGACAAATATGGATCTAGTAGATATTTAAGGGATTTACATTTATTGAGAAGATATCCCTAATTCATGTATAAATTGGAGGAGCATCCTTCAAAAGAAGCAAACAATTTATAAATTATTCATTAGCATCAAACTTATGATTGTTCATTCAGCATGAGTAATATCATTTTCTCCAAATCATGAGTTATGAGTGTTGTTTGATTCTTAAGAGGTGACAGTTGTTCATGTGTGCTCATTGAGGAATGGATGGATCCCCATCAACCACAATTCGCATACATCTGTAAAATGATTTGATTTATTTTATTTCCTTGCATGCAAGTGTGCTTTATTTTATGCAAGTGTGCTTTATTTTCTGCAAGTGTGATTTACTTTCCACAAGTGTGATTTCATTTCCTAGATTTGATTTTGTTTGTCATTAAATTACTTGCTTAGTAGCTATCTTAGTTTTATTGCTTAACAAATAAATCACTAGTTTCTATATACTTCTTTTTAGATTAGTTTACTTCTTTCTATATTATCATAGTTTGCTTCTAATAGATTTGCGCTTTAGTTATCATTAAATTTCTTGCTTACTAGTTCTCATAGTTTTCTTGCTTGATAAATAAATCAATAGTTGTTCTAGGTTTACCCATTTTCTAGATTATCATAGTTTGTTTCTTATAGTTGTTCAAAGATTAGTTTATAAGTTTTTATAAAGGCCATGGCATTCATTCATTCCACTCTTAAAATCTAACTTACACCCTTAGAATCTAATTCAGTTTACTTACATGTGATTTATTTTGCAGTTTTCTTTAGTTATACTTGTAATATGATTTTCCTTTCTTTATTTCCATCCTAAATAAACCTTCTACAAAAGTTTCATCTGAGGTCCCATATATTTTGGTTTGTTTCTAATTTTACGAAACCCCTCGGTTGACATATTAAAATGACAGGGATTTAACATACAATTAAATCACTTTACAACAACTATAAACATGCAGGATTAGGGGTCAACCAAATTGAATGTTTGAAATTGTTTACAATTTCAAACAAACAATAAGACCTGAACGAAGTTTCCAATGATTTTACCACTCAAGTTAAAATCATACCTTTTGTACATGAAGATGATGAGTTAGATGACTTGTTTGAATCAATTGACACTTACTCCACAGGTCAGAAGTTAGAAGTGTTATGCCTCCATCCACAACAATTTTCAAAGTTTAAGCAGTACATGAACAAAAGATTGGAAGGGATTTCTTTGAAAATGCTAAGTATCCCAACCCATAATACAGAAGGAAAAGGAAAAAGAAAAGGGACTTAAGGATACCGAAATCCTTAGTAAAATTGAAGAAGATAAATATGTTGAAGTTCAAACCATGGATTTATATTTCCCAAGTAATTTGAATAATGTCTGGAAGGATTTTAATAAAAAAATCCAAGGAGACCAAGAAGTGATGATTACTGGTCATGAAAAAATAGTGCAAACACCTCAAAGAAAAATTCAGGACTTGTTTTCTTCTAGGCCATTTGACAAGTTAGCTAGCACAGAGCAAGTGGAATTCATCCATGCCTTCACTACTACAGAAATTGTACCAAAAATTGAAGAAATCCCTCCTCTGGATATATTCTATAGTCCTAAGCATAAAGTCGTTATGAGCAAACAAAGAAAAATAAGGAGAACAAAGCAGTCTCAACTCCTTGTTCCAGGAGATGTTTCAATGGATGTACTCTGGAAATATTCACAAGCATATCCTTCTCAGGATATAGCTCATCTGACTCAATCCGCAAGAGTCTATGCATCTACTACTATAGATAAGGGTTCCAAAGTTCAACAATTAATTAAAGAAAATGATGAAAGAATCATCCAATTATAATAGGAACTATAGGAAAAAAATCAAAACGTCAACTAGCAACTACAGGTACAAGTATCACAGCTCCAAGGGAGCATTTGATCAATTGAAATTACAACACCAAACTGAAATTAGTGCTAAGGACACTCAAATTCATCAATTTCAGTTTAGTGTTGAGCAATTGAAAGATAATCCAAATATATATGACTTTAGAAAAGAAGCATTGGAATCGAATACCCTACTAGCACAACAACAAGTTATTGCATGTCAAAAGTTGTCAAATATCATTGAATTAAGTGAGAAAAGTGATTCAGTGATGAATTGAATGACAGACCAGAGAATCAGTTTAGATGAGATTGATGATAAAGTCTCACAGTATGTCACCTGGCAAGATACCATTGATGGATGAAAGGCTAATCTTCCCAGGACTGAGGAATCTAGAAAGGAAATCTTATATACTGACTGGGATATAAAATTGAAACATGCTAAAAGGGCCATCTGTAGAGCTAGAGATGTGGCTAATAATATTATTGAAAGAGTGAGTCAAAATCTCATCGATGCCAGTATTATTCATATATTCCCTCCTATTTCTCTTCATATTGTTAAATATTTGATAAGGAAATGCCAAGAATTTTCCAAGATCAAAGAGGAAAACATTATATTGTTGGAAAAGTTAGATTGGGATAAGTATTGGAGATACTTGGTAAAGCCACATAGCCAATGGATCATGTTGTGTTCTCTTACAAATACTTCTTCCTATATTTTGTCTCCACTTTCAGATGTGGTTTTCACTGGACAAATGCGCATCAGGCAAGGCCAACCTCCCAGGGTTAAGCCTATGCTTAACATCCTTAAACTGAAGGAACGAATGGCTGATGAGACAACAGGACAACCTTCAAGCATGTCACCCCTTTAAATTTTGTTTCTGTTTTATTTTCACTTAGTTTAAGGAGAGTTGTTTAAATCTCCTCAGTTTTTATTGTAATTACTATTTTTAAGACTTTCTATTTTATTACATAAACCCCTTCATGTCTTTTTAGAAGGGGTCCTGAAATTTTGAAAGGAAGAATTTACAGAAGTCACACACTTTTGTACTCTTAAAGTTTTCTTAGTAGAAACGGTTGGACCAAATACTATTTTTCAAATGAGCATAGTTAGCATATACATGGTACTTTTATCCTATATGTTAATTTTTTGTTCCAAATGAGAAATGATTAATTTTATTATAGTGTTTGTTTTATGTATTTTTTTGAAAAACAATCAGGCATTAACTCACTTTTGAACATGTTAGATTGCTATCTTTTGGTACATATTCAATACATGCAGTAAACAATTGCGATATATTCTTATCCAAACGATTTAATTAACTATTTAATTAAATCAATTATTTCAAATTATTTTCATATCTCTAAGTGTTTGTATAATATTTATTTGCATTTGTTGAAAGACCATCTTTATAAATCATATAGAGAGAATAATTCATCCTGGGATAGATATAGATATGTATATTTATTTACTTCAAACTTGTTATCACTCCCATATACCAAGTTACAGTCAGTTATAATACCATCCATTCACCCAATTATATTTCACTAGGAAACTGGTCCCATAAATCCAGTCAGAGCCACCATACCAAATGGATAAGGGACAATTTTTAAGTCCCCGACTGGGTGGTTTTCCCCAATTTTGTTGCACCGATTTTCTGGGTCTCAACAGGTAGTTATGTAAACCCCATATATACTTCAGCAGCGTGTCTTGCGAATGAAAATCAACACCTAACATAAGAGCTCTTATTCTAAATTCTTGGGTGTAATCTTGCACATTTTGACCTTTAAGTTGTTTAAATTTTAGCCAATTCATGATCGATTTATGCATTTATGCTAGAGGGTAAAATTCTCTTTTAATTGCAGCAATTAAATTAGGCCAAGAGATTGAGATCTTACCATGTTTTTTTATCTCATCTTGTGTCTTGGCTTCCCACCATACTAGTGTTGTTCCCTCTAGTCTCAAGAAATATAGTTGAATATTTGTATCATCATCTTGAAGGTTTTAAATCCTGTAGTAGACCTCCAACTGACTAACCCAATTGTCGAGCTTCTCTGCATTCACTTTACAATTATACATAGGAAACTCAAATTCAATAACAATTTTTAACAAGGGTGTTTTACCAATTCAGTTTGAGGTATGTTGGTGAGTATGAGTAAGGGTTGTAGTAGTGGAAGAGGATGAAGATGAAGGTGATATGGTTGTGAGGATGATGGTGGTGTATATGGTGTCTTATCACCATTTCCATTACCTACTCCTCCTAGATAACCCTCTCTTCTTGGAGGCTTGGAGCTTTCACCCTGCCACCTTGTATTCCTCTCTTCATAGAGGAATTTCACCATCTCTATCATGTCAAAGAAAGCCTTCCTAAAAGCCTTCTCATCCTCTGTCATGTTATGATTTCCTCCTTCATGAGACATGCTCACTAAAGCTTCTACAACAACTAGAAGTGAACCTTGTGGTGGATATTGTGGCAACTATGCCCTCCTTCTCCTTGCTCCAACTTGAGAACTTGCACGCACAAGATTGTCTTCTCCTCTCTTGAGCTTCAACCTTGTAAGCATTTAAACACTTACAAAACAATTAAATCCTCCTTGTGCAAGTAAACCTAGTTCTCTTACACCAACTTGATCTGAATGGGAAAATTAGTTTTTGTTGTGCTAAATTCCAATTCAGAATATAAACAAAGTGCTTGAGAATTATGAGGTAACTTGCAAGTTAACCATGAGTTTTTATGGGAATTTCTTAAGAAAATTAACATAAACAAAACAATGGAAAACAACATCTAACAGACATGAACATCACCATAAACAATAACACAAAAACACATAATGAAGGAATTCACCTCTCTTGGGCTATGTCTGCTTGATCCAACTTCTAATGGCTCGACCCTCTTCTATTATGCTAAAAAGTGTGATTACATATGTTTACAATGCTAAAACAACTCTAAAACCTATTCCAATGGCTCAAGAATGCCCAAAAATGCTCGTGTAGCCTCTTTCTGCATCAGATTTGGTCAAAAAATGAGTAATTTATGACTTCCCCAAGTTTTTGCACTAATCGCTCCACAATTTCCACCAAATCCAGCTCCATCCTACATTTTCGCGCCCAAATCTGCTAACGGAGCACCAAATTGCCCAAATTCTACGGAATTTGTTGGCACACTAATTTTTCCAATAACGCCTTGTTTCTGAAAATTGTGGACATATGGCTAGCCATTTTATGGCCATAAGTCCAGGGGCTGGGACCTTATCTCCCACCGCCATAATTCCCACGCAATTTTAAACTCCAAGCAGTTTGAAGACCACCAAGTCTGTGACTTGGGGTGGACACATGTCATCGATTTAAATTTACGGTTTATGGATAGTTGGGGGGGGGGGGTGGGGGGGCGTGCAACTAGCCTCCCGCCCATGGTCGTGCCCCCAAGTAGTGACTAGGGCTGGGGCTAGACCCCGACCCCCTCCCCCACGAAGGAAATTATGTCATAAAAAAACTAACGTGAAACCATAGTAAAGTAAGAATCATTACGATGACGCGATGGTAAAGGCCTTTTATAGTTTCATGGAGGTCACGGGTTTGAACCCTACCTTATCCTCTTAGGAAGAGTACCTACATTTAGTATAATTTTCTTACAATAATAACTATCATGCGTCCTTGAAAATGACAACATGGAGAAGTACAACAATAGATATGTGGCAAAGTGGTATGCACAAAAGGAAGGCGTAGATTATGAGGAGACCTTTGTCCCATTTTCCATATGTACTTGCATATGATCATTTATATCTCTAAAAACACAAATGGAATGGTAGATTCACCAAATGGACGTCAAGACAACATTCTTGAATGAGGTGATAGAGGAGGAGGTATACATCGAACAACCAGAGGGAATCAAGAATCATGAGAGGGGCACACATGTGTACAGACTGAAGAGAGCACTATACGGGCTTAAACCGGCTCCTAGAGCATGGTATGGTCAAATTGACAACTATGTGAAGCAAAATGGGATTCATCAAGAATGATGTCGATCTCAAGCTTTACTAATTGATGGTAGAGAGTGAACACTCATTCTAGTTTTGTATGTGGATGAGCTCTTCTTGAGATGGTCATCAAGGCTCATAGAGGACTGCAAGAGGAACCTGACAGTAGAGTTTGAGATGAAGGATTCGAGATTGATGCATTATTTTCTAGTCCTCGAGGTATGGCAGAGGGACATAAAGATCTTCCTTGGTCAAGGGATATATACTACAAAAATAATGGGGAAGTTCAAAATGCAGGATTATAGACTTGTGTCCATGCCTATGATTACTAAATTGAGGAATATTGATGCATTAGGGGATGAGAACGTTGACCCAACCATGTATAGATAACTCATTAAGTCCCTCATGTATCTAGTCAACACTAGACCATATATCTGCTTTGTGGTCAACACTCTCAATCAATTTATGGTGGGACCTATTAGAGTGCACCAGACAAAAACGATGCATATTCTAAGTTATTTGCGTGACACAATTGAGCATGGGTTGATATATACTCGAGATTATGGTGTCAGGTTATGTGGATATAAGGATAAAAATTGGGAAGGCAGTTTAGTGGATCAGAAGAACACATTAGGGTGTTGCTTGAGTGTTAGATCAGTGGTTATGTCTTGGTGCAACAAGAAGTAGAAGCTCGTATCACTGAGCTCTGTAGAATCAAAGTACATGGAAACTAGCATGGCCACATGCAAACCTATTTGGCTTCAGAAGCTACTAGTGATCTTGTTCAGTCAAAAGATGTAGGTGACCAATATCTACTGTGATAATTAGAGTTGCATTAGGCTGTCTAAAAATCCAGTGTTTCATGATAGGTCAAAACATATAGATATATGATACCATTTCATTAGAGATTTCATGCAGTGAGGAGCAAGCCAACTAAAACATTTTTCCAGACAGCAATAGATCACATATATACTTACGAAGGCTCTATGGAGAACCAAGTCTATCTACTTCAAAGAACTGATGAATGTAGTGGAGAACACCTTCTTCGCTAAGAGGGAGTGTTAATTTTTGGTAGCATTAGATAAGTGTTCTAATCTCTAAGGTGTTAGAGAGGCTAAGGAACACTAGATCTCCAAAACCCATAAAAAAGTTTAAGGAAAAAACACCTAGGTACCACTGAATTAAATTAATTGATCAATAATTAAACAAGTTCCTAAGTCTGACTTAGGAAAATTGAATAATTAATTTTTATTAATTGAGGAAATTGATTTTGCTCTAAAGACTTCCAACAAAAGTGATTTAATGGAGTCTAATATGATATGAGACATTTTCCATGATTAGATGTTGTCGTCGATGCTCCAATGAGATATTATAATAAGAGCACGTCGATGGGATGGAGATATATATACAGTTGTGAAGCAAGGGAGCAAGGCAGCACAAATTACCCAATGCACAATATTCAATGAAAGTAGAGTTCAAGCTAGTGAAGCATCAGTGAAAGGGTTTCAATAGAAAATTGGAGAGAGGATTTGTAGAAGATATTTCCACAGAGACTTCTAGATTTAGAGAGAGGGTCGAATCCATCTGCAGGAAGGTTGTACCAATTGGTATGAATTCTCAAGTGTGCAGACCTAGGCAACAAATCACTTTCCAATTGCCAGGAATCAGTTCCAAACGGTATAGTGAGCTTGTCTAGAGCTAGTACAAGATCACCAAAGGACTGCAAGATCATTAAGCTCGAGATCCAGTTATCCATTGCATATTTTTAGCAGCCAGTGTGCAGAGCAGAAGGGAGTGCAAATTGCTCGAGGAGGCTGAATTGGGATTGGAAAAGGAAAGAATGAGTTTCTACGTCTATTTGCTAATTTAAGTGGTGGAGAGATTTTTTCGGAGCCTTTCTAATGTTTGGTAGGCCTATCATTATACTCTCTAATTTCGCTGAATAATAATAAAATAAACCCTCATCTGCTGCACCACTTTTCCTTCGGGGTTTTTTTAGGGATGTTTAATCCAAAATATTAGTGTCTATTTTATGTGTGTGCATCAATTTCTCAGTTTCTGATTTTATATTCCGAAGTGTATTTTTATTGTGAAGAATGCGTTAGTGATTTATTCTTAATTTTCCGTAAACAAATAAACTGCTAATTAATTAGAAGAATAAAATACATTCGGTGAATTTAAGGAAATTTCACATTCTCTAAAGCAAGAAATAGGAACACAAGAGTTTTCAATATTCGTAAGTTTGGCCAATTTGATTCCACTTATGTGTGGCTTGTACTCTTCATCAAGAAATATGATTCCACTACTTATATTACAATGAACAATGTGGGGATCACAATTGCAGTGAAGCCATGTGAGTCCTTCGACCATGCATATACAAAAAATGAATTTCATCACCAAATCAAGTGTATCATGTTTTCCTACATGAAGGAAACTAATAATGTTCCCGTGGCCATGTATTTGTAGACCAACAACCTCCACCTATGATGCATTAACCTAGATGTGAAACAAATTTGTGGCACTTCAAGTGGGTTAATGCCTACATATAACATTTGAAATATCTTATACTTTGTGAACATGTCTAGAGTCCTTTTACTACAAAGAAAGACTAATCATGCAATTTGTCTTTGTAGAGTATACCTGTCATTCCACACAATATGGTAGTATTTGGTGAAGTCATCAAAAACAACCACAATATTAGTCAATGTAATCTTCCTAATAAGATTCTTGAGCAAGTTAACTTTAACAAAAATTTGCACCTGCATCATGTCATTAATAGAAATAATGTTATTTCCATTCATATTATTTTTATTAAATTGATTTCTGATTAATTGATATTTGCCAAAAATTCAAGTAATTATTTGATGGACATGAATGAAATAAAATGTTTAATTTGAAAATAATAATAATAATTACAATAATTTTTTGTGCTCTTACTGAGGAGAAAAGGGAAAGAAATAAAAAGCCTAGAACATTATTGTTCTGTGACACTAGAAATGTTGAAAATGTTTTTTTGAAGTTCTTGACTTCCTATGTAAATTTTTTTTGATATAATACTATTCAATTTATAATAATAATAATAATAATAATAAAATTTTCAAGTATTGACTTCGATTGTTTTTTATTATATATACTAACTATTAAATGATTTGACAATAGAAACATAAGCAATGATTTACGAGAAAAAAACTTAAAATTTGTGTTTAAATGAAGCTCAGTAAATTGATTTATGATTTATTCATGTTTTCCAAAAAGTCATATAATTAATTAATCGACATGAATAAAATTAACTATTTGATTTCACTCATGTTTATTTAAGAAATTTAATTATCTAATTAATTTGTTTGCAAAAGCTACATATAATTATTTTTGTTTAAATGAAGCTCAATAAATTGATTTATGATTTATTCATGTTTTTCAAAAGGTTATATAATTATTTGATGAACATGAATAAAATTAACTATTTGATTTCACTCATATTTATTTAATAAATTTAAATATCTAATTAATCGGTTTGCAAAAGTAATATATAATTAGTTCACTGATATCAATAACTCCAAATATTTTATTTCACTCATACCTATTAAATTTCCAAAATATTCCAAAATCAAAATAATTAGCGATTGAAACCCAAACAAAAAAGTTAAAACGCTGACACAGACGTACTAAACATTAGCTAGAAGTATTGCAAAGCCGGATAATTTCCGTTCTCCCCATTGACAAGACACAATTTTGTTCCACTCTATTAGAGAGATGGTGGATGATTATAGAATTTCAATTTATCTGCATTTGTAATGTACGATTGAAACATGCAGCCTTGGCTCAGCTTGGGGCGGTTGAATACTATGAATAAGAAAAGGGTAATTATTATATATGTTGAGAATTTGTAAAAATAAAGTAGACCTTTTCTATAAGTACTATTTATATTTAATAATAATTATATTTTACTATTTTTTATATTTTTAAATATTATTAATTTTTTTTTAATAAAAGTATGGTATTATATTATCATATAAAAATAAAATTTACAAAGGAGTCATTATGGCTTGATTACATTTAGTTACTCTTGAAGGTATACTCTGTTCATAAATCTAGGGTGCTTTCCAAGGCATTCGAAGCACTTGGTTATTTTCCGCAAAAATTCAAAAAACAAACTGAAAGTTATTTTCAAGGAGGTGGATATAGGGGGCCTGGTGGAGGAGCCATGAAGAGATGATCATGATGGTGCAGGTGGTAGCTGATGTGATCCACTTGAGTCTCCAGGGCTTGGAGGTGGTCTTCAGAGCGCCTCAAAATACGGTGACGACGCTCCAGAGCCTCAAGGTTCTCTATCTGCAGGCTTTAGACAACATTAATGTAAGCCACTATTTTGTTTCCGTCCTCGTACCTCTGCTCTCTCAGGGTGTCCAAGTTAAATTGAATCTGCTAAAGCTGGGTGGAGATGGCGTCAAGGGTGGCCGGAGCCTCAATTTCACCAGGGGATTGGGCTGGGGAGACAGCCATGGCCGCTGCTTACTATGGGATCTCTGTAGACTCCGAGTGGGAACTCACATCTTCTGGAATCGCTCGATTATCCATTCCTCAGCCAAGACTACCACAACGGGCCCGACCGGGCTCTCTCGACATGCAGAATTCTTTCTTTGCCTCGCACTTGGCTGCACTAACACTCCAAGTCGCCTCAATTCCGCCCGTCTGGGAAGCCCATGCTCCACCACCGAACCCTTGGTTGATATTAGCTTGGACCGCGACCTGCGCCTCCTGGGTCCCATAGATGAGGGACACATGACCACCCCCGTTATTTACACTGTTGTCCAGGGAGGTGTAGAGGCTCCACCATCCACAGATAAAAAATGCGGGGAGGCTAGATTTCTCTGTGAGTCCGAGGCAAAACCACCTAGGAGTTGCGGCGTTGTGTGGTTGTTGATGCGCAGTCTGCGGAATTGGAGCTCATGCCTAGTAAGCGAGCCCAATTCTTCCAGTCAAAAACACGTCCACAGTCTGAATTTCCCTGCCACCTCCCTCGTCCTCCTCCTGGTGCAGTGCGTGCGTTCCAGGGCCGTTGTCAGGAAGCCTCCCCACTTCCCACCATTCCCCGCCACTGCCTGACGAGCTTGCTTCTCTACTCTGTCCAAGCCGGCGGAGCTCAAGCCAGAGCTTGAGAGTTAGCATGTGATCGTCTGCACATATCACTACTCCAACCTTCACTGTCGCCCGCAGAACTGAAATGCACAAAACAACGTCCCCATGCGACTTAACATTAGCAACTTGTTGTGAAATTGCCTACGCTGAGGCTCTTTACCACTCGCTTGTGTGAGCATGGTGAGTCGAGTCTTAACTGCCCCACCCACTTTTCCAAGTGATTGGACACCCCATCAAGGACAAATACTATCAATATTAACAATAATTATATCTTTAATTTTTCTAGACACTTTATATAATATGTTTTCTAAATACTATAAAATATTAATTATCTTAATTTTGCAAATTATTTTAGTTGTTGTTACCAACCTTATTTGTATAACCATTTTGTATAATGTGTTTCCTAAATACTATAAAGGGTTAATTATTTTCTAAACACTATATAAAATATTAGTTATTTTAAATTTTCAAATTATTTTAGTTGTTGTTACACGCAATAATTATATTTTATTATTTGTATAACCATTTTGTACAATGTGTTTCCTAAATACTATAAAGTGTTACTTATTTTAATTTTAGAATTTATATTAGTTGGTGTTACAAAATTTGTTTATGTTTTAGGTTTTTAAGTCATTTTTTTAAGAGTCTTTTTCTCCTTCAATTAAAATAGATTTACTAATTTATTACTAAATTGGTGAACTTTAAAGTTATTTTCATAATTTGAATATTTGATATAATAAATATTTTAACTCCTAATATTACCAACTTTTCATAAAATCTAATTTAATATTGTATATTTTTTTTCATAAAATATAACTCATTATATAAAAAATCTTTACTCAACCAATCAAACAATTTAAGAACAACTTTCTTGAAAAGTTGAAATATGTTTATGCTAAAACATTTTAGTTTTTTTGGAAATTAATTACAACTAATTTTCCGGCAACTACTATTTGAAATTAGATATAAACAGTATAACTTCATAATAATCACATTTTGGTTATAAATAATATAACTTCATAATAATCACAACACATTTTGATGGTATATATTCTAATATTATAGCTTTGAAATTAGATATAAACATTATAACTTTATTATTAATCACGTTTTGGTTATAAGTAATATAACTTCATAATAATCACATTTTGATGGTATATATTCTAATATTATAGCTAAGAATGGTATTACACATGCATTTTGATATATGATTTAAAACATATTATTTATAAAATTTATAAGATTTATGAAATATTGTAGTAAAAAAATTATTAATTTTATGAATAATATGTAATTTACAAGTTATTTTATATTAATATTTTTTCACAATGAATAATATGTTATTTATAATTTATTTTTTATATAATTCTTAGTAGGCTTAATAGTTATGAATATAGTTTTAGATGATAAGATTAAATTTAGAGTTGGTAGAGTATATATATTTCTATACACTTTAATCGTAACATTAAATTGTTTTTTTTAGTTGGTTAAATAGCTTCTATTAATTTGTCGAAACATTACATGAGATAGGCAAGTATGCCACTGCTCTCCTAACTTCACTCCCATCAAAATTGTTGACCAGGAAGGCAATACAAAAACTGAGAGCAAAATTCCAAAATTTACATAGTAACCAAAAAGAAAATGACCACAAAGCCTAGAACAAAAAGTATGAACATACAACCCATTACCATTAAGGATCATGAGGAAATGTCAGTGCATGACCGACAATAGGTACTTACAGAAGTATAAGATCCATGTGAACATGAAACTCCAGATGAGAAAGCCAACCTTCAACATGATCAAGTCGATCATTTGTGCACCTTTGACTCTCTCTAAGAGTTGTTAAGCGACTTGTTATCACTCCAAAATTTCCGTAGGGTTGTTGTGTTGTGTTTAAAGAAATAATAGAAGTAACTATCAACCTAATTTTGAGATGAGGATCTAGCCTTCCTAATGCTCAGAGAGGGCTCTCTCTTAATGATTTAAATTTATTGAGTTAATTGATTTTAGGCTAGTTATGTAAGCTTGATTTGGTTTTAATTTGATTTGGTGGGGGAATTACTGATTTAGATGGATAGATGACTCTCTATATTCCATTGGGCTATGGAGTCAATTTATCAAGAAAAAAGAACAGAAACTGATGATAAAAGCAATGTTACAGGATAAGGTAGCTGAGCAAAATCAAATCTTTAGAGCTGAAGGGTGAAGTGATTTTCAATCGAGATCAAGGAGCAGTTAAGGATTCCTTAAACTGGATAACGAAGGAAGTGAAAGGGGTTAATCAGGATGGGAGAGAAATTAAGGATTCTTAGATCCAGATATTAGAAGAAAACATTAAAATGAATAATAGTTCAGAACATAGTGTACTTAAACAATTTCTGTAATAACATTCCTGTTATAACATTTAAATTTGGAATAACATGCAATTTTATGGAATACTTAAGAAAATAACGTGAACAATTGAAATATACTTCACTGAAGTGGCCCAACACATGAATCCTATAAAGAAATTCCTTTATTATTGTCATGTTTTTCAACTTGGAAAAAGTACAATAAACCCTGAGGTTGTATATGAGTTCAACTATAGAAATGTTCATATATCCACCCTCAATACTTCGAATTATGAAGTATTTATACAAAAACTAATAAAAAATATCCTAAAACTGATTTAGGATTTATTCAACGGAAAGTAAAATATCTTCATGCAAGAAGATAGAGACACCTATGTAACTACTGCAAGTTGTCCCTGCTTATTTGGATTTGTTATTTTCTCTTTGATATTTTGCTTCTTTATCTCTTTGATTGTTGCTTTACGCTAGCTACCTTTGATCTGTTGAGTGTCTTTTATGATTTTTGTTTCTCACTATCTTCATCTTTAAACTCTCTCTTTGATGTCACTGTGAATTCTTCTTTGATTTTACTACTTTGTCTGACTGCTCTATTTTAACTTTAATTATGTCTTTGTTTTACCTTCTTTTACTTTTTACCATCACAGTAAATCATACGATTTATCCCATGCTTCATCACCTAGAATTTTGATCTTTACCATTCTCCTGTAAACCTCATCA
Source organism: Pinus albicaulis (assembly GCA_034641835.2). Classification (NCBI taxonomy): domain Eukaryota; kingdom Viridiplantae; phylum Streptophyta; class Pinopsida; order Pinales; family Pinaceae; genus Pinus; species Pinus albicaulis. Next base: position 1,345,533,504 of record CM076580.1, read on the forward strand.
ACCTTAGTATACTTGGTGAATGTAGGCTTGTTTACAAAGAGATGTTTTACCTTATGGTGGAGGTAAAAGAGATTCTAAAAAATCTGATAGAGTACTTTGCCTATTGGAATTCCTTATAAAGAGGAATTATTGGAATTCTATTTTGCCACTTCTCTGATCTTCTTGTCATAATGTTCCGGCCTCATTAGTTTGTCATTGATAACTAATGGATTAAGCAAACCTTTCTGCCTCAAAACATCAAACTTATTCATAAATCTATTTATTGCTAGCTCCGTGGTTTGACATTTATCTCCAAGTTGTGTCATCAAGTTTCTCTTGGAAATTACCTTTTTTACCTCTAAGATTGTTTTAGTTCTACCACTTATTCCAATTTCCTCTAATTCCTTCTTGTTCTTAGAATTTAGGAACTTGATTATCTCAGCGGCCTCTTCTGTTTTATTGTCAAGTTCTTCTTTGACTTTTTGAATGGCTTCACTTGCTCCCTTTATTAAATATTTCTGCTCCAATATAACTTGGATAGATGGCCAAATATCATTAACAGAGTTAATGATATTGGCCCATAGTTGTTTCTTTGCTTGAGCCAAAGGTTCTACTAATGTTAATTCATTTTCCAAGCTCTAGACTCTGTCATTTAACCTATTTGATTTCAGTGCTTTGGATTTATACATTATTTGAGCCAACTACTTTTCATCTTCTAGAATTTTTCTTGCTCTTTAAGTATATTAATATCAGTAGTTTGTATAGACATGTCCTGCATTGATTTAATCAATTTACCTGCCTCATCATTGGGATGATCTACTACTGAATCTGTTACTGATGTAGTAGCTGGTTGAACTGAAACTTCTATTGTCACTGAAACTGTTGTAGCTAAGGGAGCTAATGAAGTAGATGGAGCTGCTGTAGAAACTATAGGAATGGTTGTGACAAGAATTTCTTCCATGCTGACCTTCTTTTCCTACACCAATTTATCCATTTCATTCTCGATCTCTTTCAGTTGAGCTATTAACTGAATGATGAGATTCATCATTTCATATTTCTAGCTTTCATTTTCCAAAAATTCTTTAGTTTGTGGATGTTTAGTGGGTGGCAACTTCAGCTGCTTCTTCAATGAAACAATGTCTGCATTCTTTTTCTTGATGAGCTCTTCAGTTGCTTTGATGTTCTTTGGATCATATCCAACCTCCATGACCAATTATTTGAGTGATTTTATTCTATTATCCTTTGCTTGTGAGGATGCCTTCTCTAGTTTTAACTGTGCTTTGATATTCTCTAGAGAATTTTGTAGATTTTGTACACTTAAAGCTTTGTTGGTCATAGTAGAATAGATCATTTCTCCAGCTTGTTTATGAAATTCAATTTGATCTATAGGATGAACATCTTTGGCCATAACTTCAAATGATGTTTTCTTGTAGTCTGCTGATGACTTTGGAGCCTATACTGTTGGCTGCAAAAAGGTCATTTGAATCTTCTTAGTCTTGTAATCAAAGGCTAAAAGTAAATTGTTCTAATCACTAGGAGTATATTTCCAATATTGGGCATAAGTCACAGCTTTCAATGCCTCATTCCTGAGTTTGATTTCTTTGTACTTCTCCATTATATCTTGTTCTTTGTTCATTGGTTTTCTTGATGAAGAGACCTCTATCTGAGTATTTGAAGGCTGATGAGTTTCTTCCGAAACTACTGGAGGTGCATTTTCTTTAGCCATTATGTCTGTATCAATGATTTCAATTGTCTCAACTATTTCTTCTTGTTCAATTACTGGATTTAGTTTTGCCTTTTTCTTGTACATTAGTTTGAGTTTTGGGTTAGTAGTGGTTTCAGCAGAATGTGAACCTTCTTCTCTTGGCCTCTTTGAGTTCCTGTCTTGTGGGGTTGGAGTGTGTAGGATGGAACTAGTATCAACCCGTTTCTCCACCTCTTGCAAAGTATTTTCCAACCCCTCTGACTGGTTGGAGTACTTTTCAATCTCTGGTTTTGACTCATGGACAAAAGGAGTTCATTTGAATTTTACTCTTAACTTGCTGATAACTCCCAAAGGATCATACTGCCATTTGAAACTATCACTGAACTTGAATTCTTGTAAGCACTTATCTACTTGTTGACCAGCATTCCTACTATTGCAAATGAAAGGACCAAGCTGGCTCTTGATTTTAAACTGATTTTTCTTCTTTGCTGATAGGAAATTCACTTCATCTGAGTTTAGGATCTGCCTGATATTTTCTAATGCAAATAACCTCATTGGGAGGTATTTTGGCAGCTTGTATGGAGTGAGTTGGCATCCATACACCTTAATTTCAGTGTGGTTCTGGTATAAATACTGTTAGGGTCCTATAATAATAGGGTTCATAATTTTTGAATTGACTTTGATAGTCTTGTAAATATGTACATACCTTGCTTTCTGCAAGTTGTTTTCCCATATTTGAAAATAATAAAAAAATTGAAAAGAGGGTAAAAGTCCTAAAATAAATATCAAAGGACTTAGAAAAGAATAAACCCCAAAAGAAAAAAGAGATAAAAATAAGACCTGAAATTGAGCAAGTCAAACTGCCACTACTATTTACTTTTATTGTAAGAATAATGATTATGTGTAGATTTTCAAAAATGCCATAATCCATGATCAGTTAAATAGCTTAATCTTAAATTTTCATGTTTTGAATTTCATTTTTTAGATAGAGAATAAAGATATGTCAAATAGTTTAAACTTGACAAATCAGTAGATAGTTAGAGAATAAATGAGGAGCTCAACAGTTTAATCTGAGACCTCAGATGAAATAAGGTTATAATTAGATAGATTTATTTCTTTAAGAGAAAAATCGATTTAGGGTTGCAAGCTTAAATGCGCCCATGCAAATTAAGCAAAAAATGTTAGAATAATGATGGGTAGGTAGAAAGCAGTTGTGCAAGACATGTAATAAAGCATAATCGGGTAAATTATTAATTCCCCCTCCCCCACAATAATCCAGTATTCTAAACCTTCATTCAAAGAGGCTCAAAACATTTCTCTAACTTCTGTTGGGACCGAAACCGAGGCTTAGTGACTGATTGGTTAAAAATATTGGATTCCCTACATGAAAACCCATTTCATCAGCATATTCAACCTTTTCCAAGAAATACAAACCCTTTTCCTAAGTAAAATACATCTTTTCTTAGAAAAGTAAGAACCCCATTGATTAATTTCATTTTCGTTCAAAAAACACTCAAAACCCCACAAAATACATTTTATCCTAAGTTTGTGTGTAAAAATCAAAATGGGACAATTTTAAGCTAAAACTGTCTATTTACACTTTACTTAGTTTAAATTTTATGTATTTTAATTCATTTCATTTTCATTTCATATTAATTTTTAACTTAAACTATTAAATCCCTTTAAAAATAACCATCCCCATATATTATTAATTTCTTTATATAAATATCCCCAAAACCCACTTATTTACATTAAATCTATGGTTTATTTATCCCACATGCTAAATAAAAACCTCCACTCTTTTCCCATAGGTTTAAACATATCTTATGATTTAATTCCACCCCCAATGGTTTTAAAACACGTATAAATGTTTTATTTAACCATATAAATATCACCCCCGCCAATCAAAATAATACAAAGTTTTTACGTTATAAACATATATTTATAACGTTAAAACAATCCTTCCATACCAATAAAACTAAACATTATTTTTTGTATTTTAAACTATGTTTTGAATACATTCCATTAAACCCCGCCGCACAATAAAACCCGGACCCCACCTCCAACCACTGAGCAACTCCAAAAGCTAATCTCAATCGTTCGCATCCCGACTCCCAGATACAATCACCAGGGCATATCGCAATTTAAACTGCGCGAATATAACCCATTTCAAACTATGAAAAATGCATGGTTTTCCACCTTTCTCCCTCCTCCACATGGCCAAATCCTATTGGATTGCATTCGATCCAGTAATACCATATACCGCCCAATTCCCATGCGATAACCGCCTATGGTTTTTGCCTTTGAAAATCAAAACTGCAATTTGTTTCAACGTGACCACCATTAAATGCAGGCTCTTTTAAAAACCTAAAACATCAAATAAACCTCCATATTGCGTTAATCATAGCCTCTTCTGTGCTATTTTCCTATATTCATCCTCCTGACTGAGAAGCGAAGACATGTGCATTGTTTTATACCCAGAAAAGCAGAAAAATCCCCGTATTTGCTATAAAGACTGTAGAAAGCTTTCAGATTGTTGCCAAATACCTTCAAAGATACAAAAAACTTGTTCTGACACCTAAGAACTTGTTTAAAATACCAATACCTGAACAAAACAAGTATTTTCTGATAAAAACAAACCTGCTACCATTCGAAAAGGAATTTCTAAAAGATTTAAGCCCAGTAAAAGCCTAATTTTTCAAAGAAATCTTGTAGTTCCCCGAAAAGAGCTAATTCCCTATCAAAAATTTGATAAAACCCTGTTTTCAATACTGTAAACTGGTTTTAAGTTAAAATTGAATATTTTTAGTCTTTGCAAACCTCATAAGAATTTGAATTTGCCCAGAAATCCTTTGTAGGTAACCCCAACCCTTCTGCGCAGAATTTGAATCAATTTTAGCTCAATATTCATTGAAATAAGTATAAGAAACCCTTATTTCTTATTTCATAAACCTGCGAGAGTCTGAAGAACAATTGAAAGCCAAAATAGAAGGGTTTAATTCAAAATAAAACCAAGTTGTACTTAATTTTTATCCAAGAATCTCTGTTAAAGTAAAAAACACTTCTGTAAACCATTTAATCTTACAGAAGAATATAGAAAGCCCAAAAAACAGAGTTTCAATTATCCAAAAAGCCTAAAAAATGTCAAAATCCAATCCAGCGATGTCCTCCAAGACTGCAATAATTGTAAATCCTCTACAACCTCCTGTTGTGGACATTGAACACACACCTTTAGCATATGTCGACTATAAAATAGCAGATCCAATTGTTGAATTTAATTTTTTAGACCTCCATTGCTGGAGTTATGAAAATTCCTTAGATCAGGTTGAAGAAGTCCAAATTTGGGAGTCAAACCTACCCAAATATGTTGTTCCAATCACTCATCAATGCCCAGAGGTTATTAGGTTGTGTCGAAGCTATTATTCACCTGAACATAGAGCAATTGTAAATGCAAACAAAGAAGTACTTTTCACAATTAATGCTGAGTCAATAAATCAGATGCTACAACTTAAACCTGATCCTAAATATGTTCCTTTGTCAATAGAAGCACTTACAAAGTTGTACATTGGTCTTGATTTTCCCAAAAGGTTTCAGATTTTTCAAGTGTTCATGCCTTTACTGCTGAAATTCCACAAATCAACCCTCCTTATTCTAATTCAAAATTTCCAGAAGGGTCTAGGCATGTCATTTTCATGTTGTCATTTATCCTAGGATACTTTACAGATGAGCATACTAATGAGTCCATCCTAGGGTTTCTATCTACTTTTGCACCAGGACAACCTCCTCCTGTCATTTTCAATTATGCTGAGTATATAGCTGATAATATCCATGATCAACTTGTCAAAATGCCAACTGAAGGAGTATTTAGGTATACATACTTCCTTTTCATATGATTTTATATTTCCAAGCAGACAAGTTCCCTATAACCCTCCAGAAGCTTGATATAGAAGAAAATCCACTTTCAGTCATCTTTTAGACTTCTTTGATCATAAAAGATTCCACAAAGTTCACTTATGCAAAGTTTACATATAACTTTGTCCATCCATTAATAAATATGTTTACAAATAAAGAAGAACCAAAAATCAATGATGAAATGAAGAAAGTTCTAGAACTATCAGAGCACACTAGAATAAGTGATTGGTACTTATATCAAAAACATAAAGAAATCGGAGTTTTTGGGTCCAATTGGTTACCCTATAAACTTCCTAAGCATGTGCCAATGAGAATTTTTGCCTTAGAGTATATTAGGAAAATCTTAAATTCTGATTCTATCAACTTCCTAGCATCCAAGAAGAAGACCCAATTTAAGTTGAAGAATCAGATGGGACCATTTATTTGTAATAACAAAGATGCAATACAAGAAGTAGCAAAACAATTACTTGAGTACAGATTTGAAGAAAGCTTCTCATGGAACTATTATCCACAAGGAATATTAAGCAAAATGAGGGGTAAGTGCAAACTAACACCTTATATTCATGAGAAAAAACCAGATATTGAACAATATGTCAATCAAACTGAGTGGATAGAAAACACTTTGGTAGATGCATTTAAACAGGGTGATACTAGTCACACCTTGCAAACTGAAAATCAAGGAGAAAAAGATACTAAGAGAGTCAGAGAAGAAGGTACATATACTACTGAGACAACAACTGAGACAAGGTTTAAACTTAGATACAATAAAAAGCCTAAAGTCAATTCAGTTGATAAAGGAAAAGTGACCATAGAAGTAGAAGACACTGTTAGGTCCCTATATTACTAGTATAGTCCCTTATTGTTGTTAGTGTAACCCCTTTATTGTTATTATTGTACCCCTATAACCCCCATATTGTTATTATTGTGCCCTTAAATTATTATTGTTAGGTCGGCTAGGATTACATTGTGGCCCCACTAGGATTACATTGTGGCCCGATGGACTCCTATATATAGAAAGGAGGCTTTGTAATTTGAATCATCCGAGAATTGTTCATTCATGTAATGTATCGGAGGTTTCCCCCTCGAAGTGGCTTATTTCTAAGGCGTTGATATCTCTTTTCTTCTATTTTTGGAGCTGGTTTCCCAACATTTTGTATCAAAGCTTTGGATTCTAGGGTTTTGCTGCTCCAAACAGGTCATCGTGGAATTTTCACTATAAATTTGTTTCTACTAAGGTTCAGAAGCTGAAATTTTTAAGGTGTGAAGCTGAAATCTTGAGAAAAATCGTCGAAAAATTTTAGAGCTTCGTTTGCAATATTTTCAGAGATATGATCTATGGAATGTAGGGCTTTTTGCAGGCTCCTAAATTTCACTTAAACAGGTCATCGCGGAGTTTGCGATATAACTTGTTTTATACGAAGTTTCAGAAGCTGAAATTTTCAAAGCGCGTAGCAGAGGTCTTGAGGAACATCATCGCAAAATTTCAGAGCTTGGTTTGCAATATTTTCAGAGATATGATCTATGGAAGTTAGGTCTTTTTCAGGCTCCCTAATTTCATCTCAAAGAGGTGATCGTGGGAAAATCTTCATAACTCTCTCTCTGAGGATCAGATTGGAATTCTGTAAAAATTGGATGGAAGTACATGGACTGTAGTTTCATGTTTATAAATTTTAGAGACAAAAGAGCAAACAGTGACACGTGGAAAGTCGTACAATTTCTCTCTACTAAACTAGTCCATAATTAGGTCATTATGGGACATTGGACATAACTTTTTCTTGAAGAATCCAAATCAAGTCAGACCTGTGGCATTTGAAAGAAGCTTCAGAAGAATACTACAAGGCCAAATTTTAGATATTGAGGATCTTCAATTATAGAGATAATTCAATTTCAATATAGAGCTCTGCAAAAGCAAGTAAAAGGTGTGTATTTGTTTTTCAAATTGCATAAGTCTTGTTTGAAGAATCAAGTTGAATTGATTCTAAGGGCATATTGTAGAATAGATATTAGTATTTGTTTCTAAAATGGCCCCAAAAAATAACTCAACACCCATTAAGCCTTTATAAGTCTCTACTATGACTCATGAAGACGAAGAATGGCAACATGACATATCAAAATTACAAGAGCAAGTGCAACAATTTTTTCTCTCGCAAAGAGCAACAAAAAATGACATGGAAGTTTTGAAGAAAGGTGTGGAAACTAAGATGGATGGTTTGAAGAAAGGCATGGAATCTAAGATAGATGGCATGGAAGCTGGCATGGAATCTAAGATGGATGACATGGAAGCTAAGATCGATGAAAAAATGGAAACATGAAGAATGATATAAAAGGGTTGACAAAGTTGATACAAGAAATGTTTCCTAATGGTGAAATGATATTAGAGGAAACTCATGATGAGAAAAAAATAAATGTTAATAGTGATTTCATAAACTCTAATTTTGGCGGGAAGAACCACCATATTCCAAAAATGGATATGAGGAAGTTTGATGGAAAGGATCCTGTAACATGGATACTACAGATGGAGCAATATTTTGATCTCCATAATGTGAAAAACACACAAATGGTATGTATTGCAACTTTACATTTAGAACAAAATACATTTGTATGGTATCGATGGCTTTGCTCCCGTAAAAAAATTGTCACTTAGTCAATTTTTACAGAGGAAATGATAGCACATTATGAGGATACAAAGAGCAACACCTTCTTTAGCCAATTGATAAATCTCAAACAAAAGGGTTTAGTGGGGGAGCACATTGAGGGCTTTCAAAAATTGAATATAAGGGTAAACGATATTCCAGGGGAACACAAGATTGTTCTCTTCATAGGTAATTTAAAGGATAACATCCACCATGAAGTTGACGTTTTGGAACCTGATTCATTGGAGAAGGCATTCAGGTTGGCAAGAAAAATTGAATGTAAAATTATGGCAACAAGGAAGCCTACCACTCACTTCTATAAAGAAGGAAGTGTTGCTACGCCTAGATTTCCACAACCTACAAGGTTGACACCACAACAATTGGAAGAAAAAAGAGAAAAAGGGCTTTGATACAGTTGTGATAGCAAATACACTAAAGGTCATAAGTGTGCTGAGAAGAAATTATTTTACATAGATTGTGAAGAGGAAGAAAATGAAAAAGAAGAGGATATACACTAGGAACCAACCCTAGAGGAGGAAGAAATGAGTCCGAACATATCATGTAATGCATTGGCATGAATTACCACTCCTCAAACTCTCAAGATAGAAGGACATATCAAGAAGAAAAAGGTAATAGTGTTGATTGATTCAGGTAGTACCCATAATTTTATTCATTGTAAGGTAGCCAAGGAATTGAATTGTTTCCTATACCCAGCACCAGAATGTCAAATGATGGTTGCAAATGGAGGAACTATAAATTTCTCTGGAAAATGCCATAATATCAAGCTAACCATGGGGGAATATGTATTGACTAGTCCAATGCTTTCCATTCCTATGGGAGGTGTTGATGTTGTACTAGGAGTGCAATGGTTACAATCTTTGGGGACGGTAGCTTTTAATTTTCAAGAACTTTTCTTGAAATTTTTTTCAGAAGGAAAGGAAGTCGAATTATGGGGTATTGCGGGGAAGCCAGGAAGGATAATAAGCTCTAATGTCATGACAAAGCTTCTAAAGAAAGAACAGCGAGGCGTAATTGCACAATTATGCTCACTAGAAGTTCCAACATCAAAATCCTCTATTTCTGCAGATCTCCAACAAGTCTTGGACAATCATTCCAAGGTGTTTGAAACTCCCAAAGGACTCCCACCTATTCGTGATCATGATCATGCTATTCATTTGATTCTAGGAAGTGTTCCTCCAAACATCAGGCCTTATAGATATCCTTACGTTCAAAAGAGCGAAATTGAACGTATGATTGCAGAAATGTTAGAGGCGGGTATAATTCAACCTAGTCAAAGTTCTTTCTCTGCTCCTGTAGTATTGGTACACAAGAAGGATGGATCATGGCGAATGTGTCTGGATTATAGCGAGCTCAATAAGCTCACAATTAAAGACAAATTTCCCATTCCTGTGATTGATGAATTATTGGATGAATTACATGGAGCAATTTATTTTACCAAGTTGGATCTTCATTCGGGATATCATCAAATTAGAATGAAGACTGAAGATATTCCAAAAACAACATTTCGAACTCATGAGGGTCATTATGAATTTTTGGTCATGCCTTTTGGCCTTACCAATGCACCTTCTACATTTCAAGGGTTGATGAATTCCATTTTCAAACCCTTCCTTAGAAAATTTGTGCTAGTATTTTTTGATGATATACTAATCTACTACAGGTCTTGGAAGGATCATGTTGAACATGTTGACAGGGTGCTCAAACTATTGTAGGAGAAAAAATTATATGCAAAAACATCCAAATGTTTCTTTGGAGTACAAGAGGTGGAATATCTGGGTCATATTGTATCTCACGAGGGTGTTAAGGTAGACCCTAACAAAATTAAAGCCACTAAGGAATGGAAAGTCCCCACAACCATAAAGCAGTTGCAAGGATTTCTCAGGTTAACAGGGTATTATCGAAAGTTTGTTAAGAATAATGGGAGAATAGCAGCACCTCTAACAACATTATTGAAGAAAGATGCATTTTCATGGACTCCTGAAGCAACTAAGGCCTTTGAACATCTTAAAGAGGCAATGTGCCTAGCACCAGTCTTAGCTACGCCAGACTTCACAGAAACCTTTATTGTGGAATGTGATGCCTCAGGAAATGGAATTGGTGTTGTTTTAATGCAAGAAGGAAGACCCATTTCTTTTGAAAGTCATCCAATCAAAGGAAAGTATTTACAGAAACCTATTTATGAGAATGAAATGTTAGCAATACTGCATGCACTAAAGAAATGGAGAACTTACCTAATGGGAAGACACTTCAAGGTAAAAACTGATCATGATAGTCTTAAACACTTTTTGGAACAAAGACTATCTTCAGAAGAGCGACAAAAATGGGTCACAAAGATGTTGGGTTATGACTTTGAAATAATCTACAAAAAAGGAAAGCTTAATGTTGTTGCAGATGCACTCTCAAGAAAGAATGAAGAGGTGGAAGCATTGCTTTTTGCCATTTCTATTATCCAACCAGATTGGATAACCGAAGCAAGAGATGAATGGAAGAAGGACAAAGATGTATGGACACTCATTCAAAAGTTGCAGCAAGATCCTAGTACATCTGATACATTTAGTTGAAAAAATGATTCCTTATGGTACAAAGATCGCTTATATCTTTGTAAGAATTCCCAACTAAAACAAAAGATTCTTTTGGAATTGCACACTTTTCCTTTAGGAGGACACTCAGGATTTTTAAAAACTTACCACAGGGTGAAGAAAGAATTTTTTTGGGATGGACTTAAATATGATATTCAAAATTTTGTGGCGGAATGTTTGGTTTGCCAGCAGAATAAATTTGAGACAATTAAGACCCCAAGTCTTCTACAACCTTTATCCATTCCAAGTCAATGCTGGGAGGAGATTTCAATGAATTTTATCATAGGTTTACCTAAGTCTGAAGGAAAGAGTGTCATCATGGTGGTAGTTGATAGACTTACCAAGTATGCACACTTTTATGCATTATCTCATCCATTTAAAGAAAGTACAGTTGCTACTACATTTATGGACACAATTCAAAAGATACATGGAAACCCAAGGGTTATTGTGAGGGACAAAGATCCCATTTTTACTTGAAATTTTTGGACAGAGTTATTTTCTTGTTTGGGTACTCAATTAACTCATAGCTCATCTTATCATCCTCAATCCGATGGTCAAAATGAGATAGTAAATAAATGTTTGGAAGGATATCTTTGTTGTTTTGTATCTGATAAATAAACACAATGGGTCTAGTGGTTACCTCTCGCAGAATGGTGGTATAACACTTCCTTCCATACTGCAGCAAAAATGACCCCATTTATGGCACTTTATGGATATCATCCACCATCCATCACATCATATTTAAGAGAAAATTCAAAGGTTTAAGCAGTGGAGATCACATCGAGCATCAACAAGAAGTTCTCCAACTCTTAAAGGATAACCTGAATTTGGCACAAAATCGAATGAAACAATAGGCATATCAACATCGCAGTGAGAGAAGTTTTGATGTAGGATACTGGGTATTTTTACGACTACAACCATACAAAAAAATGTCCCTTAAGAAGGCTAAGAAGGATAATAAATTATCGCCAAAGTACTATGGTCCTTACAAGGTGTTGCAAAAGATCGGTACTATGGCATACAAATTGGAGCTCCTTGCTTCTTCATGAGTGCATCCAGTTTTCCATGTTTCATGCTTAAAGAAGGTTATAGGTGAAAATCTTCCAGTTCAAACAATATGGTCAGAACTTGATGAGGAAGGAAAAATCATATTGGAACCTGAAGCGGTCACAGAAACAAGAACTCAACAGCTATGGAATCGATCAATTTCAGAGTATCTCATCAAGTGGAAGAAGTAACCCACTGAAAATTCCACATGTGAGGATGAGAATTTTATACAAAAGCACCCAGAGCTACTCAAGCGTTGAGGACAACACCTTTTTGAAGGAGAGGGGCATGTTAGGTACCTATATTACTAGGTTAGTCCTTTATTTTTATTAGTGTAACCCCCTTATTTTTATTATTGTACCCCTGTAACCCCCATATTGTTATTATTATGCCCTTAAATTATTATTGTTAGGTCAGCTAGGATTACATTATGGCCCCACTAGAATTACATTGTGGCCCCATGGACTCCTATATATAGAAATGAGGTTTTGTAATTTGAATCATCCAAGAAGCGTTCATTCATGTAATGTATTGGAGGTTGCCCCCTCGAAGTGGCTTATTTCTAAGGCGTTGATATCTCTTTTCTTCTATTTTTGGAGCTGGTTTCCCAATAGACACGGATGTTCCACTGAAAAATACAGATGTTGTTACAGTCAATACAAATGAGCCAACAACAAAAAATTTAAATGAAGGAAATAATAATAATTCAAACACTCGGTTCATAGAGAAAAAACAGTGTTTGGAGGCATCCTCCTCATAGACAGCAGAAGAAAAATATCTTGACATCAAAGAAAAATATAAGCAGATTAATACAGAGAATGAAGAAATCAAGAATGAGATATATTCTCAGTATTTGAATCAAACACCAGGCATTCAAAACATACTTTTATCAGATTTTTATTATTCAAAAAAAAATTTGATTATGTCAGTGCTTCAACCAATAGTTAAGAGTCCCAAGACAGTTGCAGACTAAAAGAAATTTGATCTTGAAGTGCCAACAAAAAGTATTCATGCACTAGATCAGATTGAGTTTCACAGGAAAACTTCTGAGATGTTATATTCTACCATAACTACAAAGGCCATGAGTGTTCACAAGCTTCAGAATACCATAATAAACATGAGAGATCAAATGACGGTTGACAAGGCCTCATCATATGCTAAAGATCTTAGGATTAAGTCTTTAGAAGAGTTGGTTATTCAAGTAGTATATGATCCTGCCAATGTCAAAGCTGCAGAACAATTAGTGAAGAAAAAGAATGAAGATATTGCAGCATTGAGGAAACAGCTTAAGCTTCCACCAACTGAACATCCACAAGCCAAATAAATAGTGCAAGAGCAAAGCCAGAAGGATGATATGATGAATTTAATTCTACAATTAATAGGACAAATAAAAGAGATGGAGATCCAAATGGACAAGCATATCCATGAAAGAGAAACTACAAAAGCACAGGAAACTCCTACAGTAATTCCCATAGTTACTACAGTTGTGCCTTCAACTCTAGCAAAAGAGTTGGCAGCAAAAGTACCACTAGCAACTGTAGTGCCGGTGACATCATCCACCACTTTAGCCATAGAATCCTCTACTATAGCAACTCAACATTCTGATGAGGCTAGTAAATTAGTTAAAGCCATGGAGGAAATGTCACTTCAAACTAATGAGATAAAGAGATTCAAGAAAGTGATTGACAATCTCGAAGACACCAAGAAGCTAGCCCAAATCAATGCTAAAACTCATGAACAAAGGGCTAATAGGTTAAATATTGAGTTAAAAAATATACAAAATGACTTAAGCTTAAAAGATCCAATTTCTTATGGGAAGAATTAGTGATGGAGTAAAATAATTGAAGCCATCAATGATGTTTGGCCATCAATCCAGCTAATATATGAGTAGAGGGATTTACTGAAGGTGGCACAAGAAGAGATTCAGAAAAAAAAAGATGAGCTAGGTGACAAACCTGAGCAAGCCATAGAATTGATCAAGTTTCTCAACAGTAAAAAAAAGCAAGAGTTGGAAGAAATAGAAATCACTAATAGGACAGAGACAATCCTTAAAATAAGGAATGTCATTTCAAAGAAGAATCTAATGAAACAACTTGAAGAGAAATGTGAAAATATGAACATATCCATAACCAAGTTCATGGTTAAATTTGAAAATTTGAGGCAAGGAAGTTTGCCTAATATTCTGGTCATTAATGTTAAACTCATGTCACAGGAGGACTACAATAAGAAAATTAGAGATTATGCAAAAGAGCAGGTGGACAAGACAGAAGGACAAGGTACTCCTATAGGGAAGGTCTTACACATAAGTTCTAAAGACTTGTTTTATCTTCAGCATGAGATAAAACACCTTTTCGTCATAAAACCAACATTTTCCAGATACACTGAGGCAGATGAGAACTTTAAGAAGCTGAAAAAGATACAAATTCCTAATGGTGAAGCTTGGCAATAACTCACTGACTTACTGTAAAAGTCAAATTGCAGATAAAAGAATAAAAAATTTGGTTGATTTTTTTCACAATCAAAACAGAATTTATTATAGCAGTAAGGCAGTTTTTACAAAGGTTAAAGAGTATAAGATAAAGAAGATAATATTTCAAAACAGATTTGAAATATCTTTGTCAGAAAAGAGGACAGTAAGACAACCAGCTGCACCTAATCCACAAAAAATTTTGTATTTTATTTGGATAAATAGGATAGCTTGTTGATTTGTTAAGCAGCTGTCACTATTTTTTTGTAAAAGATATTTATTTTTCCTTATATAATTCATAAAAGAATTCTAAGATATTTTGTAAACATTTTCGTATATATACTTCATCTTTTGAAGTATTATTGTGGAATAAATTGCTGAAGATTTCTATAGTCATTTTTGTTGTAAGAAAAACACTGAAACTTCTACTAAGAAATCTGCACAGACTGAAAATAAGAAAACAGTAGAAGCCCCAACAACAAAAGTTCTGCAAATTCTCCCTAGGGAAAATAAGCAAAACTCTAATTCATCCCACAAAGTTTCCAGCCCCAAAATTTCACCAAGTCCCAAGATTGTTGATATAATAGATGAAGTTGATCAAACAACAAAAGATTCACAAAAATCTGTTGATGTTAAAACAACTAACTCTTCTAAAACAATAAATTTAGAGTCCAAAACCTCCACTGTTGATCCAAAATCAGCAAATCCAAAAGCTGTCACTGCAAAAACAACTTCTGACAATTCAAAATATGAAAAAAACATCTACTTCTTCTCAAACCATTCCCGAAAAGAAAACTAGGACAGTAAAACACAAGAAACTCAAACAGAAAATGAAAAAATAACTATAGAAAAACAAGATAAACCCACTCAAACTACAGTTACTAAGGAATATTTAATTCAAATTAGTAAATCACAACCTTCATTCAATATACAAACTGAAATTCCAAAGTTAAAAATACCAATTCTATTGACAGAATTGGTAAAACATGATTTATATAAAACAACTATCACTGAAACATTAAACATGAATGATGGAGAAGACTCTGTAAACTTGAATGATGATCAACCAGAGTTGATTTTTGGCCCTGATGTGAATGGACAGCATCAAGATGGAGCAATTCCTCCATTTTACATCAGTTTAACTATTCATGACCAAATTTTACACAATGCAATGTTAGATTCAGGGGCTTCACACAATATAATGCCCAAATAAATAATGGAAACCATGAACTTAGACATTACAAGGCCTTACAAAGATTTATTTCCATTTGATTTAAGAAAAGTTAAATGCCTAGGTTTAATTAAAGATTTGTGTGTTACATTAGTTCAATATACTGGTAAAAGTATACTCATGGACATTGTAGTAGCTGATATCCCACCCAAATATGGAATGTTATTATCTCGCTCATGGGGAGAAAAATTACAGGGATCTCTACAATTGGACATGTCATGTGCTACTATATCAGCTTTTGGTCAACCAAAGAAACTCTATAGGGAAGCATTGATGAAATGTATGGTGAGCAGTGCAGCAAGATCAATAAATTACCTAATTTATGCTACACTTACTAACCTAGATTCCTTCATCTTATGTAACTTTGAAACTGATAATGAATCAAAACTGAACTAAAAGAAAAAAATAAAACACAAAACAATGACAATATATTTGATGAATATTTATGGCATTTATATTTTGATGGCTCAGTAAACAAACTAGGAGCAGGAGCGGGATTTTGGATAACTAATATTGAAAAGAATCATGCAGAAGGCCATGCTTTCAGACTGATTTTTAAATGCACCAATAATATGGCTGAGTATGAAGCCCTCATTTTAGGACTCCATATTATCATAAACTTAGGAGGTAAAAGAATATCAATAATTGGATATTCAGAGTTGATTATTAAACAGATAAAAGGAGAATATTTTTTTATAATCCTAGATTATGCCAATATAGAGAAACTGTATTAGATTTTATAGATGAACAATTGGAATGTAATTTTTCTGCAATCTCAAGAAAGCAAAACATATAGGCACACTCCTAAGCAAATTTTGCTAGTACTTGTATTTTACCCTTTCAACCGAATCATAAGTATACTACAGAAGTAAAACACAGACCAATGATTCTAGATAACCACAAATATTGTCAAATTTTCTCACAAGACTAACAAATTTACCATTTTATGAATAATGAAGGTGAATTTCAGAATTGTAAAATAGACACTGACTCTACATTAGATCAAGATTTAGATAATGATTTTGATTTGAATAATATAGATGTAAATAAAGTAAAATTTTCTAGACCTACTAAAATTAGTCAATCAGATATAGATAAATTGGAGAGAGTAGAAATTGATGAGATAATTGATGATGAATCTGATATATTACATCTCAAAGATAATTTCTTACCAAAAGGTTTAAATCCTTTAGAATATTTATTTGACTCAAATGATGTTGATAGAAAACCCAAAATGGAGCCACTTAAATCTGATATTGAGGAATGTAACATAGGCACACAGTTAAAACCCAAGATGATCAAATTTTCCAAAGCCTTAACTCAACAAGAAAAAGAAAAATATATTGCTCTTTTCAAGGAATTTCAAGATTTTTTTTCTTGGAGTTATGAGGACCTTAAATCCTATGACACCAATATAATATAGCATAAAATCCCTATAAAAGAAGACCAAAATCCTTTTAAACAAAAGTTGAGGATCAAGCCTGTTTTGATGCCCTTGATTGAAAGAGGTAAAAAGAATGTACGATGCAAAGATAATTGCACCAATCAGATATTTTGATTGGGTTTCTAATTTAGTTACAACCAGAAAAAAGACATGAGAGATTATATTATGTGTTGATTTTAGGAATCTAAACAAAGTATCATTAAAAGATAATTATCCTTTACCAAAAATGGATCACATTTTACAAAGAGTAGTTGGTTTTTCTAGGATTTCACTTTTAGATGGATTTTTAGGATACAACCAAATTTTAGTCCAACTAGAGGATAAATCCAAAACAACTTTTACTACTCCTTGGGGCACTTTTATGTATGTAAAAATGTCTTTTGGTTTAATGAATGCAGGGGCTACCTTTCAAAAAGCTATGGATATAGTCTTTGCAAAGGAAATTCATGAATTCTTAGTGATTTACTTAGATGACATAATTGTGTTTTCTAAGACTGATTATGAACACTTGGATTATCTTAGACAAGTCTTTATTAAATGCAGAAAGTTTGGCATCTCTTTAAATCCTAAGAAAACCTTTTTTGGATTAGAAGAAGGCAAGTTACTAGGACACATAATATCTAAGAAAGGAATTAGAATAGACCCTGCCAGAATAAAAACAATTCTTAACATTAGTCCTCTAAGAAACATAAAAGAGTTATAAGCTTTTCTAGGAAAAAATAACATTTTAAGAAGATTCATTTCCAATTTAGCTAAAATAATTAGAGAACTAAACTACATGTTTACAAAAGATTCAGTTCTTAAATGGACTATTGAGGCCAAACAAACATTTGAATCCATCAAATAGGCCTTAACCAAAACCCCAGTCCTTATAAATCCTGACTTTAAAAAGGATTTCATAATTTTTTCATTTTCTTTAGAACACACCATAGCTGTAGTTTAACTACAGAAAAATTTCCAGGGTTATGAGCATCCCATAGCTTTCTTTAGCAGAAAACTTAGAGATGCCACTTTCAAATGCAATATCATGGAGAAACAGGCCCTAGCTTTGGTAAAGGCCATTAAATATTTCAGAGTGTACATTCTCTATTCTCACATCATTGCCTATGTCCCAAATGCAGTAGTAAAAGACATCCTAATTCAGGATGGTCCTGATGGTAGAAGAGGTAAGTGGATTACCACAATTTTGGAATATGACATAGAGATAAAACCCACTAAACTTATAAAAGGTCAAGGTTTAGCCAAACTCATGGCTGAATCAAATTGTCATGCACTAGACATAATTTATATTGCCCAAGCAGATGATCAACAAGAGATAGCGACTCTAGAGATCAGTGAAGCCTTTTCAGACTCACCATGGTATGCAGATATCATATTTGTATTACTAAACTTACAAGCTCCTCCTGGATTATCAAGAACAAAAGATAGATTTTTAAAGCTTAAGGCAATAAGATTTTTTATATTAGGCAATGTACTTTTTTGGAAAGATCATAGTGGGATTTTGTTAAATTGTTTGTTAAAAGAAGAAGTTGACAAATTATTACAAGAATTTCATGCAAGTGACTGTGGAGGACATCTCTACTGGAAGACTACTGCAGACAAAATCCTGAGAGCTGGATTTTACTGCCCTACTTTGTTTGCAGATGTAAAAAAGCATGTGACCTCCTGTCACAAGTGTCAAATATTTGAGGGTAAGAAAAAGTTGTTTCCCCTGCCCTTAAAACTCATTTCAACTGAAATTTCATTTCAACAATGGTGCTTGACTTCATTGGTGAAATTCACCCTCCATCATCAGCCCAACACAAGTGAATTTTGATAGCCACTGACTAGTTTACCAAGTGGATTGAAGCCATACCCTCTAGGCAAGCCACTGATACTGTTATTATCTCCTTTTTAGAAAGCAACATACTTTCAAGATTTGGATGTCCCCAAAAGATAATTATTGACAATGCATCTGCATTCAAATATAAAAAGATGATTTAATTTTGCCATAAATATCACATTACCTTAGGCCATTCTACTGCATATTACCCACAAGGTAATGGCCTAGCTGAATCTTCAAATAAGAGCCTCATAAACATTATCAAAACGTTACTAGAAGATAACAAAAAGACTTGGAACAAGAAGTTATTCAATCCCTTATGGGCAAATAGAATTACAGCCAAAAACTCTATTGGTACATCTCCTTACCAGCTTGTATATGGAATGGATGTTGTTTTTCCATCTTCTTTAGGAGTACCAGTAATGAAGATTATCCAAGAATTACAAGTTGAGCCAAATGACATACAAAGAAGGATTAATAAAACCATTCACTTGCAAAAAACAAGAGAAGAGGTTTACATTAAGTCTCAAGTTATCCATGATAAGATAAAGAAATTTTTTGACAAAAAGAGTAAAGAAGATTATTTCTACGTTGGAGACAAAGTGTTAAAATGGGATTCAAGAAGAGAAGAGAAAGGTAAACATGGAAAATTTGATTTTCTATGGAAATGACCTTATGTTATTTATGGTTATAGAGGTAATAATGCTTTCTTTCTGAAAGAAATGGATGGATCAGATATGCTAGATGGACTAGTAAATGGAAGAATTTTGAAGTAGTACTGCTCCTCGGAGATAACAAATAGTTAGTTTTATTTACTTTGACCATTGTACATATAGATTGAAGGTTTTAGATTGGATTCGATGCTTTCCTAACAAAGTTGAAGCCCGAAGAGAAGGCCCTAAGCTTTGAGAGGTAAAATATTGTAAGTATGAATAATTTTATAAACCAAAAGACACTTACAGGGTCATCATAGTCAAAATTCAAAGGCTACTAGTCTTAAAGTTCTTGACATTTCACCAGGAAATGTCATCCCCATGTGGAACCACTATTAGGGTCCTATAATAATAGGATTCATAATTTTTTAATTGACTTTGATAGTCTTGTAAATATGTACACACCT
Organism: Pinus albicaulis; assembly: GCA_034641835.2. Taxonomy (NCBI): domain Eukaryota; kingdom Viridiplantae; phylum Streptophyta; class Pinopsida; order Pinales; family Pinaceae; genus Pinus; species Pinus albicaulis. The sequence goes on from CM076580.1 coordinate 1,345,553,461, forward strand.
TGCTTTCTGCAAGTTGTTTTCCCATATTTGAAAATAATAAAAAAATTGAAAATAGGGTAAAAGTGATAAAAGAAATATCAAATCACTTAGAAAAGAATAAACCCCAAAAGAAAAAAAAAAGATAAAAAAAAGACCTGAAAGTGAACAAGATAAAATTCCACTACTATTTAATTTTACTGTAAGAGTAATGATTATGTGCAGATTGTCCAAAATGCCATAATCCATGATGAGTTAAATAGCTTAATATTAACTTTTCATGTTTTGAATTTCATGTTTTAGATAGAGAATAAAGATATGTCAAATAGTTTAAACTTGAAAAATCAGTAGATAGTTAGAGAATAAATGATGAGCTCAACAGTTTAATATGAACCCTCAGATGAAATAGGGTTAGAATTAGATAGATTTATTGCTTTAAACTAAAAATGGATTTAGGGTTGCAATCTTAAATGCACCCATGCAAATGAAGTAAAAAATGTTAGAATAATGATGGGTAGGTAGAAAGCAATTGTGCAAGACATGTAATAAAGCATAATCGGGAAAATTACTAATTCCCCCTCCCGCACAATAATCCAATATTCTAAACCTTCAGTCAAAGGGGCTCAAAGCATTTCTCTGACTTCTATTGGGACTGGAACCAAGGCTTAGTGAATGATTGGTTCAAAACATTGGATTCCCTACATGAAAACCCATTTCATCAACATATTCACCCCTTTCCAATAAATACAAACCCTTTTCCTACGTAAAATACATCTTTGCTTAGAAAAGTAAAACCACCCTTGACTAATTTCATTTTCATTCAAAAAACACTCAAAACCCTACAAAATACATTTTATCCTAAGTTTATGTGTAAAAATCAAAATGGGACAATTTTGAGCGAAAAATGTTTATTTACACTTGGTTTAAATTTTATGTTTTTTAATTCATTTCATTTTCACTTCATATTAATTTTTAACTTAAAGTATTAAATCCCTTTAAAAATAACCCTCCCCGTATATTATTAATTTATTTATATAAATATCCCCAAAACCCACTTATTTACATTAAACTTATAGTTTATTTAAACATATATTATGATTTAATTCTGCCCCCAATGGTTTTAAAACACGTTTAAATGTTTTATTTAACTATGTAAATATCACCCTCGCTAATCAAAATAATACAAAGTTTTTACGTTATAAACATATATTTATAACAATAAAACTATCCCGCCATAGCAATAAAACTCAACATTAGTTTTTGTATTTTAAACTATGTTTTAAATACATTCCATTAAACCCCGCCGCATAATAAAACCCGGACCCCACCTCCTACCACCAAGCAACTCTAAAATCTAATCTCAACCGTTTGCATCCCGACTCCCAGATCCGACGATCACCAGGGAATATCGCAATTTAAACTGCGCGAATATAACCCATTTCAAACTATGCGAAATGGGTGGTTTTCCACCTTTCTCCCTCCTCCACGTGGCCAAATCCTATTGGATCGCATTCGATCTAGTAATACCATATACCACCCAATTCCCATGCGATAAGCGCCTATGGTTTTCGCCTTTCAAAATCAAAACCGCCATTTGTTTCGACGTGACCACCATTAAATGCAGACTCTTTTAAAAACATAAAACCTCAAATAAACCTCCATATTGCGTTAATCATAGCCTCTTCCGCGCTATTTGCGTATATTCATCCTCCTGACTGAGAAAGCCAAGACATGTGCATTGTTTTATACCCATAAAAGCATAAAAAGCCCCGTATTTTCTCTAAAGACTGCAGAAAGCTTCCGGATTGTTGCCAAAGACCTTCAAAGATACCAGAAACTTGTTGTTACACCATTTTTTGGGTCATCTAACCTATTATCATTAAATGGACCCAAGTACACCATGTAAGACCAATTTTACTCCAAGTAAAATTTCTTTCACTATGAAAATAACTTAGTAAATCACATTTATTAAGTTTTTTATGGTCTAAATAGGAAACCCCATAAGGAAATATTAAATAAATATACATTTGTTTGATTTTCCTCAAGAAATAATTAGTTAAACAGAATTTTAATTAATATTTCCAGTTATATTTAACCCAAAACAAGGAAATTAATTAGATAAATCATTATTCGTCTTATTATTTTCTAAAGAATAATTGTTTAAATCTTATTTAAATAATAGTATTTGTTAAATATGACTAATTTACCCTTAAATAATGTTGGCCGGATAAATAATTCTTGCGGACAAGACCGATCTCCCTAGTGTCAGAAGACAATCTAGCAAAAAACGAACAACTAAGTTTGTATTTCTCTAAGTATATTGGTTTTACAAATAAATGCTATGAAGGTGTCGATCCTACCTCAGATCCAAATGCTTATTTGCGGTCGTAGTGCTTCCGTCGCATCAATAATCCTTTGTCGCAACAAGATTTCTTTCGTCGCAACAAAGTGTCGTCTTTTGTCGACCTGCAATCACAAACAAGCAAATATTAAATAGCACCTGTATAAAAAATAATCATAAAACATACCTATCATAGTGATCAAGGAATCTATGAAATAAATAATCAAACGATAGCTTATTGAAATAAACAATCGAACGACAATTTATTGAGAAAAACAAAACTTGATTGTATTAATCTTGAAATATACAGAAGAACCTTACAACCTTAGCCTTGATGTTTGAAAGGCCTTCCCGGGGTCTGAAGCAGGAGTCTCCTCTACTTTGATAAGTCTTGCACTCTTCCTTCAGGAGCACAAAGAGGTATGTGATCTTTTCTCTCAAAAGCTCAGCAAAAAGAAGTCTAAATCTCAACAGCACTTCAACTCAAAAATCTTAACCACAACTTAACCCCTTGAGGCTACCCAATGCCTCGTTTTATAGAGCAGATGAGGAGGTTAGGATTCCACTTTTTAAGGGATAGAATCCTCCTTCAAAGGGATAGGCTCCTTACATCAAGGGATTAGTTCCTTAAGGTGTGGGATACATGCACCTTACCAAAGCGTACTCAACCCCAAAAAATCTCATCCAGAACCTTCTAGAATTGACCAAAATTCAACTTTTTCAGTTTTCTTTCGCGCTTTTTTGACTTTACAGGGGTACCGCAGGCATTACACTGGAAAAATGCGTTCTAGAACGCAGTTTCTCTTCACATTACCTGCGTACCATAGCTAAAAACATAGGCAAGCTTCATGTTATCTGCGTACCCAAGGCTTTTTTGTGTTTTAAGGGTTTTTCCTCCATTTTTAGGGCTTGGAATGAGGAACAAAGGTTGTAAGACTTGCAAAGGAGGCATGTATGAGTGTTTAATGAGCTCATACAGTTAGCAAAATGTCAAGGTGACATTTTTTAGTGTAACAGATTTCCCCCTAAAGTACGAAGTCTGAAATAGATGAAGATGAAGTCTGTCATATATGAAGAGTGAAGTACTTTATCATTTCAAGGATCATCCTGTGGACACCCGAGTCGGAACCTGTAAAAAAATTCAATGCAAAATATATATATGTAATCATATCATCGCTGAGGTAGGCATTCCCATACTCAGATCAAAAACTAACTAAACTTGTTATGATACATAAATGATTTTAATATTACATCAATAGTGTAGACACAGCATGGGCGCAACCATCTGTAATGAATAGTCTACTGTATAATAATAAAACTCCTCGCAGCTGCATGGTAGAAACTAGATCCAGGGTCTTGATTTCCGCATCTTGAACTAGTACGATTCTATCCATGTGAATAAATGTGTTGAAGTCGAACATGGTAGAAACCACTCGACTACCAGTCAATGATGTGAACTGTTAACAAGTGTGAGAGTAACCACCAGTAATGTCAATGGTTCTCAAAGTACACAGTACAATCCATGAAATGTGAATAAATGAACTGAAGTCGAACATCTCACGGAATCATTCGATCGAGGGTCAATGATGCAACCTGTTGTCGAAAGCGAGAAACCTGCCATTGAGGCATGCAGATTTCAAGGTACTGACGATTTCTGGACCAACTTCCTAGATAATAAGCTTTTGTCGATAGAAAGTGATCCGTCGTAGGGAAGCCCACAACACGAAATCATAGATCAAGTTTTGAAAATATATTGGCAAGGACTGACTCAGGGATGGTCAAAAATGGATGACAGATATTTTGCAGTTGAATGGCTTATTTGAACTGTCCTCTTGAACACATAATGACACTGCAGATGGCTTGTTACAATTGACCCAAAGCTAATACCCAGAAACCGGCTGAAGACTTTCAATATGGTTTGATTAATTGTTAGGCAAAGGATTTCCCAACCCAGGTGAACAAAAAGTGTCGTGTTCAAGAGTGGTTTAACGATTTTCCGAATAATCAAAATGTAACAAACAGGTTCATTTTTCTCTCTTTTCCCCCACCATTTCTGGCAAGTACCTCTTTATTTTTTGACAAGCTTGAGGAGGATAACATTATCTTGTTTATAAGCTCATCCTTCGGATGAGTCCAACTTAGTTTAAGATTCAAACCCTAAGAAGGAGTGGTTCATTCCTGTTTGAAAATTGAACAGGTCCTTTACTGTTAAGTTTTAACAAGTCCAGTATAGGAGAAACTCGGTGTTTTTCAATTTTAGGGAGTCAGAAGAAAAAAATTAAGAAAACACCATAGGTGTACTTTTTCATAAATTTAGTCTGTCGAGCCTGAAAAAGGATAAAATAATGCGGGAGAGAACTCTATTGACCGTAATTAGTCAACGTATACCTTTTTCGTAAATAGTCCATTTCAGTCCGTAAAAGGGGTAAACTTATACTGAAGGGACGATCATTAATTTACTTTAACGAGTTCGAATAATCAAGTGCTCGGCAATATTTTCATGTTTAGAGAGTCTGAAAAGGGCTTACAAGAGAACTCCAGGGTTTCGCTTTTTCGTAAGTTTTAACGAGTTTGAAAAAGGGATAAAATGCACTCATGGTTTTCACTTTTTCGTAAGTTTTAACGAGTTTGAAAAAGGGATAAAAATGTACTCATGGTTTTCACTTTTTTGTAAGTTTTAACGAGTTGGAAAAAGGGATAAAAATATACTCGTGTGGCCGACTTTCAATTTAATTAACGAGCAGGAAAAGACGGAAAGAACTCAGCATTTTCATGTGTTTTACGAGAATGAAAGATAGCAAAATCATCTCGGGATTTTCATGAGTTTAACGAGTCTTGAAAATAACTGAAATTGACTCAAGATAGCTTTCATTTTTACAAAAGCTTGAAACAGAGAAAAACTATGCTTCAGAGTGGTTTCATTGTTACACAAGCTTGAAACATACAGAAAACTGTGCTTGATGCCCCCTAAGCATAACTGCTAGAGTGCATGCCCCCCCAGCTTCATTTCATTCAACTAAGTACACTGCTGGTAATTAATTGTTGGATGGAATGAAGGTTCATTTACGAAATCATATGAAAGATCCGACCTAAAACTGGTAAGAAAATTATGCAAAAACTTAAAAATTACAGCGCTTAATTAAAATTCATCTAGTAATTTTTACATTTTTAGGGCTCTTTCCACCAATATAGCTTAGGCTAGTGTCTTGGAATAGGTTTTAGTTAACTCTCCAAGACAGTAAAACAAACAAGTAGTTGATCTTGCAGTAGGAAAAATTCCAATTGTTACATGTATGCTCTGGGAAGCTCCTCCTAAAGGAGTCAAGCACGAGATCATATCTGAACTAGTGAGGTAATCAATCCTTCCTCATTGGGAACGATAGCAGATATACACGTATTAAAAACGGTAAACCTCGGATTGACCATTGTCGAGGAGCCTGGGGTCACTTATCGGCATACCTTGGATTATGTCAAGGAGCCTTCAAGGGGATTGAGCTTTGTTACTCTGCCCTTGCGTGTGTGTCGGATCGTAGACTGTTCCCCCAAGTATATTTGTTTCTGTTGGTAACCTTAGTGGCCATAATCTATAGGATTATTTCCTAAGGTGACGGTGGAGGGAAGATCCCACTGTACCTACAGTAGACGTCGACTAGACTCACTTGGACTCTCCGGAGGGTTATCTTCACTCGAGATGGCATAGTGGAGAAACTTGCACCGGTCTGTTTCATTAAGCAGGTTGTCGGGGTAACTGTTCCAACCACCATTTCTGCATTAAAATTCTACGATGTTGGATTTCATCACCAACTAGTGTTTTTAGTGCGGGAATCTACTGTTTGTGTGTGGTTTGACTCCTAGATTTGATAGCGCGTGTTAATATGTTTGTTTTTACTTTTAGAGACCATAGGTGTGAATTGTGAATTTTAATTGTTAGGTGTGAATTGTGAATTTTTAATCTTAGTTTTAAAATTGTTAATAAAATTCACTGAAGTTGAATATAATGGCAAATGTTTCGGAATTTACCAACCAAGGAACCCCTCTTAACGAGAATCCTAGTACTTTTCCTTGCTTTGGAAAAAGGGTAAAGTTAGGTCAGGTTCCTCGGAAAAAGGGTAAAGTTAGGTTTCCTTGTAAGTTATGCAAAGGGAGTCATCAAACTCACATTTGCCCTCACATGGATGAAGCCTCAAAATTATTGGAAAACCTTACTGTTCCACAGCAAGAATTTCCAATTGGTTACCATAAACTTTCTCCCAACCTACTGTCAACTGACGAAGTGATTGATCTAATTTCAAGTACGGTCGATCCCACTCTTCCATTGGAGAGTGAAACTCATATCACTCAGGTTGATGATCCATTAGTTGATCAAGTGGTCGATTCAATTTCACATCCGGTCGATCCCACTCTCCCTTTAGAGAGTGAACTTCATACCACTTAGGTTCTTCTTGTTACATCAGATTCTTCTACGCCGAGGGGCATTTCACCTGTTTCTACAAAACCCCCTCCAAGTATTGAGGTCTTTTCCTTTGATTGGAATAGATTGACAGAACCTCGTCTTCCTTCCTCCATCCCTTTCCAAATCATTGTGAAGTTTGGTCATAGGGACATACACCGCACACAGGTAGATGAAGGTGCTTCTGTTAGTATTTTATCCTCAACTTCTTGGAAAGCTTTGGGTTCCCCTTAGCTTGTGCCTATTACGCAGAATCTGAAAGCTTTTAACAGAACCATTAGTGAAACTTTAGGGATCCTTCCTAAGTTTTCTATTACCTTGGAAGGTAAAACTGTCTGTATTGATCTTATGGTAGTTCGAGGCCCCTTAGACTTCAATTTACTCCTTGGGCGAGACTATGTCTATGCAATGAAAGCTATCGTATCGACACTCTTTCGCGTGATGTCTTTCCCTCACAATGGCAATGTTGTGACTGTAGACCAGCTTTCGTTCCCTAGTTTTGATTCGACTACCAATAATCCGACATCCCTGAAAGTTCCTTCTATGAAAGTGGTATCTACCCCGCCACGGGTTAATTATGTGGCAACTAGTCCCATGTTTTCAGTTACTGATGTAAGCGATCCTCTCACTGTTTGCTCGTCTTCTTATGACTTAGATCCGGTAATTGACATGGAAAACTCTATGGGATTACTTGAACGAGATGTTCTTATCCCTTTTGAGTCCCTTGACATGCGTTCCTTCCAAGGAATTATTCTTCCTTCTGATGAAGACCTCTTGGAGGCCATGATCAAGGTTTGTCCATTGACATGTGTTTCTTCCAGTTGGAAGCCATGATTAGTGAGTCCGAGGATGGTTCCTTTTACTGTGTCAACCTCGATAAAAAATGAATCAGTGGGTCCAAGGGAAGTTCCTTTTACTGATTCAACCTCTTTAAAAAATGAATCAGGTCTGAGGATAGTTCCTGTTACTGAGTCAACCTCGTTTAAAAAATGAATCAGGTATGAGGATAGTTCTTTTCCTGTGTCAACCTCGTTAAAAAATGAATCAGTTGTTCCGAGGATAGTTCTTTTACTGTGTCAACCTCATTAAAAAATGAATCAGTTGGCGATGAGGACAGTTCTTTTCCTGTGTCAACCTCATTAAAAAATGAAACAGTAGGTATATTGTAGAGAGTCGATTAATAGATTAGAAATAAGTAGTTTATGAGGATGGTTCCTGTTACTGAGTCAACCTCGTTAAAAAATGAATCAGGTCAGAGGATAGTTCCTGTTACTGAGTCAACCTCATTAAAAAATGAATTAGGTCTGAGGACAGTTCTTTTACTGTGTCAACCTCGTTAAAAAATGAATCAGTTTATCCAAGGAGAGTTCCTTTTACTATGTCAACCTCGTTAAAAAATGAATCAGTGAAGCCGAGGATGGTTCCTTTTACTGTGTCAACCTCGATAAAAAATGAATCAGTGAGTCCGAGGAAAGTTCCTTTTACTGTGTTAACCTCGTTAAAAAATGAATCAGTGGGTCCGAGGAGAGTTCCTTTTACTGTGTCAACCTCGTTAAAAAATGAAACATGTAAGTCGAGGATGGTTCCTGTTACTGAGTCAACCTCATTAAAAAATGAATCAATTGGTGTGAGGATAGTTCCTTTTACTGTGTCAACCTCGTTAAAAAATGAATCAGTTAGTCGAGAGCATAGTTCCTTTTCTTGTGTCAAGCTCGTTTAAAAAATGAAACAAGATCCCATGAGGACAATTCTTTTCCTGTGTCAACCTCATTAAAAAATGAATCAGTAGATAGATTGTAGAAAGTAGATACGAGGATAGTTTCTTTTACGGTGTCAACCTCATTAAAAAATGAAAAATGTAGAAGAGGAAAGTTCCTTTTACTGTGTCAACCTCGTTAAAAAATGAAACACGTTGCCATGAGCATAGTTCTTTTCTTGTGTCAAGCTCGTTAAAAAATGAAACAAATCCTCCCCAACGGAGTCGCCAATTTGTTGGCCGGATAAATCATTCTTGCAGACAAGACTGATCTCCCTAGTGTCAGAAGACAATCTAGCAACAAACAAACAATTAAGTTTGTCTTTCTCTAAGTATATTGGTTTTACAAATAAATTCTATGAAGGTTTCGATCCTACCTCAGATCCAAATGCTTATTTGCGGTCGTAGTGCTTCCGTCGCATCAATAATCCTTCGTCGCAACAAAGTTCCGTATTTTGTCGACCTGCAATCAGAAACAAGCAAATATTAAATAGCACCTATATAACAAATAATCATAAAACATACCTATCATAGTGATCAAGGAATCTATGAAATAAATAATCAAACGATAGCTTATTGAAATAAACAATCGAACGACAATTTATTGAGAAAAACAAAACTTGATTGTATTAATCTTGAAATATACAGAAGAACCTTACAACCTTAGCCTTGATGTTTGAAAGTCTTTCCCGGGGTCCGAAGCAAGAGTCTCCTCTAATTTGATAAGTCTTGCACTCTTCCTCCAAGAGCACAAAGAGGTATGTGATCTTTCCTCTCAAAAGCTCAGCAAAAAGAAGTCTAAATCTCAATAGCACTTCAACTCAAAAATCTTAACCACAACTTAACCCCTTGAGGCTACCCAATGCCTCCTTTTATAGAGCAGATGAGGAGGTTAGGATTCCACTTTTTAAGGGATAGAATCTTCCTTCAAAGGGATAGGCTCCTTACATCAAGGGATTAGTTCCTTAAGGTGTGGGATACATGCACCTTACCAAAGCGTACTCATCCCCAAAAAATCTCATCCAGAACCTTCTAGAATTGACCAAAATTCAACTTTTTCAGTTTTCTTTCGCGCTTTTTTGACTTTACAGGGGTACCGCAGGAATTACAATGGAAAAATGCATTCTAGAAAGAATTTTCTCTTCACATTACCTGCATACCCTAGCTAAAAATGCAGGCAGACTTCATGTTATCTACGTACCCAAGGCTTTTTTGAGTTTTAAGGGTTTTTCCTCCATCTTTAGGGCTTGGAATGAGGAGCAAAGGTTGTAAGACTTGCAAAGAAGGCATGTATGAGTGTTTAATGAGCTCATACAGTCAGCAAAATGTCAAGGTGACATTTTTTAGTGTAACAAATAATTAAATAAATCATTATTTATTTGATTATTACCCAACCATATCATTAAAATGATAAATAAATCATTTATTTAATTATTATTACTTAGTCACATCCTTAAAATGATAAATAAATCATTTATTTATTTATTATTACTTAGTCACATCCTTAAAATGATAAATAAATCATTTATTTATTTGTTATTTACAAATAAAGGGATTTGACTCAAGTCAAATACCTTTTTCCTCCAACAAATATAATAAAATATTCCATAAAAGTTGGATCTAGATTTGGTTAATAATATTTTAATTATGCACCAATCTCTAGACTAACTCAATATTTTGTTATAAATAGAAGGGTTTTCCCATTCATTTGTCACCTTTTGTTGCCTAAAGATCACTTTGGATCTCAACACTTGGTTTGGCTATTGATCCATAATCATAGCCATACTTTTCCATTTTTGTCTGGGTTTTCTACACCATCAAGAGAGAGAAATTCTAAATCTAAAGTGCTGACTCACAAGAACCCATCCCATTGAGGAGAACAGGGAACACCCTCTTGTGTTTTCCTTCGAGGTGCCATTAATAAAATTATTCATTGGAAATACTCTTGTATTGTCTATTGGATCTATGGAGTAAATATTACTTTTCTACTATTTAATGTGTTCTAATGCATAAATCTAGATTTTTGTAGCATTTGTCTTGATCATCTAATTGCAGATATGAAGATATTAGCAATCATTTCTACTGTTAGGGCTATAAGTTATGCATAGCTAAAGTGGTTTCTTTTCGTACACTTCGAATAAAGATTCATACTAACAATTGGTGACTCCACACGGGTTTACCATTATGACCGTTATCGTTTTTTTTATCCTTGCATATCCAGCTACTTCAGACCCTAGGATTTCTCTTTAGCCCCTTGTTTTTCTTATTCTTGATGTTGTTGTTAATCCATAAAACCCTAAAACAATAAAAATTCTAACTTCCGCGTGTTTTCGGACCCAATGCGCAGGTGACAGACATCAGCCACAGCTGAGACGAATTTTTTTTTTGAAATCTACCACCGAGAGTGCCGAAAGTACAGGTCACACTTTTCTGGCCCAAACCTGCGACCTGGACCTCCAAGACGCACTTTATAGCCCAGAAAGTGTGACCTCTGCTGAAAACAGGCCAAAAACTGCGACCTAGACTTTCTGTAGGGATTTTTCTGAAAGTTTTTTGGGTTTTTCTGAGCCTCTATTCAGGGTTGTCTAACCTCCGTCTCTACCCGTTTTGGACATGTACTTGTTCTGTTTCGCTCAACTAAGTGGGAACCTAGCCCCCTAGGGCTTCAGTACCCTCCATTTTTTGTGGAAGAGTGTTTGTTGTTGCAGGTTGTCTGAAATTTCAGAGTTTTCAGCCATTTTTTCAGATCTGATACCTCATCTTCAGATCCACTTTAGATTGGCTTGTTATCCATCCAAATCTCCTCTTTTAAGCTTTTTTTGGGTTTTCCTTGGGGGCACTCTACTTCCTTCTTGGAGATAGCCTTTCGCCACCACTTTTTACAGCAATTTTCCTCTAATTTGTTGTTGTTTTCTGCACCACTTTCCAACAGATTTTGTCTTTTAGATCTTTGTTCCTCTTGACCCAAGATATATTAGCCTATTTTAGTGTGTTCAGATTAGTTTTTTACTCACCTATTGACTAGTTGTTGAGAGGCCCACCTTCTTGGGTTTAGATTATTGCATTATTAGCTGTTTATTTTCTGTTTTGCAAGCCTATTTACAGTCATTTGCAGGGTTATTTACAACTATACAACAACACTTTTTATTTTTCTCTACAAAATTTCTGGGTTTAAAAATTAAAATTTACACACTTTTACACACACACCCTAAATGAAAAAAGGCTTGGTTAACACCGCCAAGCAAAGACTCTAAAACATTGAAATCATTTGATCCTGCACCTCTTTAACATTGTTTTGACATTGTAATCATTTGATCCTGCACCTTCCTGCCCTTGTTGGTCTCTTTTTCCCTTGTGTCGTGTTTGTGTCGTCACCATGCGCCACCAAGGCGTTCATCCCGGAGACTTCTTGGCTTTCATCCTCAGTTTTCGGTAGGGAGACTTACTCCTTCACAGAGGATTTGAGTTATTCCTCAATCGAGTCCGCACTTGAACTCTTCTTCTGGTCCTTTGGGTTGTCCCCCTATCACCTTCACCATGTCTGGTGTAGGACCCAACACTGGTGGTAACCCCGGCCCTCCCACCGAGAATACCACTAGTGGGACAGCAACGGACATTATCCTGGCTGCACCTTTGCTCCCTTTCATGGCAGGCCTCAGCCTCCCCGATTTCGACCAGTTGATAAACGACCCTATACACCATGACACTAAGTGGCCTGCTATGCCAACCAAGCTCCCTTTAGACATCCCAAAGTTTGAAGGTCTTGCTGGAGAAGATCCTTCAAATCATATTCGATCTTTCCACATGTGGTGTTTGTCTAATTCCATTACTGATGACTCTATTTGTCTTCATTTGTTTCAACGAATGCTTACAGGTGAAGCTTCTAAGTGGTATGTTGATCAGGCCCCTTCCTCTCATACCACCTTTACGACTCTGGCCCAAGACTTTTTGTCTTATTTCTAGCTTCCCCTTCATTACGACACTGGTACTGAGCTCTTGACCTCTTTCCGTCAATCATCTACGGCCCGCCTATCCGAACATGTTCAGGAATGGCGGAGAAGAAGGAGCTTATGTCGAGCCCCTACTTTCGAAGACTGTGTCTACATGGATTGGTTCCTTAGGACTCTTTTTCCGCCTATCAAAAAATACATCGCATCGCAATTTCCTCAAACCAAAGAAGCCGCTCTCCAAATTGCGTTAAAATATGACCTGATCTACGCTCAATCAAGTTATGTTTTTACCATCCTACCTGATTTTCCCAGACCTGGTGGTGCCAATGCACCGGGGGCATCTCACGCCGTTGACGGTATCGTTGGAGCTCTCTTTAATCCATATGCTCAACCTCCCATGGGCTATGGTTTTTCTCAAGGATGGGCCAACTCCTCCGGCACTTTTCCCCTCCCGGTAGCACGTATCCAAGATACGACATGCCTCCTCCTTTTGCCCAACCTCCTATTTACCACACTGCTACCCAAATTCCTTATTATCCGTATCTGCAGCTTGGTGCTCTAGCTCCTACAACATTAGCACCTCCTCCTCCCTTGCCTTCTCAACCCCCACAACAGCAATCACCACCCCCTCTGGGGCAGGTGTACGCACAATAGGGCATGACTAATCTTCCTCCCTCAAAAAGGAATAGGAAAGGCAATCAAATTCAAGATGCCTCTGGTAATCATGGACCTAATCAAGGTAATGTTCCTAGCACTACAAACCAGTCCAAGCAGGACAGGCCTCTTCGTACGAACAAGCCCTATTCATGTTGTGGTGTTTATGGTCATTATACGCATGATTGTCCCCTTTTTCCCCAAATGCGACAGCTATGGGAGTCTCAAGCAAATTTGAGAGGACAACAAGCCATTCCTTCCATTCCTCCCAGCTCTGCACCTAGTCAACCGGTTATGCTTACTGATCCTTTCCCGTAGTAGGGATTTGTGGCTACCCAACCACCAGAAGGACAGGTGGCCACTCAACCTCTTCCATCTAGTTCCCCTGATTACCAACTTTTCATGATGTCCTCTGATCAACCTTCTGAACCTTCTTCTCATATCCCTTTACCTTCAACTGGTACTCATGAGCACCTCTATCCTCCGGGAATGGTTCCTCTAGGCCTCAACCATCTTGGAGTCATCCCGCCTTGTCATTACCCCTCTAGTTAGATATCGTTCGTAGCTCCTCCCCCCCCCAAGAGTGTACATTGTACCTGTTATGGCCACCCTCTCTCTTCCTAGCCTGACTCTTGGGATTCCCATCTGGTACCTCGATCCTCCAGTTTCCATCTCGCCCAGTCAGCCTAAACCTTATCTTGCTTTGACCCCGGTTCAATCGGTCCCTATGACTTCTCCCATTGCAACAGTACCTCATTCACCTCAACAGGAGCCACCTCCCGTTGCGACCACTTCGGGTAACAAGGGAAAAGCTCACAAGACGGCTTCAAAGGACAAGGCCACCACGACAAACCCTGCCCCTTCTCGGCCTCCACAGCATACCACCCAGTGTGCTTTGTGTGATTTTGTCAGCCACGTCACCCATACGTGTCCGGAGTTGCCTCACCTCAAGTCCATGGTCAACGAGACATTTCCGGAATCTGATATCCCAGAGGTATATGTCACTATACCCGATTCAATCTCGAAACTCAAACCATTGTGCACAAATCACCCGTGTGCTCTATGTGATTTCCATGGCCACTACACTCATTTTTTCCCTCGCCTCGAAGAGTATCATTCCTCTTTAGAATCCTTACGCTAATTCGAGGCTGAGCGCAATGAGTCAACCACTCCCTTATTCTCGCATCTTGCTTCGGCGACACCAAAAGACACATATGCTCCCATTCGCATTCCCCCTTATGATGTTGAGATCACGGGTTCTTGGTCAGAAGTCCCTGATGAAACCTCTCCTGATGTTTTGCCTGACCTCCCCTCGGCACCCTCCCTAGTCTCAACATCGGAAGATCCTTTGTATGCTTCCTCCTCTGTCACCCCTAGTGACGATGTGCATGCAAACCTCTCCTCTCACGAGGAGGAGTAAGGTTGCTTCGCCACGTTAGGTGGTCTTTCTTCCATCAGTCACCCCATCTTCTATTACAATGATGACATTATGGAAGTAGCTACCACTCCTAACTTTATCTATTCCCCCTTACATTGAATTCATGCATTCGAATCACATGAACCTTGCGGCCATTACAGTGACACCCAATGTTTAAGTAAGGGGGGCACCCATATTGGAGAGCTCAGGAGAAGTAGTTCTCCACCACTCTCCTAGTGAATCTAGTTGTGACGACTCTAGTCCCATTGTTCTTCCACATTTAGAAGAACCTCTAGAGTCCCATATTACTTCAAGATCACTCTAGGAATGATACCCCTCATCATTCCTTCATATTTCATCAGCAAACCAGTCTCATAGATAGTATGGTTGACCAACCTATCAGTTTTCTGGGCAAGCATCAATTCATTATCTCAAAATCTTCTCTTTGGGATAGTAACACCATGTATGCCAACCTGAAAACTTAAAAAATCCATTTGATTCATATATGTAGTACCAAAAGAGATTGGTAATCATCTATTTCCTCTCTCAAACTTTATAACCACACCAAGAACAAATGGTACACCACATCATCAAAATGTGTTTAGATTCCCCTTTTTCTAAATAAATTTTTGCATGCCCATAGCATGCTCAGGGACACCTATACCCCTCAACCATACAAATCCCAGATATCAGCAAAAAACAGCCCTAAAAATCCCTTTCTCTGACAGGTCGCATTTTCTAGGTCATTCCCTGGGACAGGTCGCAGTTTTCTGCCCAGTACCTGCTACCCAGGACGCAGAACAGACCCCAAAAAGTGTGACCTAGCCTGTTCACGAGCTCTGGGTACCTAAAATGAAATTTCAATACATTGAAATGAAAGAGTAGGATTAGGCCTCTTACCTACAAGTGATAGATCTCAAATTCCAATGGTCAGTTTATCCGCTACAATTATCGCAAGATTTAAGGCCTCCTCTCCCCATGACATTCACCATAGCCCCAACGACAAATAAGTGAATCTGGAAGGAAAATGCCTTATTAAAAAAAAACCGCTGACATTGGTGATTCCTGGGTGTGTGTGAGATGTCTCAACCCTCATGAGGGGGTGGCCCTACAGGTAGCCCCCCACACACTCAGATGATCTCTTCATCACAACCTTTGATGCTGCTCCATACATTTGATGATGTCGGCCTCAACCGCTTGCATCGCCTTTTTTTTTGCATGTATTAGTCAGATTTTTAGAGCCCTTTCCTATTTACAGGGGCATATGGGTTTTATTTATATCTCATTTACTCAGATATTATTGTACAAAGTCCTGGCTGCTATCCCAGGCACAATATGTATGTGGGATTCATTATCATGTTATTTATCTGGCTCATGTTTACGCCAGCATATACTTTATCATTGTGTTCCGTGGTTTTCCAGGCGCCCTTTTTTTGTACTATTGCCTCGGTGGGCATAGGTATGCCTCCCCTGCCGCCTATAGCAGGTACTCACTCACAAAGACTTGTCACACCTGCAAGTTGCCTCCTCAGGTTCTAGTTCTTTCAGCACTTTGGTTTACCTTATACTTCTCTCTCTTTGACTTCCCCTCCGATGTCTAGTGATTGAGTTCTTATAACGTACTTTGGTCATACGATTAGCTCCTAACGCTCACACGCTGGGGGGAAATCTGTTACACCATTTTTTTGGTCATCTAACCTATTATCATTAAATGAAACCAAGTACACCATGTAAGACCAATTTTACTCCAAGTAAAATTGCTTTCACTATGAAAATAACTTAGTAAATCACCTTTATTAAGTTGTTTATGGTCTAAACAGGAGATCCCATAAGGAAATATTAAATAAATATACATTTTTTTATTTTCCTCAAGAAATAATTAGTTAAATAGAGGTTTAATGAATAATTCCGGTTATATTTAACCCAAAAAAGGAAATTAATTAGATAAATCATTATTTATCTTATTATATTCTAAAGAATAATTGTTTAAATATTATTTAAATAATATTCTTTGTTAAATATGACTAATTCACCCTTAAATAATTAAATAAATCATTATTTATTTTATTATTACTCAATCATATCCTTAAAATGATAAATAAATCATTTATTTATTTATTATTACTGAATCACATCCTTAAAATGATAAATAAATCATTTATTTATTTATTATTTACAAATAAAGGGATTTGACTCAAGGCAAATACCTTTTCTCTCCAACAAATATAATAAAATATTCCATAAAAGTTGGATCTAGATTTGGTTAATAATATTTTAATTATGCACCAATCTCTAGACTAACTCAATATTTTTTTGAAGAATGGACGCCGCTAGGGTTCCCGCCCTTCTTCTGTTGGCCGCCCCTGTGCTGGGTTCCGACTCGAAGAGCCATGGGAACATATCACTCTCAGCGCCGCCGTCACGCATGCATGCCCACTCGATGGGGTCTGAACCTGGTAACAGAGCCGGGAAGGCTGAAGGTTGGCCCTCTGGCGGCCCTGAATCGCTCTCAAAGGCAGAAGCGGAACCAGTGTTAGAGAGCCTCGGTGCTTGGAAATCTAGAAACTCCCTAGCTTCTGACCCCCTCAATGAAAACACGCCCTTATCATCTCATGGGCTGCACCTTTCCAATCTGAATCGTCGGCAGATGGGCCAAGACTGCTCCGTGCCCATGCTGGCTGCCAAGGACGAAATCAAACCCAACAAAAATGATGGTTGCGCTCAGGCACACCAGATCTACAAGAACCCACTGCCGAATCTGAGAAATGGAGAGGCAGAGACAAGGAGGGATCGGAATATGCAGGGAGTGCCTTTTTCTCTAGCCTCAACAACCAAATCAGACCCCCAATCAAAAGGTAAGGAATCTCTTTTGCCGAACTCTTCTCCTTTTCCAATATTTATCAGTTCTCCTGTGGGCAAGTCTTGTCTAGCCTGGGTAAAAGATGACACTTCCGTTCTAGATCTCAAGCATAAAATTTGGGGATTGAAGGGGTACCCAGTGTCGATCCAACACCTGGTCAATGGGCACTGCTCTCTCCAGGATTGCAAGCTCTTAAAGGACTACAACATAAAAGTAGAGATGACCATCACCCTCAACTTGCGTCTGTGAGGGGGTGCAGTAAACCAGAGCATGCCAAGATCCGTAGGGGGAGATAAAGGGAAAACACCAATCAACCAACAGCAAACAAATGGAGGCCCCTCCTACAAAAATATCCTACAGGGGAAAAAAGCAGCAGGGTCATTTCCATAACAGGTTGGAAATGCTTTAAGGCCCTACATAGTAGAACAACGAGAACAAACCCCAGCACTCCAAATCAATAGCTCAGCAACAGAGGAGCATATAAAGAAATATGAAGCCCAGGCATTAATATGCCGCTTCAACTATTTCTGGCCCAAACCCTTCGATCTCTTTCATTGGATTTTTACCCAATGGAATCTGGAATGCGAAATACATCTCTGTTCCAAGGGGTTTTTTATTGTAAAATTTCAAACCTCGAAAGAAAGAGATATTATAATCAGAGAGGGGCCTTGGTTCTGGGGGTCCATGGGGTTGTTTATCACCCCATGGTTTCCAGATTTTGACCCCAACACCATGACAGTTTCCAGATTACCAGTATGAGTGAGACTACACAACCTGCCTCTTCATTTCTGGAATGAACAGGTTCTAGAGAGCATTGGGAATAGCCTTGGGCGGTATATAAAAACCGACATGGAAATATTAGAGCAAAGAATTTTCACCTTTTCCCGGATCTGCATTGAAGTAGATTTAAGCAAAGGATTACCGGAGAACATCATGCTAATTTATAAGCAACAAAACTGGCTGCAATCCCTTGAATACGAGAATACTGCTTTTAGATGCAGGAACTGCCGGATGCCAGGACACCTACAAAATACATGCCCGGAAGTTAAGAGACCAAACAACAAAAAGAAATAAAAAAGGAAGCAGAGGAAAGGCTGGCAGTTTCCCCCTCCGGACTCAGAGGAGGATGAGTCAGAAGAAGAAGAGGAACCAGCTCCACCAGAAAGCAAGCAACCTACACAGGAACCAGAGGTGCAAACAGAGGATACAACAGTATCCATGGATCCACACTTTCTGAAGAAACAAACAGACAGGAACACCATGGATACGGGCAGCGGAGGGATTAAAAGACACCATACATCAGAAACCTCCGATTCGGACAAGGACACAGGAACTCAAAAGGTAGAAAATCAGATTGTCCTTGCCACTTGTGTGCCATCTCAGGGTGAATGGCGCAAAGTTGAGAAGAAGAAAGGGAGAAAAACGTGATTTGTGGGTTTTTTCTCCTACGAACTAGATTTCTTGTCTCTTTCTCTCTTCCCCTCTCTCATTCTATTTCTTTCATTTTTTCTAAATGCAAGGTAGCCTCGCTACGTCGCATTGTGTGCGAAAGCACATGAGCCCAATGGGCAAATTCTGAAAATGCTTAAATGCATATGCTATGTGTAACTTTTCATTTTTATAAATAAAAGGTTACCAATTTTTTCTGCGGAAAAAAAAAAACTCAATATTTTTTTATAAATAGAAGGGTTTTCCCATTTATTTGTCACCTTTTGTTGCTTAAAGATCACTCTGGATCTCAACACTTGGTCTGGCTATTGATCCATAGTCATAGCCATACTTTTCCATTTTTGTCTAGGTTTTCTACACCATCAAGAGAGAGAAGTTCTAAATTTGAAGTGTTGAGGACTCACAAGAACCCATCCCATTGAGGAGAACAGGGAACACCCTCTTGTGTTTTCCTCCCAGGTGCCATTAATAAAATTGTTCATTGGATATATTCTTGTCTTGTCTATTGGATCTATGGAGTAAATCTTATTTTTCTACTGTTTAATGTCTTCTAATGCATAGATGTAGATTTTTGCAGCATTTTTCTTGATCATCTAATTGTAGATCTGAAGATGTTAGCAGTCATTTCTATTGTTAGGGCTATAAGTTATGCATAGCTAAAGTGGTATTTTTTCATACACTTTCAATAAATATTCATACTAACACTTGTTCCGACACCTAAGAACATGTTTAAAAGACTAATACCTACGCAAAACAGGTATTTTCCAATAAAAACAAACCTGCTATCATTCCAAAAGGAATTTCTGAAAGATTTAAGCCCAGTAAAATCCTATTTTTTCAAAGAAATCTTATAGTTGCCCAAAAAGAGCTAATTCCCTGTCAAAAATTTGATAAAACCTTGTTTTCAATACTGCAAACTGGTTTTAAGTTAAAATTGAATATTTTTAGTCTTTTCAGACCTCATAAGAATCTGAATTTTCCCAGAAATCCTTTGGAGGTAATCCCAACCCTTCTGCGCCCAATTTGAATCAATTTTAGCTCAATATTCACTGAAAGAAGTATAAGAAACCCTTATTTCTTATTTCATAAACATGTGAGAGTCTGAAGAATAGTTGAAAGCCAATATAGAAGGGTTTAATTCAAAAGAAAACCAATTTGTACTTATTTTTCATCCAAGAACCTTTGTTAAAGTAAAAAACACTTATGTAAACCATTTAATCTTACAGAAGAATCCAGAAAGCCCAAAAAACATATTTTCAGTTATCCAGAAAGCCTAAAAAATGTCAAAATCCAATCCAACTATGACCTCAAAGGCTGCAATCATTGTAAATCCTCTACAACCTCCTGTTCTAGACATTGAACACACACCTTTAGCAGATGTGGACTATAAAATAGCAGATCCAGTTGTTAAATTTAATTTTTTAGACCTCCACTTCTGGAGTTATGAAAAGTCTTTAGATCAAGTTGAAGAAGTCCAAATTTGGGAGTCAAACCTACCCAAATATGTTGTTCCAATCACTCGTTAATGCCCAAAGGCTATTAGGTTGTGTCAGAGCTATTATTCACCTGAACATAGAGAAATTGTAAATGCAAACAAAGAAGTACTTTTCACAATTACTGCTGAGTCAATAAACCAGATGCTACAACTTAAACCTAATCCTAAAGCTATTCCTTTGTCAATAAAAGCACTTACAAAGGTGTACATTGGTCTTGATTTTCCCAAAAGATTTTAGATTTTCAAGTGTTCATGCCTTTACATGTTGAAATTCCACAAACCAACCCTCCTTATTCTAGTTCAAAATTTCCAGAAGGGTCTAGGCATGTCATTTCCATGTTGTCATTTATCCTAGGATACTTTACAGATGAGCATACTGATGAGTCCACCATAGGGTTTCTATCTACTTTTTCACCAGGACAACCTCCTTCTGTCATTTTTAATTATGCTGAGTATATAGCTGATAATATCCCTGATCAGCTTGTCAAATTGCCAACTAAATGAGTATTTAGGTATACAACCTTCCTTTTCCATATGTTTTTATACTTCTAAGTAGAAAAGTGTGGAGTACTAAAAAGGTATGCTTTTGATGATCATTTCAGTGGCTTTTTAGTAGAATTTGTAAACCTTTTTGCATCATGAATTTGGAAAATAATAAAGAATTATAACAAAACATGTGAGAATTGATATGCAAGACTTAACCGCTAATAATTGTTATTTTTCTGTGCAGGAAAAGGTGAAAACGAGGAGTTGTCGTTCCAAAGGAAAGGACAAAGACGAGATAACTGCTGTCCCTTTGAAGGGGAACCGAATGCAAACAAGGCTAAGCAGATCAAAGCAAATCGGCCCGGAAAAGGAGGAGAAGACACCAGCTCGGCGCAAAAGAAAAGAAAAGACGAAGGATTAACAGTTTGGCGAATCCCTCAGGATCTTTGATCCTGAGGGATCGCTGCTTTATTTATCTTGTTACTTGGACATCTCCGCCATCACCTTTATATAAAGGGACAGCACTGTTAGCTTGAAAAAAACAAGGGAGAAGACTTTTTATGTAATTTTCTGTTAAAAATCAACTTTGATCATCGATTCTCGTTGAGAACTGGTTCATTGTACTTTTGTCTTATGCATTAATGAAAACTTGGTGATTATCTCATTTCTGCGTCTGGATTAACTTAAGGCAGTGTACCCTTGGAGGCTAAGGGCCCGGCCCCGGAGGACACTTGCTTTTGTATCACTACGATTTGATTTCTGCGTGGTTTGCTTATCATTGTTATTCGGTAATCTGATATGCTTTATAAGTTGCTATTACATGCTCTGTTAAGATTAAATCATTAAGGTTTTTACAGATAGAATTGTGTATTGACTCTGCATTATGTTATTGATCCTTTCAGAGTTAATTGCATGTTATTAGTCTTAACCGAATATTCTTACTGTTCTGTTACAGAGCTTTTGTACTGAACATTCATGTCATAGAATCATATGAAGTTGTGTTCTTCATGATTGTTGGATTCAGAGATAATGTTGTTCTATTTGGGAGCACAGCCGTATCCCTATTAATTAAGATTATTATTTCAGCGTGTTGTGTGCGTATATGATTTACTAGTGCTGTTCATAATTTATCAATAGTTATTGCTGTTCCATTAGCGTGTTCTGCTTAATTTGCCTTATGAGTGAAAGATTGTTATTTGATTGTGGAGCGTGCATTTGGGTTTAATAGAGTAAGTTTGGTTACGACTCTCGAGACTTAGTTGTTCGATTTCTGTTCCATTTTAGAATTACTGTTCCATTCCAGATTTTATGTTCAATTCTTTATTTGCTGTTCCATTTTGCTATCTGTAGTTCCATTTACTCGCATTTGTTGTTTTGGTGTGAGAGACGATCTAAGGCTGTAGTGAGCTTTGGCGTTCACTGTCTAGCTCCCAGACCCGTGGTCTATGCTCTAATTTCCTTTCCATCAGTTTCCAAAGGGATGGGTTATCGCTGTCGAACCCTTGACTGATAAGCTGCCTAGTTTTCTGAATGTGTGATTTATTCTTTTGAAGTAACTTAGTTATAAACAAGCATCCGTTTACTCTTGTATTTTTAAACATTGTACTACTAGCATTACTCTGACAAGTGATAGCCTCAGACTGAGACACTCTTTGGAATAACAAAACGCTCCCGGATTGACATATTAATGTGAGGTAATTAGAGGTGAAAGAGACCCTTTTTATAGCTCTACATTTTGGCGCCGTTGCCGGGGAAAGAGTGTAGTCATTTGTCTTTTTCATAGTAGTGTACGAACCTGCTAGGGAAGAGTTGGATCTTAAAAACGGAAGGTAAGAACCTACGTGCAGAGCATGCAAAATCCCTGCTCCACTGACCGCTTTCCTAACAGATTTGTTTTTGCTTTGTTTGAATAAGAATTTGGTAGTTCATTTGAGTTCATGACTAAGCAGAAAAGACCAGAAAAGAATATCAAACCCCCATCCAAGCCTGAAAAAGATAAGGGGCCGGTGACCCTTGGCCGAACGACCTTCATAGACGAAATCTATAAGAAAACAGAATCTCAGCCATCAGTAGGCCCCAGGAAAAACATTTCTAAACAGCCTACTAGTTCCCTTCAGGCCACAGGATCACCATCTGTAGCCTTTGCTGAGGTGCATAGTCAAACTGAAGAGAAGGACTTTCAAGAAATTGAAAATTCTACTCCAGAACTATTGCAGGAAGGGAATTCCAGCAACTTTTGTGAAGGAGAAGGAGAAACAGGGCAAACCAAGGAGCCAAAATCTCCTATTGGAGCAAACCAGCCATTAGATAGCCTAGATAAGGGGAGTGCTGCGAAAATCATTGTTGAAGGAATCCAATCTCCTCAAACATCTGGTATTCTCATTATTCCAGATAAGGGAAGTGCTATTAAAACTATCCCTGTCAAAACCATTCCCTCTCAACCTAGGAATACTCTCCTAGATATCCCAGAAGGTTATTGGCATATATTCAATCCCATGGCTCAGAACCAGCCAAATGCTCAAACCTCTACATTACAATATCCTATAGTGGATTCTGCAGCAAATGCACCCATGAAAGCTATCCCTCTTCAGCATATCCCTACATTTCACGGTCTCACATCGGAAGATCCGGATGCATTTTTATTCGAATTCGATGTGTTATGCAGGGGGTATGATTACACCACCGATCCCCAAAAATTGAAATTATTCCCCTCTACATTAAAAGGGGCTGCTTTAAGATGGTTTATGGGACTAGGTGGCGGGGTTATCAACAATTGGGATCAAATGAAGGAATCCTTCTTAAAAAAATATCAGGATTATTGTAGGTCTAGAGAATTAAAAGACGAAATATTCCAAATGACAGCCAGACCGAATGAAACATTGGAGGAGTATGTGGAACGTTTTTAGTACAATCTACAAAGATCTCCTTATGCATCGCTACCTTTACCTGATAATGTGTTAAAAACTGCATTAATAAGGGGCATGAAGGAACAATGGATTGAAACATTAAACACCATGGGAAAAGGGGATATTTATCAAGAGAATTTTGCTGACATCATTGATTTATGTATCAGGAGTTCGAGAGGCAGCACAAGAATAAAACCGACAGAATATGATCGGTTTGCAAGAGATAACAAAGTATCAACAGACGGAGTAACACGTGCAGAAATTGGAAATTTATTAGAAAATTTCAAAACTGATATTCTGGGGACACTAACTACACAACTTGATATTGTGCAGGCTAAACAGAAGCAGATGGAGGCAGAACAGAATTTGGCGATCTTCTGCCCCCGATGCAGAAAAAAACATAGCCACAAGGAATGTCCACTGGATACAGTCCAAACATGCGCCATCTATACAAAAGATCACCTTACGGAGAGCTGCCCCTCACTTCCTGGATTGAAAGCGGTATATAAGGAAGCGGAAGAAGAACCAGAATCGGCGTACTTGATCAATCAGCGTTGCCAGTGGCAGCCGAGAAAATCTGGTATGTTTCCATACTCAACCTTTTCTTTTTAACCTCCACATTATAATGCTCAACAATATAGTATGTGGTAAAATCAATCTCAACCCCCATTTTCAAACTGGTCACCACAATCATTTCCTTCTTCAAACCCATGGCTGAATCAAACAAGCCAATTTGGTTGGCTGAATTTCCCTTATACTCCACCATATTGGCAAAATGGCCCATATCCTTCACAATGGACTCCCCCTACTTCACAAAGTTCACCCTGGCAGACAAGCTGGCAAAGACCGATGCACCAGCCAGCTGGAACTATTCCACTCCCTCAACCTACTCTGCCAGCATTACAACAAAATCCCCAGTCTAACCTGAGACCGCAACTCCCAGCCCAACCCAATCCCAATCCAAATAACAGACCGGTCCAATCTATCCAAATCATAGAATCACCAGAAATAGAACCCGACCTGAGGGAGTGCAATGATCTTCAGTTAAGATCTGGACGTATAATTGAAACTGAGGGAGATAAAACAGTTCATATTGAAGATCAGTTACCAAGAGAACATCAGTTGCAACAAGAGGATGTAAATAAGCAGCAGACTCATAATCAAGCAACCACATCCTCTCCTCTGTTCCCAAAACGATTAGTTATACCTCGACCCATACAATATCCTGACTTTGACATTCTGGGAGAATTACAAAATCTGTACATAAAAATTCCATTCCTCCAAGCCATTCAAGACATTCCTATATACACAAAAACTATCAAAGAGTTGTGCATAAAGAAACCAAGGAGGAATATAACAAATAATCCAAGAGTCCAAGTAGTCGGTACTTTATCTGACCTATTATCTGGGAGAGAAACACCCATTAAATATGAAGACCCAGGGAATCCAATTATAACTGTTCAAATTTATGGTCAGACCCTGTCTAATGCCTTAGTTGATTTAGGAGCTGCAATTAATATTTTAACAATCACTACTTGCCAAAAGCTCGGCATTACATCAGTAGAACCCACCTCTACTTTGTTAGAATTGGCTGACCGATCTGTGGTTAGACCAGAGGGTATTCTACGGGATGTCATGGTCTCTGTTGATTCCTGGGAGTATCCAACCGATTTCCTGATAATTAATCCAAAAACCCGACTTGATGGACACCCGCTAATTTTAGGTAGACCTTGGCTTGCCACTGCCGATGCCTACATTGGCTGTCGGCAGGGAAATATGACCATAACCAGAGGACCGAATAGCAAGAATTTAGTTCTATATCCTCCAGCGCAACCAAGTGTCACAATAATCAAAACTAATAAGCACCATGTATCATACCTTACTGATAACATCAGATCTCCATTAACTATACAAGAGGCACTTGATTTTAAAGACCAAACAGAAGATGATGCCATTAATAATTTCATTAGTCAAACTGAATCTCGCACATAGTGTCACATGATAGAAGTAGCATTTGATAATGAATTGGAGGAAGATCCTCTGAAAGATACGCATGACCAAACGATACCTGTTACTTCTGTTGCAAATAGTAAAACTGTGGAAATTGAACTGGGAAAAACTTTAAACATCAATGCTAATCTCACGCCTAAACAAGAAACAAAGCTCATCCATCTGTTAACAAAATATCAAGAAGCATTTGCATGGGATTACTCTGATATGAAAGGAATCGATCCCCAATTATGTACACACCACATTTATATAGAAAAATATGCCAGACCTGTTCGTCAGCCGCAAAGGAGACTTAATCCTCATCTAAAGGATGTGGTAAAAGCTGAACTTCAGAAACTTTTAGATGTCAATTTTATCTATCCTATTTCTGATAGTAAATGGGTCTCTCCGCTTGTGGTGGTACCAAAAAAGAATGGAAAATGGAGAATCTGTGTGGATTATAGGGAACTAAATAAGGCAACACAGAAAGATCATTTTCCTCTCCCATTTATAGACCAAGTATTAGATACTTTAGCAGGAAAGAAATTATTTTCTTTCCTGGATGGCTTCAGTGGATACAATCAGATTCAGATTGCCCCCGAAGACCAGGATAAAACTACTTTTACTTGTCCTTGGGGAACATTTGCCTATCGAGTTCTACCTTTTGGCCTATGTAATGCTCCTACCACATTCCAAAGGGCTATCCTTAGCATTTTTGCAGATTTAATAAATGATGGACTTGAAGTTTACATGGATGACTTTACACCATATGGAGATGATTTTGATCCGGCTCTAGACACCCTAGAAAAATTCCTACAACGCTGCATTGTTACCAGGCTTTGCTTAAGCCACGAAAAATGTTTCATGATGATGACTGAAGGAATTATCCTAGGACATTATGTTTCGGCAGCCGGCATTCAGGTAGACCCGGCCAAAATCCAAATACTTTTGCTCATTCCCACTCCTACTACTCAAACAGAGGTACGCAGCTTTCTTGGATTTTCTGGTTACTATAGACGATTTATAGAGCATTATTCGCACATTGCTGCTCCTTTATATGCACTAACTGGTAACGTTGATTTTCTTTGGACAGAAAAATGTGACCGTGCTTTCGAGGATTTAAAGAAGCTTGTATCCACAGCCCCAGTCCTTCGAGGACCAAACTAGGACCTACCATTCCAGATATCATCTGATGCCTCAGATACAGCCATTGGCGCAGTCCTTGGGCAGGAAGAGGATAAAAAACCATATGCTATCTATTACATCAACAAAAATTTATCCCCTGCTGAATTAAATTACACTGTTACTGAAAAAGAATTCCTAGCTGTAATACATGCTGTCAATAAGTTTAGACATTATATTACAGGATATCCTGTTATCTTGTATACAGACCATTCTGCCATAAAATATTTAGCAAATAAGCCTGTCACAAATGCCAGAGTAACTAGATGGTTGATTTTATTGCAGGAATTCGATATCACAATCAAGGATCGGCCTGGCAAAGAAAACCCTGTAGCCGATTTTCTTTCGAGAATACCCAAACCAATCGATGTAGCAGCAGTTGAAGATCAATTTCCGGATGAGCACCTGTTTGCTGTTGCCGTTCAAACACCCTGGTATGCTGATGTTGCCAATTACCTCGCAGTAGGTAAACTACCAAAACACTTAACCCCTAATGAGCGCAAGCAGATTGTTCAGAAGAGTGCTCGATTCTCGTGGATTGGGGGCTATTTGTTTCACACAGGGGCAGACATGCATATCAGGCGATGTGTTCGAGAAGACGAAATCTTTGACATCCTAAAATCCTGTCACGATGGACCGCGTGGTGGACACTTCGCTGAGCATAGAACTGGACACAAAGTATTACAGACAGGATATTACTGGCCTACGATTTTCAAAGATGCAAAGAAATTTGTCCAAGCCTGTGACAGCTGCCAGCGAGCAGGACGACCTGGTCAAGCTGATGAGATGCCTCTGAAACCACAATTAGTCATTGAACCATTCGAGCGATGGGCTCTTGATTTCGTTGGACCCATCAACCCCTCATCAAATCAGAAAACATATATCTTGGTGGCAACATAATATGTCACCAAATGGGTTGAGGCAGAAGCATTGCCAAGAGCCACAGAGGACTCTGTCATACAGTTCCTGTTCCATCTATTTGTACGTTATGGCCTTCCAAGGGAAATCATTACAGATGGAGGACCACAATTTGCTGGGAATAGATTGGCTGCAACACTCAACAATTATCACGTCCAGCATAAAATCACTACTCCATATCACCCACAGGCGAATGGGCAGGTAGAAAGTAGCAATAAGATAATAGAATCAATCCTAACGAAAACCATCGCGTCACATAGGCGTGATTGGGCTACCCGACTACCTGAAGCACTCTGGGCCTATAGAACCACATGGAGGAGCACCACCGGTTACTCACCTTATCAATTAGTGTTTGGAAAACAACCCATTTTTCCCATAGAATTCGAAATCCAAACATTACGGACAGCACAGGAAGTTGGCCTAGATCTAAGCGAGGCACAAATCAATCGACTACAGCAGATCAATGAATTGGATGAAATTAGGCTCTCTGCATTACAAAATACAGCATTGATTCAACAGCAGCGAGCTAAATGGCATGATGCGCTCATCAAAAACAAAGTCTTCCACGAGGGAGACTGGGCTCTATTATACGACTCTCGGTTTCAGGACTTCCCTGGGAAACTTCAGACTCGATGGTTGGGACCATACGAAATCCAAAAGGTGCATGACAACGGAACCCTTACTCTAATTACCATTGACGGTTCTGGATATGCATTCAAAGTAAATGGCCACCGAGTTCGTCTCTATCGCAAACCACTCACTCGGGAATCCTTCTGCCAGCAGCTACGCCGAGACACTGATATGGAGATTTTAGGAGAGGAAGAGAAATCTTCC
Organism: Pinus albicaulis; assembly: GCA_034641835.2. Classification (NCBI taxonomy): domain Eukaryota; kingdom Viridiplantae; phylum Streptophyta; class Pinopsida; order Pinales; family Pinaceae; genus Pinus; species Pinus albicaulis. The sequence goes on from CM076580.1 coordinate 1,345,582,124, forward strand.
TCACCTGTAATTCATTTCTTTTTACAATTTGTACATAAGTCTTGTCTTTGAGTCGTTCTTGTACATATGTTTGAATTAAATGTTTTCTTGTCATTTTTTGTTGTTCTTTTTCTTTCTCAAAATTTCGATTTTTGCCGTTCTGTTTCTAAAAGAATGGCATTTGTGTGTTTTTTTGCTGTTCCTTTTTAAAAAAAAAAGGGGAACGGCTTTGCTTGTTTTGCTGTTCCTTTTCTAAAGGAACAACATTTTGGATTTGTGCTGATCCTTTTTCAAAAGGAATGGCACTGCGATGTGTTTGTTGTCCCTTTTCCAAAGGCGCAGCATATTTTGATTTCTGCTGTTCCTTTTCCAAAGGAACGACATTTTTGCATCTTTTGCTGTTCCTTTTCCAAAGGAACAACATTTTTGGTTGCCACTATTCCTTTTTTTTTCAAAGAAACAGCATTCTTTTGTTGCTGTTATTCCTTTTTCAAAGGAACAACATTTTGAGTGTTTTTATAGTATTTTTATTTTTGCTGTTCCTTTTTCAAAGGAATGGCATTTGCATTTTTGCGATCTATCGTCCTTCGTTGTTTCTTTTTCAAAAGGAACACCACTAGCATACTTTTGCTCTCCTTGTGAAACAGCTTATTCCTTTTGCTGATCTAAATTGAGGATGCTTCTTGCCCGTATTCTTTCAAGTCTTTAAGATACAGCTATGTACTTATGCAATGAATATAAAATCACAACATACTGAAATCCGCAAACCATAAATCGCTATATCTATAAGGCTCTGCATTGGTAAGAGGACAAAAGGAAGGACATACTTATTTCTTATCTTTTGTTGTCATTGTTTTACTAATTTTGCCCTGATTGGTTATCTTTATCATGCTGATCCCTTTAACCCTTTTTTATTATTATTTAGGAATAAGAGCAAAGGGCTTATATCTTCCTATTGAGATGATAAGACTTCTTCCACCATTCCTACTCTTAAGGAGTGTTGAACCACCCTTTGTGTATAAATAAGGAAAAGTACTCTATGAAAAAGAAAAAAATATGTGAACATGATATGTGAGATGTCAAATGTAGGATAGGGGGTCTCATCAAGAGCCAGCCTACCATGATCATGAGGATGGAAGTGAAGTGGCATTCCCACTATGGCCACCACACCAGGGATATGGTCCAAAAGGTATATCAAATAATCGAACCTTGGAACAGGAGGTCTCATCATGAGCCGGCCTGCCCACTTTTCACTCCTTCATCATGAATGGCATTATGGTTAACTGGTCACCAAGCCAGCATAATGGTCTACACTTTGACATAACAACATTCCTAAGTCTACACAAAGGATCATGGTTCCAAGGGTGAAAAAACAACTTTGCCAAGGTTATGGACACCTGTCGGCAGCAGAGCATTGTTAATGGTATTGAAGTCACCTTGGTTACAACAATGGGTAAGATACTAATACTCTTTTGTTTCTTATATCCTAGGAACTAATCATATATTATTTCCCGATTTATACATCGCATGAACATTTATCATCACCAATCATGGCAAAGGAAGTGACCATGACCACTTGAGATTTGGAAAATACGACAGATGTCCTATCCACCAGCCTCATATCATAACACAGCAGCCTCTTACGTAATACGCGATCAACTCTCCGCCTCGATTTCGGTAATTCGTTGTCTTTCTAAACATGGCATAATTCCATATGTTGTTCCTTTCTGACTCGGTTGCAGATCGGGTGCTGCTCCTTTATTTGACGGCTGGGACAGCCTATCACATTGCGGGGGGGGAGGTTAACCTCATTATTCCCTGAATTACGTGTCAGCTCACTATTCGGGAAAGATAGTGTACAACGGTATGGCATGGCTTAACGGCATGGCATTTCTATTTTTACACAAGTTGCTGTTCATAATCCATTTCTGTTGCATTGTTGCATACTCTGTGTTTTTTTTCTCGAAATCTTGCGATTATCACCCTCTCTGTGTTTCAAACAGCACAAGTAGTTGCTGTTCCATTGAGAATCCGCAGTGAAACCATGGGAGGAAGGGCAATTCGAAGCGAACCTCAGAAGCTGACAATCTCCGCTGCTGCCCGGGAGATCCTGGAAAGAGCAGGATGGTTGAATTATCTCAGTCGCCTGCAGGAGTCTAATGAAACAGTAGCGATGGAATTTTTGCAGAACCTGCAGGATGATCACTCCACAGTAAGGGGGAAGTGGATAGCGGTCACCGACGATATAATTGCATAAGTTTCGGGACTACCAGCCACCGGACCAGTATGGACATTAAAGAAGGAAAGATTACAGAAGATCATGGAAATTTTCCAGGACGAAGGTCAGAGCTTGACAATTAAGGGGAAGGGCATTCTGCCAGCAATGCTAGGAGAACCCTGGACAGAATTAGAAAGAAAAGTGCAGAGCTACATCACCTGCGAGGGGAGGAAAGACGTGGTAAGACCACGACATCTTAAATTTTTAGCTGTTTTAAAGCAGAAATGCTCTGTAAATCTACCTGCACTTCTGAATTCATTACTGCATGATGCTGCACGAAGCATAAAAAAGGCACAGCATGTAGAGTCAGTCGTCAGTCACCATGGGTTAATACGATTAATAGTTAGTCATAGTCTCTCCCAGCAGCAGAGCAGCTGGGAAGAGCTGATTGTAATGATTGAGGGGGGATTGACAGCACCATCCCCAAAACGTAAACATTCTACAAGCACACCAGAACGTCCGGCAAAACGCAGAGAATTAGTAAAACAAAAACATGTTTCTAGTGCATCAGAACGACCAGAGATACACCAGGAATCGGCAAAGCGCAAGCATGCCACCGATACACCCAAACAGCCAGACAAGCCCAGAAAATCAGCCCGGTTAGCTCGGATGCGAGGAAGGCTAGAGAAGCCCAGAAAATCAGCCCGGTTAGCTCGGATGCGAGGAAGGCTAGAAAAGCTCCAGGAAAGCACCAACCAACCAGTGGTAATTGAGGACGAGCAATCCGAAGAGGAAAATGAGGAAGCAGCCGAGCATTCGGAAACAGAAATAGAAGCAGAAGCTGAACAGGAGGAGGAAATGGGACAGCAGGGAGGTAGCCCACTACAAGACCCAGTGGGAGAAGATGAATTGGCCGCAGTCTTGGCCAATATGGGTAAGTATGGCCAACCTTCTAGTCCAGTAGACCTCCACGACAAACCCCAAGAAGAAAACACATCTGAAAAATCACATGCAGTAGAGGCAGAAAAAGGAAATCTGCCTGTTCATGATGAAGAGGAGATAAGAGATACTGAACGAGAACAATCTGTTCCCAGGACACCAGAGGAAATTCCGGAGGGAGTAGGAGCAGAAAAAGCAGTTGCCTAGGAAGAGACGGAACCAGCCAAGGTTCCTACCCCAGAACAACGAGGAAGCACCCCAAGAAAAAGATCCAAAAACTAGTCATGGTCCAAACCGCAACAGACAGCCTGCTGTTCCTTCTAATGAAACGCTGGAAATTAAGAAATTGCGAAAGGAACGACAGAAATTATTGAATACAATAGCCCAGCTCCAACAGCAAATTAGAATTCTGAAAGCAAACCAGAGGGTAAGAAAGACCGCAGGGAAGAAAAAGAAGGCCACTGCAATAAAATCCCGCAAGGCAAAAAGGCGAGGGACCAACAATCGCCCTGCTGCTCAAAACCCTGCTGAAAATCCAGCTGCCATTCCAAATGATGTTGAGGAACAGCAACAGACTGATATTCACGTTAAAATAGAAAGGGATGATATGAGGACCAGCGACAAGAAAATCCAGACAGAGGCACCACCCTCAGGGGTAATAAGGGTTCTGAACTCCAAGCAGCGTAATAAGAAAGTTCAGGTAAAACTCCCGGCCTCCACTGACCTATGGAAAAAAGATCCGAAGACAAGAACCTTGCATAAGATGATGAAGCAAGCCCAGCAAGAAGCCGAACAACTTAGGGAGAAAACGGTCCCCCGAGAGAAATATGAAGAATTACAGCAGCAACTAAGGGACGTCAATCAATCCAAAAGCCAGGCCTTTGAAGGGTGGCAAAAGGAACAAGAGGAAGTTGCAAAGGTAACCCGTAGACTAGATACTGTTATCAAGCAGATGAATACCTTGTGTTCTTTATACAATGACGTTTTAGCATGTAGGGCCCCTGCTAAAAACTATGCTTTGTTTTTACTAGAACGGTATTTACAATTAAAAATAAAAGCTGTTAAAGCAGGCGCCCCTATACAAATCAACACTGTCAATGACTTTATAGACTGTTGTAAACATTATGGAGTGAAGGTCCAGAGATTGCTGTGTGAACTTTATTTGCATGACCTCGTGCTAGATCAGGAGACTGAGTTGAACCCTGGCCCTTTTGTTGGAGACATCCAATTACAAGCATTCATTTCATTCGGGGTTAATCAGATTAAGTAGCTCAAAGCCTATGATACTTTCCAGAGGCAGGAAAATGGCCTAGATTTACGGGTAAGGGCTGAGCCTAGGAACCCAGTGCAGTTGTGGAAAGCACATAGAAACCTCATGAGGACTCCGAGTGTCATTGAAACGTTAGGACCCATGCATGAGGCACTCATTCGACAGAGTTTAGAATATTTTCTTTCCATCAAAGACCTCGCAATTGATGCAGCCAAATTTCGGTACCGAATCTCTAATCCAAACATCCAGCTCAGGGAACCATTTAAGTATGAGAATTTTGAATTAGATGCCAACCGTTTGAACCTCTATGGCGAGAGCATTTTGAAAGCAGGGCCATCCTGGTTAGGATATAGATTTCGCATTCCAATTATTTGGCACCCTGCACCTGGATATCAAGCCCTGTATGAGATGCCTGAGGGGCAAACAGGTCAGTTCTTTGACTATCTAATCACTCATCATGGCTTTAGGCCTCCGCATGAGATTCCTTCTCCAGCCTATTCTCTCATTGCCTTGCATGTCAACTACAATGTTTTCATGAGGACATGAAACAAGGTAAGCAGGGGGATGTGTGGAGTACTAAAAAGGTATGCTTTTGATGATCATTTCAGTGGCTTTTTAGTATAATTTGTAAACCTTTTTGCATCATGAATTTGGAAAATAATAAATAATTATAACAAAACATGTGAGAATTGATATGCAAGACTTAACCGATGATAATTGTTATTTTTCTGTGCAGGAAAAGGTGAAAACGAGGAGTTGTCATTCCAAAGGAAAGGACAAAGACGAGATAACTGCTGTCCCTTTGACGGGGAACCGAATGCAAACAAAGCTAAGCAGATCAAAGCAAATCGGCCCGGAAAAGGAGGAGAAGACACCAACTCGGCACAAAAGAAAAGAAAAGACGAAGGATTAACAGTTTGGCAAATCCCTCAGGATCTTTGATCCTGAGGGATCGCTGCTTTATTTATCTTGTTACTTGGACATCTCCGTCGTCACCTTTATATAAAGGGACAGCACTGTTAGCTTGATAGATACTTTTCATGTAATTTTCTGTTAAAAATCAACTCTGATCATTGAGTCTCATTGAGAACTGGTTCATTGTACTTTTGGCTTATGCATTAATATAAACTTGGTGATTATCTCATTTCTACGTCTGGATTAACTTAAGGCGGTGTACCCTTGGAGGCTAAGGGCCCGGCCCCGGAGGACACTTGCTTCTGTATCACTACGATTTGATTTCTGCGTGGTTTGTTTATCGTTGTTATTTGGTAATCTGATATGCTTTATAAGTTGCTATTACATGCTCTGTTAAGATTAAATCATTAAGGTTTTTACAGATAGAATTGTGTATTGACTCTACATTATGTTACTAATCCTTTCAGAGTTGATTGCATGTTATTAGTCTTAACCGAATATTCTTACTGTTCTGTTACAGAGCTTTTGTACTGAACATTCATGTCATAGATCCATATGAAGTTGTGTTCTTCATGATTGTTGGATTCAGAAATAATGTTGTTCTATTTGGAAGCACAGTCGTATCCCTGCTAATTAAGATTGATCAGATTACTATTCCAGCGTGTTGTGTGCGTATATGATTTACTAGTGTTGTTCCATAATTTATCAATAGTTAGTGCTGTTCCATTAGTGTGTTCTGCTTGATTTGCCTTAAGAGTGAAAGATTGTTATTTGATTGCGAAGAGTGCATTTGGGTTAATAGATTAAGTTTGGTTACGACTCGCGAGACTTAGTTGTTCGATTTCTGTTCCATTTTAGAATTGTCGTTCCATTCCAGATTTGTTGTTCAATTCTTTATTTGTTGTTCCATTTTGCTATCTGCCGTTCCATTTACTCGCATTTGTTGTTTTGGTGTGAGAGACGATCTAAGGTTGTAGTGAGCTTCGGCATTCACTGTCTAGCTCCCAGACCCGTGGTCTATGCTCTAATTTCCTTTCCATCAGTTTCCAAAGGGATGGGTTATCGCTGCCTAGTTTTCTGAATGTGTGATTTATTCTCTTGAAGTAACTTATTTATAGACAAGCATCCGTTTACTCTTGTATTTTTAAAACACTGTACTACTAGCATTACTCTGACAAGTGATAGCCTCAGACTGAGACACTCTTTGGAATAACAAAACGCTCCCGGATTGACATATTAATGTGAGGTAATTAGAGGTGAAAGAGACCCTTTTTATAGCTCTACAAAAAGTTCCCTATAACCCTCTAGAAGCTTGATATAGAAGAAAATCTACTTTCAGTCATCTTTTGGACTTCTTTGATCAGAAAAGAGTCCACAGAGTTCACTTATGTAGAGTTACAGATAACTTTGTCCATCCATTAATAATTATGTTGACAAATACAGAAAAGCCAAGAATCAGTGATGAAATGAAGAAATTTCTACAGTTATTAGAGCACACTAGAACAGGTGATTGGTACTTATATCAAAAACATACAGAAATCAGAGTTTTTGGGTCCAATTGGTTACCCTATAAACTTCCTAAGCATGTGCCAATCAAAAATTTTTCCTTAGAGTATATTAGGAAAATATTAAATTCTGATTCTATCAACTTCCTAGCAGCCAAGAAGAATACCCAATTTAAGTTCTAGAATCAAGTGGGACCATTTATTTGTAATCACAGAGATGCATAACAAGAAGCAGCAAAACAATTACTTGAGTATAGATTTGAAGAAAGATTCTCATGGAACTATGATCCACAAGGAATATTAAGCAAAATGAGGGGTAAGTGAAAAGTAACACCTTATATTCATGAGAAAAAACCAGATATTGAACAATATTTCAATCAAACTAAGTGGCTAGAAAACACTTTGGTAGATGCATTTAAACAGAGTGATACTAGTCACACCTTGCAAACTGCAAATCAAGGAGAAAAAGATACTAAGAGAGTCAGAGAAGAAGGTACATATATTGCTGAGACAACAACTGAGACAAGGTTTAAACTTAGATACAATAAAAAGCCTAAAGTCAATTCAATTGATAAAGGAAAAGTGACCATAGAAGTAGAAGACACAGATGTTCCAGTGACAAATAAAGATGTTATTACAGTCAATACAAATGAACTAGCAACACAAATTTTAAATGAAGTAAATCTTGATAATTCAAACACTCAGGTCATAGAGAAACAACAAAGTTTGGAGGCATCCTCCTCATAGACAGTAGAAGAAAAAGATCTTGACATCAGAGAAAAATATAAGTAGATTAAGACAAAGAATGAAGAAATCAAGAATGAGATATATTCTCAGTATTTGAATCAAACACCAAGAATTCAAAACAGACTTTTATTAGCTTTCTATTATTCAAACAAAAAGTTGATTATTTCAATGCTTCAACCAATAGTTAAGAGTCCCAAGATAGTTGCAGACTACAAGAAAGTTGATCTTGAAGTGCCAACATAAAGTATTCATGCACTAGATTAGATTGAGTTTCACAGGCAAACTTCTGAGATGTTATATTCTACCATAACTACAAAGGCCATGAGTGTTCACAAGCTTCAAAATACCATAATAAACATGAGAGATCAAATGAAGGTTGACAAGGCCTCATCATATGCTAAAGATATTAGGATTAAGTCTTTAGAAGAGTTAGTTATTCAAGTAGGATATGATCCTGCCAATGTCAAAGGTGTAGAACAATTAGTGAAGAAAAAGAATGAAGATATTGCAGCATTGAGGAAACATCTTAAGCTTCCACCAACTGAACATCTACAAGCCAAAGAAATATTGCAAAAGCAAAGCCAAAAGGATGATATGATGAATTTAATTGTACAATTAACAGGACAGATAAAAGAGATGGAGATCCAAATGGACAAGCTTGTCCATGAAAGAGAAACTACAAAAGCATAGGAAACTCCTACAGTAATTCCCATGGTTACTACAACTGTGTCTTCAACTCTGGAAAAAGAGTTGGCACCGAAAGTACCACTGGCTACTGTAGTGCCAGTGACATCATCCACCACTTCAGCCATAGAATCCTCTACTACAGTAGCTCATCATTCTGATGAGGCTAGTAAATTAGTTAAAGCCATGGAGGAAATGTCACTTCAAACTAATGAGATAAACAGATTGAAGAAAATGATTTAAAATCCTAAAGACACCAAGAAGATAGCCCAAATCAATGCTAAAACTCATGAACAAAGGGCTAACAGGTTAAATACTGAGTTAAAAAAACTACAAAAGGACTTAAGCTTAAAAGAGACAATTTCTTATGTGAAGAATGAGTGATGGAGTAAAATAATTGAAGCCATCAATGATGTTTGGCCATCAATCTAGGTAATATATGAGCAGAGGGATTTACTGAAGGTAGCACAAGCAGAAATTTAGAAAACAAAAGATGAGCTAGGTGACAAACCTAAGCAAGCCATAGAATTGATCAAGTTTCTCAACAGTAAAAAGAAGCAAGAGTTGGAAGAAATAGAAATCACTAATAGAACAGAGACAATCCTTGAAATAAGGAAAGTCATTTCAAAGAAGAATCTGATGAAACAACTCCAAGAGAAATGTGAAAATATGAACATAGCCATAACCAAGTTCATGGTTAAATTTGAAAATTTGAGGCAAAAAGGTTTGCCTAATATTCTAGTTATTAATGATAAACTCATGCCATAGGAGGACTACAATAAGAAAATCAAAGATTATGAATAAGTTTAGGTGGACAAGACAGAAGGACAAGGTATTCCTACAAGGAAGGTCTTACACAGAAGTTTTGAAGACTTGTTTTTTCTTCAGCATGAGATAAAACACCTTTTTGTCATAAAACCAACATTTTCCAAATACACTGAGGCAGATGAGAACTTTAGGAAGCTGAAAAAGATACAAATTCCCAATGATGAAGCTTGGCAATCAATCACTCACTTACTGTAAAATTCAAATTGCAGATAAAAGAATAAAACAGTTGGCTAATTTTTTTCACTGTGAAAACATAATTTATTACAGCAATAAGGCAGTTTTTACAGAGGTTAAAGAGTATCAGAGTTAAAGAATATAATATAAAGAGGATAATATTTCAAAACAGATTTGAAATATCTTTGCCAGCAAAGAGGACAACAAGACAACCAACTACACCTAATCCATAAACAATTTTCTATTTTATTTGGATAAATAGGACATCTTGTTGATTTGTTAAGCAATTGTCACTATTTTGTTGTAAAAGATATTTATTTTTCCTTAGATAATTCCTAGAAGAATTCGAGGATATTTTGTAAAGATTTTTGTATATATACTTCATCTTTTGAAGTATTATTGTGGAATAAATTGCTGAAGATTTCTATAGTCATTAATGTTGTACTTAAAGGCCTTTTGTTGCAAATTTCGAGTAGCAAACTTGATCAAATCATCTGGCATCATATTTCAGGATTCGTGTGATGAGAAATTGAAGTGAAGTATTTTCTACTTGTCATTGTTTATCTTCTAATGTTTTCATGCATCCATTATGTATTCTAAATTTTAATAATAAAACAGGAGTATTATTTCAGGATTTGTTAAAAGCATGTTGTCTTTACTATTTATCATTTCTATGTTTTCTGCTGATTTCCAAAGTAGGGAACCCTTAATTGCTCCCTCTTTCGAATGAACTCTGTCTACTCATTCCTTATCTGGATCAAAGAATCCTTCATTGCTCTTTATCCCGATCAAACCACTTCACCAAATCAGCCTTCCAAGATCTTCAAAGACTTATCTATCTTGCCCTGAAAACATTTTACTTTTTGACCTTGACCCTAGTTCTATCTACTTGACTTTTGATTCCTTATCCCAATGGACAAACATATTTCCCACTATCCATCTCATTAAGTGATTTTTCCCACCAAACCAAACCAAATCAAAACCAATTTGCACAATAATAACTAGCCTAATATCTTATAATCAAAACAAATTTAAATCTTAAAGAGAGAGCCCTCTCTGAACCCTAGGAAGGCTAGATCCTAGAGTTTAAAAGTTGTTCTATGGTTACCTCTAAAGTTCTTATACTTTAAATCAAAATCTCACAACTTAAGAATTATTAGAGTGATAACATATTGGCGACCATACTGGGGACTTAACCAATCCTCAGTCTTAAAATAGGTCTTAAGGAAATATTTTTCATTATATTTTTCCTTTAAGACTGTTTTAAAAGTTGTGAGTATCATTTTATAAAAAACTGTAATTCTAGCTTCTAGAAAAATTTACTATACCAGGTCTAACCCGGATCCTAAAGCTGTTGTTATAGTAGACAATCTCGACAGAATTGGGAATAAGAATAAACAAGCAGAAGATTTATGTGCAAAAGTTTCCTTAGATAGAGCCAATTCATTACCAAAAGAGTTAGTGAGTTTACAAGACATAGAGTTTGACTTGAAGTTTGAACATTCTTTGTTTAGAAGCAAATCAGAAACTGACTTAAAAAGTGTTGTTATAGACCCTATTTTTATTTCATTTCTTGAAACAAAACAGAAAAATATTTCAGCAGATTCTGAATCAAAGATATTTAAAAGCTCATGATAAACCTGAAGAGATAAATGCTACTATTCTTAAGGAAATAAATGAAGCTATTGAATTAGTTGAATTATTAGCATATATATCTAAGCCTTCTATTTCTCATTTAGATACCACTACATCATCTATAATTTCCACTACAGTCCAACCTATAGATCCATTTATCCCTATACAACCCTTACAACCTAGAATATTATTTCCATATTCTCCCATATCAGCTTCATCCATTAGTTTATCTTCTGCAAATTTAAACTCATCATTCTCATTTCCAAGTAGTTCTTAATATATTCCAGTTTCATTTTCTAGCACCCCAACTTTATCCTTTAGTTCATCAACATTTTTTTCTAGTTCACCATCTTATATTCCAGTTTCATCAGTCACTTCATTAACTGCATCAGCTAGTACTTCCAATTCAGTCCCAAGCACTTCCAATATACCTCCTAACCAAGCTAAAATTCAAGCTATGGCTGCAGGGTATGCTCTCCTAGTTCTTCCAGGAAAGTTACATGACATGCCTCAGGATTACCAAAGTAAGATACCCCAATTTGATGCTACTACTCAATTGACTGCCCAACAACACATTAATAAAATAACAAATTACTTTGAGCTTCATGAAATAGATGATTCTGATGTACAACTGAGACTCTTTGCACAAACATTAACATGAGAAGTTAAGAAATGGTTTAAAGGTCTTAATCCTGGTAGTATAATGGATTTAGCAGTCTTTCATAGAGTATTTTTTAATAAAAGGGAAAAGAAGAAAAATCCACTCTAAATATTATCTGAATTTGATGCCATGAGAAGAGATCCCAATGAAACAATCCAAGACTACTGCACTAGATACAACAGTGTTTATAACTCAATCCCAGCCAATCTCAAACCCACTCCTTTTTCTGTCCTACTCAAATTACCTGATGGATTTGACACAGACATGTCTTATCAACTAAGGAAAAGAAATGTTGAAACATTAGAAAGAATGCAAACAGATGCTGTTAGTGTAGAAGTAAATATTTTAGCTAGAAAAGCTAGATTGAGGAATGAGAGGAGAGTAACCATAAAAGAAGAAAGATCTAGTTCAGATGGAAAAATAGACCAGTTAGCTAAGACTTTAAAGAGAATGATGGATAGATTAGACAACATAGAAGGGAGACCTCAATGGGATAATCAACAACAAATCAGGAATCCCAGCTTCAGGAAAAATAAAAATTCAGGAAAATAAAAAAAATCATCCCCTGATTAGACAATAAGACCCCCATTTCAAGAGAACTATGTTGAAAGTTCTCAAAACAATGTTGAAGATGAAAACACCATAAATCTAATTGGTATAGATGATGATAACACTATCTTTCTCACTCAGGAAGACCAAGAGTTATTTGAAATGCAACAACTTCAACTAGATTCAGGTGAATCATTTGACTACAAAGAAGGTTATGATTTTGCTATAAACAAAGTACATAAGCAATATAACCTTAGGAGTAAGAAAAACACTGAAATTTCTACTAAGAAATCTGCACAAACTGAAAATAAGAAAACAGTAGAAGCCCTAACAACAAAAGTTCTGAAAATTCTCCCTAGGGAAAATAAGAAAAACTCTAGTTCATCCCACAAAGTTTCCAGCCCCAAAATTTCACCAAGTCCCAATATTGTTGATATAACAGATGAATTTAATCAAACAACAAAAGATTCACAAAAATTTGTTGTTGTTAAAAAAACTAATTCTGCTAAAACAACAAACTTAGAGTCCAAAACATCCACTGCTAATCCAAAATCAGAAAATCTAAAAGTTGCCACTGCAAAAATAGCTTCTGACAATTCAAAATCTGAAATTACATCTACTGCTTCTCAAACCATTCCCGAAAAGAAAACTAGGAGCAGTAAAACATAAGAAACTAAAACATAAAATGAAAACATAACTATAGAAAAACAAGATAAACCCACTCAAACTACAATTACTAAGGAAGAGTTAATTCGAATCAATAAATCACAACCTTCATTCAATATACAAACTGAAATTGCAAAGTTAAAAATACCAATTCCATTGACAGAATTGGTAAAACATGATTTGTATAAAACAACTATCACTGAAACATTAAACATGAATGATGAATAAGACTCTGTAATCTTGAATGATGATCAACCATAGTTGATTTTTGGCCCTGATGTGAATGGAAAACATCAAGATGGATCAATTCCTCCATTTTACATCAGTTTAACTATTCATGACCAAATTTTACACAATGCAATGTTAGATTCAGGGGCTTCACACAATCTAATGCCTAAAACAATAATGGAAACCCTAAACTTAGACATCACAAGGCCTTACAAAGATTTATTTTCATTTGATTCAAGAAATGTTAAATGCCTAGGTTTAATTAAAGATTTGTGCGTTACATTAGTTCAATATAATGGTAAAAGTATACTCATGGACATTGTAGTAGCTTATATCCCACCCAAATATGGAATGTTATTATCTCACTCATGGTGATCAAAGTTACAGGGATCTCTACAATTGGACATGTCATATGCTACTATATCAATTTTTGGTCAACCAAAGAAACTCTATAGGGAAACATTTATGAAATATATGGTGAGCAGTGTAGCAAGATCAATAAATTACCCAATTTATGCTACACCTACTGACCTAGATTCCTTCATCTTATGTAACTTTGAAACTAATAATGAAATCAAAACTGAACTAAAGGACAAAAAGAAAACACTAAAAAATGAAAATATCTTTCATGAATCTTTATGGCATTTAGATTTTGATGGCTCAGTAAATAAACCAAGAGCAGGAGCAAGGAGTTTGGATAACTTATATTGAAAAGAATCATGTAGAAGGCCATGCTTTCAAACTGAATTTTAAATGCACCAACAATATGGCTGAGTATGAAGCCCTCATTTTAGGACTCCAGATTATCAAAAACTTAGGAGGTAAAAGGATACCAATAATGGGAGATTCAAATTTGATTATTAAAAAAATAAAAGGAGAATATTTTTTTATAATCCTAGATTAAGCCAATATAGAGAAATGGTATTAGATTTTATAGATGAACTATTGGAATGTAATTTTTCTACAATCCCAAGAAAGAAAAACATACAGGCACACTCCTTAGCAACTTTTGCTAGTACCTGTAATTTACCCTTTCAGCTGAATCATAAGTATACTGCAGAAGCAAAACACAGACCAATGATTCTAGATAACCTCAAATATTGGCAAATTTTCTCACAAGACCAAAAAAATTACCATTTTATGAATAATGAAGGTGAATTTCATAATTGTAAAATAGACACAAACTGTACATTAGATCAAGATTTAGATAATGATTTTGATTTGAATAACATAGATGTAAATAAAGTAAAATTTTCTAGACCTAATAAATTTAGTCAATCAGATATAGATAAATTGGAGAGAGTAGAAATTGATGAGATAATTGATGATGAATCTGATATATTAAATCTCAAAGATAATTACTTACCAAAAGGTTTAACTCCTTTAGAATATTTATTTGACTCAAATGATGTTGCTAGAAAACCCAAAATGGAGCCACTTAGATCTGATATTGAGGAATGTAACATAGGCACAGAGTTAAAACCCAAGATGATCAAACTTTCCAAAGTCTTACCTCAACAAGAAAAAGAAAAATATATTGCTCTTTCCAAGTAATTTCAAGATGTGTTTGCTTGGAGTTATGAGGACCTGAAATCCTATGACACCAAAATAATACAACATAAAATCCCTATAAAATAAGACCAAAAGCCTTTTAAACAAAAGTTAAGGAGGATCAACCCTGTTTTGATGCCCTTGATTGAAAAAGAGGTAAAAAGAATGTATGATGCACAAATAATTGCACCAATCATATATTCTGATTGGGTTTCTAATTTAGTTCCAACCAGAAAAAAGACAGGAGAGATTAGATTATGTGTTGATTTTAGGAATCTAAACAAAGTATCCTTAAAAGATAATTATCCTTTACCAAAAATGGATCACATTTTACAAAGGGTAGTTGGTTCTTCTAGGATTTCACTTTTATATGGATTTTCAGGATACAACCAAATTTTAGTCCAACTAGAGGATCAAGCCAAAACAACTTTTACTACTCCTTGGGGCACTTTTATGTATGTAAAAATGCCTTTTGGTTTAATAAATGCAGGGGCTACCTTTCAAAGAGCTATGGATATAGTCTTTGCAAATGAAATTCATGAATTTTTAGTGATTTACTTAGATGACATAACTGTATTTTCTAAGACTGGTTATGAACACTTGGATCATCTTAGACAAGTCTTTATTAAATGCAGAAAGTTTGGCATCTCTTTAAATCCTAAGAAAACATTATTTGGATTAGAAGAAGGCAAGTGAATAGGACACATAATATCTAAGGAAGGAATTAGAATAGACCCTACCAGAATATAAGCAATTCTTAACATTAGTCCTCCAAGAAACATAAAAGAGTTACAAGCTTTTCTAGGAAAAATTAACTTTTTAAGAAGATTCATTTCCAATTTAGCTAAAATAATTAGAGAACTAAACAACATGCTTAAAAAAGATTCAGTTCTTAAATGGACTATTGAGGCCAAACAATCATTTGAATCCATCAAACGGGCCTCAAGAAAAACCTAGTCCTTATAAGTCCTGACTTTAAAAAGGATTTCATCATTTTTTCATTTGCTTCAGAACACACCATAGTTGTATTTTTACTGTAGAAAAATGACCAGGGTTATGAGAAGCCCATAGCTTTATTTAGCAGAACACTTAGAGATGCCACTTTGAAATACAATATCATGGAAAAACAGGCCCTAACTTTGGTAAAGGCCATTAAATATTTTAGAGTGTACATTCTCTATTCTCACATCATTTCCTATGTCCCAAATGCAGTAGTAAAAGACATTCTAAGTCAGGATGGTCCTGATGGTAGAAAAGGTAAGTGGATTGCCACAATTTTGGAATATGACATAGACATAAAACCCATTAAACTTATAAAAGGTCAAGGTTTAGTCAAACTCATGGTTGAATCAAATTGTCATGCCCTAGACATAAATTTTATTTCCCAAGTAGATGATCAGGAAGAGATGGCGACTCTAGAGATTAGTGAAGCCTTTTCAGACTCACCATGGTATGCAGATATCATATTTGTATTACTAAAATTACAAGCTCCTCCTAGATTATCAAGAACAAAATCTAGTTTTTTAAACCTTAAGGCAGTAAGATTTTGTATATTAGACAATGTACTTTTTTGGAAATATCATAGTGGGATTTTGTTAAATTTTTTGTTAGAAGAAGAGGCTGACAAATTATTACAAGAATTTCATGCAGGTGACTGTGGAGGACATCTCTACTGGAAGACTACTGAAGAAAAAATCCTGAGAGATGGTTTTTACTGGCCTACTTTGTTTATAAATGTAAAAAGGTATGCGACCTCCTGTCACAAGTGTCAAATATTTGAGGGTTATAAAAAGTTGTTTCCCCTGCCCTTAAAACCCATTTCAACTAAAATTCCATTTCAACAATGGGGTCTTGAATTCATTGGTGAAATTCACCCTCCATCATCAACCCAACACAAGTGGATTCGGACAGCCACTAACTATTTTACCAAGTGGATTGAAGCCATACCCTCTAGGCAAGCCACTGATACTGTCATTATCTTCTTTTTAGAAAGAAACATACTTTCAAGATTTGGATGTCCCCAAAGGATAATTACTGACAATGCAGCTGCATTGAAATCTAAAAATATGATTTACTTTTTCCATAAATATCACATTACCTTAGGCCATTCTAGTGCATATTACCCACAAGGTAATGGCCTAGTTGAATCTTCAAATAAGAGCCTTGTAAACATCATCAAAAAGTTACTAGAAGATAACAAAAAGACTTGGAACAAGAATTTAGTCAATGACTTATGGGCAGATAGACTTACAACCAAAAAATCTATTAGTACATCTCCTTACCAGCTTGTATATGGAATGGATGTTATTTTTCCATCTTCCTTAGGAGTACCAGTAATGAAGATTATTCAAGGATTACAAGTTGAGTCAAATGACATACAAAGAAGGATTAATTAAACCATTCACATGCAAGAAAAAAGAGAAGATGTTTACATTAAGTCTCAAGTTATCCATGATAAGATAAAGAAATATTTTGACAAAAAGAGTAAAGAAGATGATTTCTACATTGGAGACAAATTGTTAAAATGGGATTCAAGAAGAGAAGAGAAAGGTAAACATGGAAAGTTTGATTTTCTATGGAAAGGACCCTATGTTATTTATGGTTATAGAGGTAATAATGCTTTCTTTCTGAAAGAAATGGATGGATCAGATATGCTAGATGGACCAGTAAATTGCAGAATGTTGAAGCACTACTACTCCTTAGAGATAACAAATAGTTAGTTTTATTTACTTTGACGATTGTACATATACATTGAAGATTTTAGATTGGATTAGATGTTTTCCTAACAAATTTGAAGCCTGAAGATAAGGCCCTAAGCTTTGGGAGGTAAAATATCATAAGTATGAATAATTGCAAAAATCAGAAGACACTTACAGGGTCATCATAGTCAAAATTCAAAGGCTACTAGTCTTAAAATTCTTGACATTTCACCAGGAAATCCCATCCCCATGTGGAGCCACTGTTAGGGTCCTATAATAATAGGATTCATAATTTTTTAATTGAATTTGATAGTCTTGTAAATATGTACATACCTTGCTTTCTACAAGTTGTTTTCCCATATTTGAAAATAATAAAAAAATTGAAAAGAGGGTAAAAATCCTAAAATAAATATTAAAGGACTTAGAAAAAAATAAACCCCAAAAGAAAAAAGAAATAAAAATAAGACCTGAAAGTGAGCAAGTAAAAATGCCACTACTATTTACTTTTACTGTAATAATAATGATTATGTGCAGATTGTCCAAAATTCCATAATCCTTGATCAGTTAAATAGCTTAATCTTAACTTTTCATATTTTGAATTTCATGTTTTAGATAGAGAATAAAGATATGTCAAATATTTTAAACTTGACAAATCAATAGATAGTTAGAGAATAAATGAGGAGCTCAACAGTTTAATCTGAGCCCTCGGATGAAATAAGGTTAGAATTAGATAGATTTATTTCTTTAAAGAAAAATGGATTTAGGGTTGCAATCTTAAATACACCCATGCAAATGAAGTAAAAAATGTTAGAATAATGATGGGTAGGTAGAAAGAAGTTGTGCAAGACATGTAATAAAGCATAATCGGGCAAATTACTTATTCCCCTTCCCCCACAATAATCCAGTATTCTAAACCTTCAGTCAAAGAGGTTGAGAGAATTTCTCTGACTTCTGTTGGGACTGGACCCAAGGTTTAATGACTGATTGATTAAAAATATTGGATTCCCTTCATGAAAACCCATTTCATCAGCATACTTACCCTTTTCCAAGAAATACAAACCCTTTTCCTAAGTAAAATACATCTTTTCTTAGAAAAGTAAAAACCCCCTTGATTGATTTCATTTTCATTCAAAAAACACTCAAAAACCCACAAAATACATTTTATCCTAAGTTTATGTGTAAAAATCAAAATGGGACAATTTTAAGCTAAAAAGGTCTATTTACACTTTACTTAGCTTAAATTTTATGTATTTTAATTCATTTCATTTTCATTTCATATTAATTTCTAACATAAAGTATCAAATCCCTTAAAAAATAACCCTTCCCGTATATTATTAATTTATTTATATAAATATCCCCAAAAGCCACTTATTTACATTTAACCTATGGTTTATTTATCCCACATGCTAAATAAAAACCCTCGCTCTTTTCCCATAGGTTTAAACATATCTTATGATTTAATTCCACCCTCACTGGTTTTAAAACACGTATAAATGTTTTATTTAACCATATAAATATCACCCCGCCAATCAAAATAATACAAAGTTTTTATGTTATAAACATATATTTATAAAGTTAAAACTATCCCGCCATACCAATAAAACTCAACATTAGTTTTGTATTTTAAACTATGTTTTAAATAAATTCCATTAAACCCTGCCACATAATAAAACTCGGACCCCTGAGTAACTCCAAAAGCTAATCTCAACCGTTCGCATCCCGACTCCCAAATCCGACGATCACCAGGCCATATTGCAATTTAAACTGCGCAAATATAACCCATTTCAAACTATGCGAAATGGGTGGTTTTCCACTTTTCTCCCTCCTCCACGTGGCCAAATCCTATTGGATCGCATTCGATACAGTAATACCATATACCGCCCAATTCCCATGCGACAACTGCCTATGGTTTTTGCCTTTGAAAATCAAAATTGCCATTTGTTTCGACACGACTACCATTAAATATAGGCTCTTTTAAAAACCAAAAACATCAAATAAACCTCCATATTGTGTTAATCATAGCCTCTTCCACGTTTTTTTCCTATATTCATCCTCCCGACTGAGAAAGCGAAGACATGTGCATTGTTTTACACCCAGAAAAGAAGAAAAAGCCCCGTATTCGCTATAAAGACTACAGAAAGCTTTCGGATTGTTGCCAAAGACCTTCAAATATACCAGAAACCTGTTCTGACACCTAAGAACCTGTTTAAAAGACTAATACCTATGCAAAACAAGTATTTTCAATAAAAACAAACCTGCTATCATTCGAAAAAGAATTTATGAAAGATTTAAGCCCAGTAAAATCGTATTTTTCAAAGAAAGCTTATAGTTGCCCGAAAAGAGCTAATTCCCTGTCAAAATTTTGATAAAACCCTTTTTTCAATACTGTAAATTGGTTTTAAGTTAAAATTGAATATTTTTAGTCTTTGCAGACCTCATAAGAATTTGAATTTTCCCAGAAATCCTTTGCAGGTAACCCCAACTCTTCTACGCGCAATTTGAATCTATTTTAGCTCAATATTCACTGAAAGAAGTATAAGAAACCCTTATTTCTTATTTCATAAACCTGTGAGAGTCGGAAGAACAGTTGAAAGCCAAAATAGAAGGGTTTAATTCAAAAGAAAACCAAGTTATACTTATTTTTCATCCAAAAACCTCTGTTAAAGTAAAAAACACTTCTATAAACCATTTAATCTTATAGAAGAAGCCAGAAAGCCCAAAAAATAGAGTTTCAATTATCAGAAAGCCTAAAAAATGTCAAAATCCAATCAAGCTATGTTCTCCAAGACTACAATCATTGTAAATCCTCTACAACCTCCTGTTGTAGACATTGAACACACACCTTTAGCAGATGTGGACTATAAAATAGCAAATCCAATTGTTAAATTTAATTTGATAGACCTCCACTGCTGGAGTTATGAAAATTCCTTAGATCAGGTTGAAGAAGTCCAAATTTGGGAGTCAAACCTACCCAAATATGTTGTTCCAATCACTCATCAATGCTCAGAGGTTATTAGGTTGTGTTAGAGCTATTATTCACCTGAAAATAGTGCAATTGTAAATGCAAACAAAGAAGTACTTTTCACAATTACTGATGAGTCAATAAACCAGATGTTACAACTTAAACCTGATCCTAAAGTTGTTCCTTTGTCAATAGAAGCATTTACAAACTTGTACATTGGTCTTGATTTTCCCAAAAGGTTTCAGATTTTTCAAGTGTTCATGCCTTTACATGTTGAAATTCCACAAATCAACCCTCCTTATTCTACTTCAAAATTTCCAGAAGGGTCTAGGCATGTCCTTTCCATGTTGTCATTTATCCTAGGATATTTTAAAGATGAGCATATTGATGAGTCCATCCTAGGGTTTCTATCTAATTTTGCACCAGGACAACCTCCTTCTATCATTTTCAATTATGCTGGGTATATAGCTAATAATATCCATGATCAGCTTGTCAAATTTCCAACTGAAGGAGTATTTAGGTATACATCCTTCCTTTTCCATATGTTTTTATACTTCCAAGTAGACAAGTTCCCTATAACCCTCCAGAAGCTTGATATAGAAGAAAATCCACTTTCAGTCATCTTTTGGACTTCTTTGATCAGAAAAGAGTCCACAAAGTTCACTTATGCAGAGTTTACAGATAATTTTGTCCATCCATTAATAAATATGTTGACAAATACAGAACATCCAAGAATCAGTGATTAAATGAAGAAATTTCTACAGCTATCAGAGCACGCTAGAATAGGTGATTGGTACTTATATCAAAAACATATAGAATTCAGAATTTTTGGGTCCAATTTGTTACCCTATAAACTTCCTAAGAATGTGCCAATGAGAATTTTTTCCTTAGAGTATATTAGGCAAATCTTAAATTCCGATTCTATTAACTTCCTAGCAGCCAAGAAGAAGACCCAATTTAAGTTAAAGAATCAGGTGGGACCATTTATTTGTAATCACAAAGATGCATAACAAGAAGCAGCAAAACAATTACTTGAGTATAGATTTGAAGAAATATTTTCATTGAACTATGATCCACAAGGAATATTAAGAAAAATGAGGGTTGAGTGCAAACTAACACCTTATATTCATGAGAAAAAACCAGAGATTGAACAAAATGTCAATCAAACTAAGTGCCTAGAAAACACTTTGTAGATGCATTTAAACAGGGTGATACTAGTCACACCTTGCAAACTGGAAATCAAGGAGAAAAAGCTACTAAGAGAGTCAGAGAAGAAGGTACATATACTGTTGAGACAAAAAATAAGGCAAGGTTTAAACTTAGATACAATAAAAGGCCTAAAGTAAATTCAATTGATAAAGGAAAAGTGACCATAGAAGTAGAAGACACAGATGTTCCAGTGACAAATACAGATGGTGTTACAGTCAATACAAATGAGCCAGCAACAGAAATTTTAAATGAAGGAAATCCTGATAATTCAAACACTCAGTTCATAATGAAACAACAGAGTTTGGAGGCATCCTCCTCACAGACAACAGAAGAAAAATATCCTGACATCAAAGAAAAATATAAGCATATTAAGACAACAAAAG